>BLYE01000022.1:0-541628 GCA_016586335.1 Nitzschia putrida | reverse complement strand
TAACCCTAACCCTAACCCTAACCTAACCCTAACCCTAACCCTAACCCTAACCCTAAACCCTAACCCTAACCCTAACCCTAACCCTAACCCTAACCCTAACCCTACCCTAACCCTAACCCTAACCCTAACCCTAACCTAACCCTAACCCTAACCCTAACCCTAACCCTAACCCTAACCCTAACCCTAACCCTAACCCTAACCCTAACCCTAACCCTAACCCTAACCCTAACCCTAACCCTAACCCTAACCCTAACCCTAACCCTAACCCTAACCCTAACCCTAACCCTAACCCTAACCCTAACCCTAACCCTAACCCTAACCCTAACCCTAACCCTAACCCTAACCCTAACCCTAACCCTAACCCTATCGACCCAGAGGAAGGAGTCAATCCCGAAGCAACCCGACTCCTCCCCCAGTCAGTATCCTAAAAAAACCGTCTCTTTCTGCCCCACCGTCTACAGACTCTGTTACAACCCCACCAAACCAGCCCAACAAGCCAAAACGACAACCTCGCAACAGACGCCGCCGCAACTCTCGCCCAACCCCTGCCGCGAGCCAGTCAAACGACGTCGCCCCCGCCGCCGACGCCAACAACGATGGAAAGCGCGAAAGACGCAGGAAGAAGAACGAAAGGAAGTAAATAGACTTCGCCACTATCACCTCCAGCTCAAGCACGCCATCCAACGCAAACATTTGGAAATTAAACGTACGTACGGTTTCATCGCAAACCCATCGTTTAGTTTATCCCATAATGTTAGCAATACCATTGCCACCATGCCCAGCTGGATGTTTTTTAATCGGGTCTCCAATTTAGCCTTCCACAATCTCTCCGGACATCCACTCCCCCGCTCTGTACACTCTGTCCTTGGTCTGGGTTTGAATTTTATCCCTAGACCACGCGACATTGAGGAACCCAAGCTCTTTGACCAATCACGATTCTTCCGTGATCTCAAACTTCGAATGTATTTTGCTGGTGATGAAAACTCCCTTCGAGCCAACATCTCCTCCCATCATGCCAACCTCACCACACCATCCACGTGGTCCCCTGGCGACAATGATCTGCCAAATGCATTCCTCCTCCGCTTAGGCAATTTTGCGAAAGCCACTCGCCGTCACCTTCGATTCTATTTCCTACCTCCGAATCTGACACCCATCCAACAAGCTGGCCTTCGCTTCCTTCGCGATCACCCTGAGTATATTGTCTGGCGATCAGATAAAAATCTTGGCCCCCTCATTACACTCCGTTCTGTGTATACAAACCGAGCGTTTGAGGATCACCTCAATGACCGTACCACCTATGAACCCCTCAGCCGAACTCAAGCCAACCAACGTATCAAACGTCTGGAAGCCCGTGTCCTTCACCATATCAAACGCTTCCACTACTCTGAAGGTTTCCTTAGTGGTTCCTCATTGCCAACACCCACCGGAACATACCTTGAAAACTCACTCAAAGTCACTGAACCCTTTGCCCAATTTTATCTGCTGGCCAAAATTCACAAAACACCATGGAAGACCCGCCCCATCATCTCAGTTGATGGTAGCATCCTCCAAGGTCTGGGACGTTTTGTGGATCGCCAACTCCAACTTCTTGTCAAGCGACTCCCGTTTGTTCTCACAAGCTCCGCTGCCCTCGTCTGTGACCTCAAGAAGCTTCCACCGTTGCCACCTAACGCTCGCCTCTTCACCGCTGATGCCACTGCAATGTACACAAACATTGACACGGATCATGCACTGCGAGTTATCCGAACCTTCTTCCATTCCAGCGACTTCCTTACCCTTCGATACCGCTTTGCCGAGCTCCGCAATATCAAAATCGACGCGCTGCTCGACGCTCTGGACATTGTCATGCACAATATGCTCTTTCACTTCGATAGCCATTATTTTTTACAACTGTCCGGCACGGCGATGGGCACCCCTCCAGCTCCAATGTACGCGACACTTTACTTCTACATCCATGAGACAAATATCATCCCGAAATGGAAAGCCAATCTCCCACTCTACGGCCGCTACATTGACGATGCTCTCGGCGTCTGGGTTCCCAACCCCTCCAGCCCACTTTCGCCTGATGAGCAATGGGGAGTCTTCCAAACCGAATTCTCCTCCTTTGGTAAACTCTCCTGGACCTTCTCTAAACTCCAAACTTCCGTTGATTTTTTGGATCTTACTCTACACATTGACGACACCCATCACATTGCCGCCAAACTGTTTGAGAAAGCCTTGAACCTTTACCTCTACCTCCCACCTCACTCTATGCATGCCCCCGGCGTCCTATCCGGCCTCATTGCTGGCCACATCCAACGGTCTCTCCGTCTCTGCTCCCACCGCACCGACGCGATGACTTCCATTCGCCGCCTCTATTCCCGCTTGCTCCGTCGAGGTTACTCTCCCTCCCGCTTGACTCCTTTGTTTGAACAATACCTTCGGCGTTATGCTAATCCCTCTGCACCCCACCAACATCCGGCTGCTAGGGATTCCCAGTCTGAGCTTCATCAGTTTCTTCGCGAGACTGATCCAACTACGCTCCGCCCTCGGTGTTCTTCTCCCGCCCCCAACAATCCCTTTTCTTGCACGTCCACTTTGTACCTCCTCCCCGTGGCCTCCCATCATTGGCCTCGGTTGTACGCCGCCTCGCCGATCGACACATCTTCCAGCCCCCCCAAGGCCCACCATTGGCGAATCTGCCCAACAAGAATGGTACTCTGTTTGGCCCGTCTCGATTGATTGTTGCCTATCATCGGTTCCCTAACCAAGGGAACCTTGTCTCTCCCCGGCGTATCCTCGCAGCCCCCTCGTCCGTCTATCACAAGAACGTTGACACCAACGCTGCCTCATCGCCGCCTGCTGTTGTTATTGTACGGGGGCGCAGTGCTGATGCTGCGCCCCCGGACGAACCCCAACCTACCCTCAACCCTAGACAGCCTACCCATGAACCCAACCCTAACCCTACCTTGCGTCAGACAAGCCTCGTAGGTCCCTACCCTACCTTGCACGTGCCACTTGTGTGTTGAGCTCCGCTCCACCAAGTGCCCAAGTCCTCACGGTCTTCCACTACACTTACTACTGAGCCCCATTATCTTCTTGAGTGGCTCTCATCCACCCACCGGTCTGGACAACCGGTCGTAACCCGCGCAGCTGATGAAGTCAACACGAAACATACTAGTAGTGCCATTGTTCTGCGTCGATCGTAGTTACAATCAACATAGTGTTTTGGAAAAAACAAAATAGCAAAGACCCTCCCCTAACGCCTAACCCTAACCCTAACCCTAACCCTAACCCTAACTGTTGGGATTGGTGCCTCAAGCTTCAGTCTCATAACCTCAAGCCTCGGACTCTCGTCTGAGTTCGAACCCTCCGCTCCATTGAGTCAAGAGCCCTGTGCCGATGACTGATGACGTCATACGTCACAGCCTCCTGATGTCATGCGTCCTCCCGTCAGTACGAAGCCTCATTTGAGTCGGCTTCTCTTTTAGTTAGTAAATGTCTCCTCTACGTGCCCCTTTTTGGGCTTGCCTTTTTGGTTGTTGTTGGCCTCTCAAGACCATCTTACGACCACAAGGCCTACATCTTTAGTCTTGAACTCTGTTGTATCCAGAACCCCTGGACAGAGTTCCCAAAACCTCTTTAGTTTAGTCTAATCTCATAAAATTTGATCTTTATCATCTGAAAAACCTCGTTCGTCACACCCTCGCATCACTGCTGTGCTGCTCTGGTGTAAGTCTCTCCCCTCTGCATTTTCCTCTTGCAAATTGGCTGTTTGTCTGTCTACGACAACAAAGTTTATCTCGATTATCTTCGCAGGTTATGAGCCCAACTTGCGTGACAATTTCTTACCGCAATTTCCAGTGAAGAAACTACTACTGACTCCTACTCTACTCTTGGGGTCTCAATTGTATTTGAATCCGATCAAAGTACAATTTCCTCCTCCTCTGCCTCCCCTCCTACGCCTGAAGTCATGGCCGACGTTCCTCCAGTCGTTGATGTCCCTGCTGCCGATCCAGTGGCAGGTGATCCTCGTCCTCAAGCTGATCCAGTGAATCAGAACCCTCCGAATCCGGCGAATCAAACCATTGAAGAACTGGATTTACCCATTGCCAACACGCCTTCTGCGCGAGTAGACAATCCTCTTGTGGTGATTTCAAGAAAGAGTCGCCCTACCGATCTTGACAAGAGAACAGCCCTCTTCGAAACGATTACCAAAAACCAACACGATCGCTACAAGCTAATGTCAACAGCCTTGAAGTCAGTCGAAGATCTCTCTGAAACATACGGTCTGCAAATCCTTTTGAAAGCCACGAAATCGGTCTTTGCTAAGTATGATCTTCTCGACGTGTTTACGATTGTGTTTCCTGTTGTTGATGGAACCGGTGCGGTTACTCGTGAGCTCGAGCGCCGAAACGGTAGTATCCGGAAGGTTGCTCTCATGAACGACTACCTAGGGGTTACCCCTGAAGAAGTCGCAAGATCTTCATTGTGGTATGTTACTTGGACAGACCACGATCGCGCTCCGTGGATTTCCGAAAACTTGTCGCTCTCCTATGACTTCTTCCGCAATCACGTGGAAGATACTCTGTGGGGCAAGCTTTTGGAAGATATGAAACCTTATGCTGATTCACCAGCTCAAGGTGGTCCTTTGATCTTTGTGTTCATGATGCGTCGTCTACAAGCCAATTCTCAACTGGTGATCACGGCGATCCAAACCAAGATCAAACATCTCAGGATTGATCAGTATGCCGGCGAGAATGTATCTGATCTTGTGAGTCATCTCCGTGCTCTGATCGATCGACTGATTACCTTGGAAAGGAAGGACGAGAATGGTCGTGCCATTACTCCCGTAATGCCGACAGACTTGAACAAGACCTTGCTTCAAATGTTCCAGACCTCAAGTGATGCTGATTTCAATTCAATGTTTAAGAACAAGGAATTAAATGGCTATGAGAGGGCTCTCATTGAGGGTGATTCTGCCTATGGTGATCCTGAATCTACTTTAAACCTTGCCAACGCTATCTATGCTGACATGGTTGCGAGTGAGAAAGGATGGACTGGCGCCGATCACAAGGTGTCAGACGCCGCTTTCGTTGCAGGAGGCCTCCCTAACGACTGTTTCAACTGCGGTGGCCATCATCTTCTCAACAAATGTCCTCAGCCTATTGATGAAGCTCGAGTTGCCAAGAACAAGAAAGATTTTTGGAACAAGAAGAGAGCTGGAAAAAGGAATGGAAACAAGGCACCCGATACCAAGATCAGTGGTAACGGTAATGGCAATGGCAATGGCAATGGCAATGGCAATGGCAATGGCAATGGCAATGGAAATTGGCCGCCTGCGCCGGTTGGTGACCGCAAGAAGAACCGAAGGAAGATCAATGGCAAGTACTACTTCTATCACTTTCAGGATAAAAAGTGGAAACTTTGCGATAATCAGTCAGAGAACGCAAACAAGCCATTCGTCGCGAATCTTGCTGAAAAACCAGACACCTCGAAGAAGGAAACTCCCAAGGCCGAGGACTCTTCAACCAAAGCCAAGGAAGCTGCCTCCAACTTCATCGCCGCAATCCAAAAGAATGTGAATGCACTTGCCGCTGACCTTGGCAAGTGACTCCTGCGGATGCCATTTTCTTGTTGTGAAAGTGTCATCCCACCAATCTTCTGCATCTTCGTCATCATGATGTTGGGCCAGGATTGGTTGGAAGTGTTGTGGAATGGACATGAAACAGGGTTGATTGTTGTGTTATGGGAAGTGACGGTCTATGTCTTGGAACATTGCCCAACGATCCACTCGAAGTCTCCTCTTGCCCAGCAGCCAGTGCCTCCAGCTCCTCCTGATCCGCCTGACAATCCTGAACCTCCTGAACCTCGTCAGCAAACAAAGAAAAGGTCAGCCAAGGAAAGAAACTCAAAAGTTGAACTTCAAACTGGGTTTCTGAACTTACCTCGAATTGTTCGCCGACGACGTCGTCGCCGCAAGCGTCTCCCTTATCATCTTCGAAGGCGACTGCTGCGACAGTCAACCCTCAAGCATCTACCTCGTGCCAAGCCTCCTCCTCCTGACTGGGCACCAAACACTCGTGAAGATCTCTTGGTCGACCTCGAAAGATTCCAGCATCGTTTTCTCCATCGTTCGAGCCTGCAGTTTGAAGCTATGTTCGGTGTGAAACTGGATGAGTTTGTGGACGGTTTGGACCCATTGCGACAATGGCAACAACTGAAACAACTTACCCAAGTTGGAATCATCAAAAGAGAATCTCCGAATGTGGTTGTGAGGAATGCCACTGCTGAAGCCAAGCGGTTGAGAGTGTTGTTCAACACGATGCGAAAATTTGAGAATTATGACCAGTTCGAGTGTCCGTGGGACACCGAAGCTGGGCGAAGCCTCAAGATCTACTCCTGCTCTCACGACCATGAGCTTCCGGTTGTGATCGATTCTGGAGCCTCCGTTTCAATTACACCGATGAAGGAAGATTTTGTCGGGCCTGTCGAAATGACCGATGGCCTTCTCCAAGGACTCAACGGATCCTCTATAGTCAAAGGAGTCGGAACCGTTGCATGGACTATCAGAGACCTGTTTGGAGTTACTAAGGTCATCAAGACTCAAGCCTACTGGGTTCCAGATGCAACTATTCGTTTGTTCTCACCTCAGGGATACTTCCAAGAACAGTCGAGTGGCAGTTGTGTCCTGAAGCCATTACGGATTGAACTGAATCTGGCAAATGGATCTACTCTCCAATTTCCATATGCACCCAACAATCTTCCTATCATGCTCATTGGTGACGAAGGCGCCCAGATGTTGGACCCTGATGAGTTGGTGCATACCTCCCCTGAAGAAATCTCAGTGTGCCTGTCTGTTGCCGATGAAAACAACCAAAACCTTACTACGGCAGAAAAGGAATTGTTGACTCTCCACTGTAAGTTTGGTCATGCTAACATTGGGTGGGTTCAGAATCTTCTATCTACTCCCCGAGATGGGTCTGCTCCCACACTCCCATGCAAGCATAAGGCAGCGGCAACAACGAGCCGAACAATTTTGTGCGCAGCCTGCAACCTTGGGAAGGCCACGAAGCGTTCGCCTTCAGGGAAACTGACTGTGTCTCAGCATCCAGATCCAATACGAGCTGAAGACATGGACCCAGGCGACTGTGTCTCCGTGGATATCTTCCAGTCTCCAACTCCTGGAAGAACTCTTGAGGATCGAGCCTCCAACAATCGATTCTCTGGTGGAACCATCTTTTGCGATCACGCAACGTCCCTTCTCTACGTTGCTAGTCAAGTCTCGCTAAAAGGTGGAGAATCTACGATGTCAAAAAGGAAGTTCGAACAGTGGGCCCTGGATCACAATGTCTCTCGCATCAAGGCCTACCGCGCTGATAACAAGCCGTTTGGAGCTACTGCTTTTCAAGATGAGATCGACCGTCTCGGACAACAGATCACATTCAGTGGCGTCGGAGCACATCATCAGAATGGAGTTGCCGAACGGAGTATTCGGACCATTACCTCTTGGGCTCGCACCATGCTTCTCCATCAGATCCTTCATTGGCCTGATCAAGCCGATTTGTCACTATGGCCCTTTGCTTTGGAACATGCGACCTACATCTGGAATCATCTGCCGAGGAAGGGATCTAAACTCAGCCCTATTGAATTGTTCACTCGCTCTAAGGACCCTGGGTATCAGAGTCTGTCGTCGCTCCATGTGTGGGGATGCCCGACGTATGTGCTGGATCCCACAATCCAAGATGGGAAGAAGGTTCCAAAGTGGAAGCCTCGCGCTCGCAGAGGAATGTATCTTGGTCTCTCCAACCAACACTCTTCTACAGTGGCTCGCATTTACAATGTGAACACAAAGAACGTGAGCTCCCAGTTCCACATTGTGTGTGACGATCAGTTCAGCACGGTGGCAACGAACGGTATCGAGGAAGAACAATTCAGTCGAAAGAAATGGGACTCCTTGATTGAATCTGGCTATGAGTTATCTTGGGAAGAAGCTGATGAATCGGAAGAAGGTGATCTAGTGAGGTTACCTACGTTGAATGACGATTGGTTGACACCGGCCGAGAAGGAGATCAGAGCCCAGCGAAAGGTCCAAATTCGCGAGGCAAGGCATCAGAGGGAGCTGGATTCTCTCTCCAGCCGATCCAGTGGCTCAAATGAATCCAGCCAACCCCAGCAATCGGAAGCACCGAGATCCATCCTTCGAACGCCGCGTCCGCCAACTCCTCCGCGTCAGCCTCCCTCGAATCCACCATCTCCATCTCTGCCCCCACTTCTTCCTCAGTTGGTGGACCCTTTCAGGACTCCAGCTAGTTCCAATGAACCTTCAGCGACAAGAACTCCTGGACCTCCCCGTTCAGTCCGCTTCAACGACGATCCTACTGAGCTCTCTCCACTCACTGGCACTCGTTCCCAACCGACGTCTGTTTCAGAGGGAGCTGCCATTGAACATCCGCCATCTCCAATCCGTCAACCGATTTTTGATCCCTCAGACAACCCTCGACAAGCAACAAAACAACGCCGAGTTCAACGTCAACTAGATGTTCTCGATCCAGTTGATGAAGAAAGTACGTTCGCCGATGCAATGCCGCCAACACCTCCTCAAGCTCCGGAACAATCTCAACTGCGAAGGAGTGCACGCATTCGAAATCAAGGAATGAGATCGGAAGCGTGGACGGCATCGAGCTATCTGCAAACGCACACAAGTACCTACCGTTGCCGTTTTGCGGCGCTGAATGCACAATTTATCGCTGCACTTCGATGGGAACAGACCCTGGATACCATCAAGTCCTCTGCCTTTGCTTCTATCTGGAAACAAATCGACATGGCAAAGGATCTTGACGACGGAACGCAAGAATGGCTTCATCCTTTGGCTCTCGCTGCCAAAACCCATGACGAAGACAATCCCTCATGGGAGGAAGCCATGAATGGCCCCTTGGCCGACGGATATCTCAAAGCCGCCGAGAAGGAGATCGACACCCTCGAAAAGATGGAAGTCTGGGATGTCATCCCTCGAGAAGCTTGGATGAATGTCCTTCCATCGACTTGGGCGTTCAAGTGTAAGCGCTTCCCAGACGGGTCAGTCCGCAAGCTGAAAGGCAGGTTTTGTGTGCGCGGAGACAAGCAGATCGATGGTGTGGACTTTGACTCGACTACTACGAACTCTCCAGTCGTAGGCTGGGATACCATCCGACTGATGTTGATCCTCAGTATAGTTTTGAATCTTCAGTCAAAGCAAGTCGACTACACTGCCGCTTTCGTTCATGCCCCTATCGGTGATATGGATGTCTATGTCGATATGCCGCGTGGTTTCTCCGAGCCAGGAAAAGTTCTAAAGCTCAAGAAAAGCCTCTATGGATTGAAGCAGGCGCCGAAGAACTTTTATTCCTTCATTCGTTCGAAACTAGAGGAATCTGGTTTTAAATGTTATGAAGATGTCGATCGCTGTTTGTTCATGAGCGATCACTGTATCTGTTTGGTCTATGTCGACGACACCCTGTTCTTCTCTCCCGAAGAGAGATACATCGACCAAGCCATCCAGTCCCTCCGAGACAAAGGTGTCCAAGTTGAAATTGAGGACTCTGTTGCGGGTTTCCTAGGTGTGCACATTGAGAGAAGCAACAACGATGGAACTATACAGTTAACCCAGTCCGGGCTGACTAAGAAAATCATTGACGCCCTCAACATCGAAGGAATGCCCCACAAGGAAACACCTGCCGCCACTACTCCATTGTCAAAGGACCCCGATGGTGACCCTCCCGATGCTACGTTCTCCTATCCATCAGTGGTGGGGATGCTACTGTATCTCGCCGGCCACTCGAGGCCTGACATCCAGTTTGCCGTCGCTCAGTGTGCCCGCTTTGTGCATTCGCCTAAGCTCTCTCACGAAAAGGCACTGGTTAGAATCGGTCAGTATCTGAAAGGTACAGTTGACTGTGGACTTACCTTGCGACCCGCAGACCATTTCGATCTCGAGTGCTTTGTTGACGCCGACTTCGCAGGACTCTATTCACAATCCGAGATCGACGACCCTTCAACTGTGAAGTCTCGAACTGGATACACTATCACAGTCTCCAACTGCCCAATCATCTGGGTAAGCCGTCTCCAGACCGACATTGCCTTGTCCACTATGGAGGCAGAATACAATGCCTTGAGCATGTGCATGCGTGATCTTCTGCCGCTGCAAACCCTCTTCAAGACCGTTGGACATGTTGTTGGACTCTCCGAAAATGTCCTGACCTCCTTCAAGACCACCGTTCACGAAGACAATCAGGGATGCCTCAAACTCGCCCGCATGGAACCCGGCCAGTATACTCCAAGGTCGAAACACTACGCAGTGAAGTACCACTGGTTCCGTTCACATCTCAAACCCAACAGTGTTGAGATCGAGTACATCAAAAGTGAGGCGCAGAAGGCAGATATCCTCACGAAAGGTCTTCCGCCAGACCAGTTTCGAAAGATACGAAGACTCTTGTGTGGCTGGTAGATCTGCCGGTCGTACGAGAGGGAGTGTTGGGATTGGTGCCTCAAGCTTCAGTCTCATAACCTCAAGCCTCGGACTCTCGTCTGAGTTCGAACCCTCCGCTCCATTGAGTCAAGAGCCCTGTGCCGATGACTGATGACGTCATACGTCACAGCCTCCTGATGTCATGCGTCCTCCCGTCAGTACGAAGCCTCATTTGAGTCGGCTTCTCTTTTAGTTAGTAAATGTCTCCTCTACGTGCCCCTTTTTGGGCTTGCCTTTTTGGTTGTTGTTGGCCTCTCAAGACCATCTTACGACCACAAGGCCTACATCTTTAGTCTTGAACTCTGTTGTATCCAGAACCCCTGGACAGAGTTCCCAAAACCTCTTTAGTTTAGTCTAATCTCATAAAATTTGATCTTTATCATCTGAAAAACCTCGTTCGTCACACCCTCGCATCACTGCTGTGCTGCTCTGGTGTAAGTCTCTCCCCTCTGCATTTTCCTCTTGCAAATTGGCTGTTTGTCTGTCTACGACAACAAAGTTTATCTCGATTATCTTCGCACTAACCCTAACCCTAACCCTAACCCTAACCCTAACCCTAACCCTAAGAAAATAAACTTGAGCAAGTCCTTTTCAAAAGGCTTCAAAATTGAAACCCTTCCTGCGCATAAACTCTTCGCCTTGATATTCCGAGCATCTTTCATGCTTTGGAATTCTTTTTTCCAAGCCAGGTATTGCTTGTGGTGTATGTTAGCATCACTGCATGCAGCCCTAATGCTAACATCGTCCGATTGTAGTACCTTTCTTTGAACACTACGAACCAAGCACATCTTCTCTTGTAGGGAAAATCGTCTTCGCTTTTTGGTAGTAGTTGACAAAATTGGAGCAGTGCCACTACTACTACTATTACCATCTCTCGTACTATCGTCAGTAGTCTCCATGGTGTTAGTGGAGCAATGTGTACTGCCGTAAAATTTCACACCGGTGTAAGTGGTTAAATTTTTGTAGGCTGTTAGCGGAAGATAAGCACCATTTGGCATTATTTTGGTACATATGGTGGTGCTTAACTTCCGCTATTTACGGTAGGACTCCTCTACTGTCATGAGACGGTATACTGCATAGGTTTGCAGTTTGCATGTGTTTTTTCAACGCATGAAACTACGATTCTTTTCTTACCTGCGATTCTTCTTGTTCTCTCAATTCTCTCGACAGACTGTCATTTCGGCAGTTCCGGTCCGTATACAACCGAGTCAAACGACTCATGGTATGGAAAATTTTACTTTCATTCCCAGCAACTGGGAAGGATGACAGAAAGTGCCAAACTTTGAAGACACCCTTTCTGTTTCTCGACTAATATCTGAGAAGGATGATGCTGGAGGTGGTAGTACGTTTCACACAGCTCGGCAATATTATCGTACCAGCTCTGGGATCCCAATGAAGAAAGGTGACTGGGAGGTGGACTCAGATGACGAATCTGATGACGAGTTTATTGGTGAAGGCGGACCAGCGGTAGGTTTGCGCAGGAAATTGTTGCTCGTATTGGTGAAGCGATTGATCTCACAAATAATGTGTCAACCGTAATGTCCAGGCAATGACCTTGTTTACAGATGTGGATGAAGAGGAAAAGGTTGTTATGAACCTTTGGAATCGTTTCGTTCGCTCCAACATCCGTGTGAACTTGTCGGACACTGTTTTCATGGAAAGGATTCCGGAATTCCTCAGAAAACATGCCAAAGAATTGAAGGATTTTCGTCTCGATATCCTAGAGATGCTGATGACGTTTGGAGAACAAAGATTGATCCCTCTCAAAAGTATTCCTGTGGACATGGTATACTTTGACGAAGTGCAGCAGCAGGAGGGGTAGGTTTAAAATAGTTCTATAGAAACTACTTTAACAATGATTGCTCTGAGTGATAAACTGAGGCAAGTAGTTACCATTCATAAAGTTTTTCAAAGAATAGAGAAGTTTTTTGTGCTGGTGGATGTGTCGAAGTCGGTACCTCAAAAAGTGGCTTGTTTCGTCAATGGTTGTCGTACTGGGTCATACTGTAATCCCGATGTCAATGGTTTTCCGCGCCCGTACGTAGTTTGTTGTACAGAGGACTACTAGGTAGTAAGGACTAGTGACTAATGTCTTATGACGACTCATATGATTGGTGGAGATATTCAGTAGGTGGCGCTGGGTCGAAGGGGCTCAGGGGTGGCTCAGGGGTGGCTCAGGGGTGGCTCAGGGGTGGTGGCTCAGGGGTGGTGGCTCCTCCCAGGTCTTGTGAACTCGTGACAAAAAGGAACTGTTTACACACATAATGATACCGTGGATTTTTGTCTTGGAGTGTGGCCAAACCAGTCCCATGCTTTAAATAATTGAATGCTTGGATGTCAATGATGAGGGTGTACTTCCACGTTGGCAAGTTTAATTAAAGTAGCTTCAACTTCTGGTACCACCAAATCTGTGCAGAGAGAATACAGAATCGTAGCATTTATTGATGGGCGTAACAAAAGACAAAAACATATTCTAACGTCTGTATTGGTACCTAATATGGGTATGTAGGACTTGCATGATCATGGTATCATCCATGACTCATGACCCATGACCCATGACTGCTCCCTCCACTTGGCCAGTTTCTTCGTCCTCACAGATTGAGTTGTCAAAGTGTCATGTGAATTCTGGACGTTTCTCCTTTCGACAACACATCTTGGCGAATTTCAAGCTCAACATGGTCTGGTTGAGTTCAAGGTTCAAATTGAAGAAGTCCTCGCTTGTGGTTCCGAAAGTCTGGGCCAACTGGTATGCTGGGAATGAACACTTCGTATGCTCCATGAAACAAAAGCTCATCAGGGAAATACTGCAAAATGAGAGAAGAGTAGGTCCTAGTAGTATTGATGGGTGGTTTGTCGAGGGGTTGTTATTTTGCACGTGTGTTTTATGGGTGCAGAGTGCAAAGTGCAGAGTACAGACTGCAGACAGACTAAGGACTCAGCAGGGCTTACGACTAATGACTAAAAACATATTATGACGTCGAAGGTCTATTGACTAGTAGGATTGCTACAGGTATGTTGTAGTCTGTAGGTGGCGCAGAGGCTCAGGGGTGGCTCCGGGGTGGCTCAGGGGTCGTTCGTGCGAGCTGCGCTCAACAGCAGCAAGGGATCTCGTCGGAGTAGTACCAGTTACTGTACGTTGTGAGGTGGGTTGTGGGTCCGGGTGGCTCCGAAAATTGCTCTGTTCTTCATCGGTGGCTGCTCAGGGGTGGCTGCTCAGTGCTCAGGGGTGGCTCAGGGGTGGCTCCCAGGTCCCAGGTGATGGTAAACCGTATATTCGTTCACAGTACTCGTACCTGGTACTGAACCTTATGTAGAATTGCTACCCAGCTCTTCACTCACCACTCGCCCCGGAGGTGACGCTGCTGCCTTGCAGGCTCCCTGTCTGGGATTATGCCGCGCCAGTACTCGTACTGTAGTACAGTACTAGTAGTGCCTGTGCATTTTTTGTTTGTGTTGCAATACTACGGTGGTACGTACACGATGGTAGCAAGGGGGTTGCTCAAGGGTTGCTCAGGGGTTGCTCAGGGGTGGCTCTGGGGTAGCTTAGTCGTGGTTCACGTCAGAACAGCATTCGAAATGGTGGTATGTGCTTAAATGCAGAGCAAGCCTGCCTGGCTTCCGAACCCCTCCATGGCGAACTTCGCTATGTTTGCTCTAGACATCTCCTGCTCAGGGGTGGCTCAGGGGTGGCTCAGGGGTTGGCGAACGAAATGAAGACAATGATGTCACTAGTAGGACAGGTTAAGTAATACTTAAGGAACAATGGGCGAAAGGGTGGAGCAGCGGCTCCGCCGCTGCAAACCCTTAGGCAGCAGGTGATGGTCCGCCAGGCAGTGATGCAAGATGAGAAGCGGCACCTTTGCGAATGCTGTGCAGACCTATGTCTTTTGTAGAATCGTAACCCATATCCAGTACCTCGTTTTCATGCTCCTTGAGAAGCTTCTCAAGTAGTTTACTGGCATGTGCTGCCTGTGCAGTTGCACTCCCAGGAAATAACTTGTGTCCCCGCTTACGCCGTGTTTGGAAACACAGCGAAAAGTACAGTGCAGTCACAAAGCATACATCGATCTGCGGTTTAAAAGGATTTGAGTAGATGCACCGTTTCTGCCGTTTATTTTGCCCTGTTTGATCAGTCTTGTGATGTTTGAAATACACTCCCAGGGCATCTGCAGGCTCCAACCATGACATGTGACTGAAACGCACACGAGCAGTGTTATGGCCACGGCACATGAGATTCCATGTCCAAACCATAAAAGTACACAAAAATACACCCTCGACAGTTCCCCACTGTAACGACCACAAACACAACTTTTCATACAGCTCTGGACTCATTGGTTCTTTACCCTCCTTGAAGTCATCCCTATCATTGTCTTCATCTAAAGTATTCACACTTTCATTGTCACTATCATCATTGTCATTGTCATCATCCATGTGATTGCCTTCTTCATCATGATCACTAGTATCCTCGGTTGTGGTGTTTGTTGTTGTTTTTGCACGTCTTTGACCCCGTCTTCGAATCGCTTGTGCTGCTTGGCGGCCCGACCGTTGCGCCAGCTGCCTGGTGAAGCCTTTCCACAGCGTGCTGACTTCGTTTGCGAGCTCTACTGGGAATCCTTGGCCATTGTGCAACCGAAAAAGATGATTCATGCTGGAGCGAATAGCCCCATAGCTACCAGATTTCAGAAAACTGGTAGTACCACCACTGCTCCTGTTGCTCTTGAACTGGCTTCCGATGTGTTGCCTGCATTGAGCGCAAGTCGAATAATGGATCATTTCTTGCAACATTGAGACCTTCGATGAACAAACTTTTTCTTCACAAACTCCACTGTCGAAAACGTTCATCCTCATGACGGGATCCCTGCTGAGTAATTGCGTGACCTTTTTCAGTGAGCCAAGCAGGCTCGTTGTTTCTGGCCCACTCCGCAATTTTAATAATTTGGTTGATATACTTCCCACTAACCGCAGGGTTAACAATGCCTTCTATCATCTCTCGCACAGTGATCGGCTGTGCAAGTGCACGAACACTGTGCAATGTTGGAAAGGCAGCACCGGTAACTGTGTTCGTGGCTGCAGCTGTAGTAGTAGGTGCAGCTGCTGTGTTTGTAGTAGGAACACGACACTGGGCATGAGAAGATGGTTGATTGTTATTGATCACCTCCTCGTCATCCTCCTCTTCATCATCGTCATGGTCTTCTTCAGGAATATTATCGTTGTCAAGCAAATTTTCCAGTGCTCGCTGGTAATTCAATCTGCCATGATTCGACATGTCAAAATTGTTGTTTGGTGGCCCGGCCAGCACTGGACCGACGACCACTTGTAATTCTTGGGACTGGTGCCTCGTCGATCGTCCTTCTGAAAAGTCTTGCAACTGCTCGTTGAGCAGCTCCTGGTCAATGGCACGTTGTGCCACAAACTCAGGGTCATTGTGGTGGATCGAGCGAGCAGTGAGGATATCGACAGGCACATCCATGTCAAACGCTGCTGCAAAGGCATCTGGTGCCTCAGCTTGTTGTTGTCGACGTTGATTCCTGGTGATAGCCATGATTTGTTCCGAGAAATGTGAGCACGATCAAGTGCAACAAAAAATAAAAAATATAAATGGAGGGAAATGACCCCCGAACCCCCAAAGGTATGAAAAAGGATCCCACTGGATCCCACTATCGTTGCGACAAAAACGCATTCCTGTTGAGTTGGGTCGTTTTAACACGTAAAAGTACGGTCCTACTTTGGGCAAAAAAAATCACGGATTTTAACATAGTGGGACGCCAGCGCCCCCGAGAATCCCATTCTCGGCCCAAAAAGGGGGGCTGGATCCCATTATCCTTGGACATTTCCATTTTCCAGTATGAACTTGGATCCCACATCTTCAACAGCAACAGTCCGCCATTGACTCCGTTGGAGCTCTAGGCGTTGATGGTTCCTTGAAACGTGGTGGCCACTTGGCAGAAACGAGAAGGTTCAACATCCCACCGAACCAACCAAACCAACCGAACAACGACGGAGGAAAGCCACTCCTCTGTGGTCCAGTGCAAAACATTGGCCTTGACGCTGTTATCTGAAACAGCACATGAGAAAATTGTAGATGTAGAATACTGGCACTCATCCATAGATATGTACTGCATGTCAGAGATGACTGCCCCCTCTAGTCGTGAACTGGAGTGTTTCAATCAATCTAAGAACATGTCAGCTTGTGCAGCGAGACGAACATTGGAGTGGAATGGTACGGCTGCCTTGGCCACATTAAATGGACTTCGAGATCCCTAGCCGCAAGAATTTCGGCTCCCCTTGTCTTGTCCGTTACGAACACCATGTTTCTTCACTCAAAATCATCACGACAAATGCCACATTGTGATTCCAATTTCTCGAGATCCTTGTTCCGATCAAAGATGCCAAAACTCGAACGCAAACAACGACGCCGTAAATAACTTGCCCCTCCAAAGCAACCGTCAAGTTTCTTGTCGAATCCAACATCATCCATTTTGCCAGAAACCCCAAGATTTCTAAAATCTCCATATCATGAGACCATTGTATGATTAGCAATGGAATCAATTCTGGGTCGATCTCACCTACATTTTCGTGGCTTTCTTGAGAATTCAGACTAAACCTCATTGGATGATTGTCAAGAGAACTGGGACACGCCCCAAAATCTTACTTTTTACGTAAAATATTGTTTTTAACGTTATCAAATAAATGTTGATAATGTCTTCATAATGTCTTTGCGACAACTCAAGTCCTATTAGAAGTGATGCGGGCGCGATATGAGGCATTGCAGGCTCTAAAATTGGCCGGCATCCTCGAGTCTCGCTTTTGCCGCTATTCTCGCTCGGTCATCTCGCTTTTCCCGCGTTTCTCGCTTTTCTCGCTATGGAATCTCGCCTATCTATGGAATCTCGCTTTTCTCGCTTTTCTCGCTCCGTCATCTCGCGAATCTCGCTCTTCTCGCTTTTCACGCTTTTCTCGCTTGCTTGTCGTGCTTCTTGTTGCATTGCAGTACCGTACCGTAGAATCCCCCGTTCAAAGAGTACTGGGGAGTTTCTGAGATACAGCACAACAATCAAGACAAGAGTTGACGACTACTAGCTACGCTGTGCATAAACGTCGACAGATTTTCCTGTAACACAATTCTACACATTCTACGTCCAATAGTAGCTTCGACAGATTTGACCATTTTTACAACTTTGAAGTGAAATGCAACAATCTAACCCATTTCCATACAAGTTGAAAGGTAGAACTATACTATGGTATGCAAAGAGTAGGTGAATGAGCGGGGGTACTGTAGATCCTTTGTATTATAGAGTTATAAGCATTCTAGACAGGGGCCAAGGGGTCACCTACGGGATTTCTACGCACAGTTTTGTACCAAGGAATGTAGGAATGAAGGAATCATCTTTCCTTAGACAAAAAATCAACTTGTAAACTTTCCAGCTACAAACATTTTGCATACTTAGCTGGATTGTATTCAAATGAAGATGCTCGTGAAAATTTTTATTCGAATCAACGTTTTCACTCCCCGGAAAGTAAAGTACGAGAAATTGTCGTTGCGACCTAGCATTCCGCGATCGACCGCACAAAAGTGGAAGGAGCTCTTGTGCCGCCAGTACACCGTCGCTGTAGGATTCTACGTGAAATCTGTCGACGTTTATGGACATCGACGATTATGCACAGCGTAGCTAGTAAGAACGACTGACAACAAACTGCTACTTGCCGTAGTGCGAACAACTTTTTTGTGCCACGATGCCGCCCAAGAAGAGGCCCACCGATGAGGATGACAAGGAGGCACAAGAGGCCAAGCGAAAGGCAAAGCAACAAGCAGCAAATGCTCGCTACAGAGAGATGTTGAAAGAAAAATAGACAAAATAGTTCTAAGTAGAGTAGTAATAACCAACTAGTGGTACTACTGAAGCTATCTCGCTTTTCTCGTTTTTCTCGCCTTGGCGTCTGGGCTCTCTCGCTTTTCTCGCTTTTCTCGCTCGGTCATCTCGCTTTTCCCGCGTTTCTCGCTTTTCTCGCTATGGAATCTCGCCTTTCTATGGAATCTCGCTTTTCTCGCTTTTCTCGTTCCCGCGAGAAAAAAGGATGACGAGAGCAGGTATGCTGGCGTGGGTATTGGGTATGCACGCGCGATACTACATAAGAAATATGAATACTCGAGCCGGCCGGATTTGCGTCGATTAATTTTATTACTAATATCGTAATAACGATATTTACAAGATTTTGGGGCATGTCCCTGTAGTAAAATGTTGTTGAACTCACTTCTAGAACCCATTGTATAACAATGTGGTTTTTCTGGCATTGTAATACACTGTCAATAATCGAGAAGCTGTCGTGGGGACTGTGGCCCTTTGTAGATAAAGAGAACGGATAATAAAATGCTTGCATCCTTGGTGGTGTGGCTGGATGTACAACGTATTGAATTTCTATATTTGACATAGTACATTGACACTGTCTTCAGAAACAAATCAAGAAAGTTCATCGTAGCTTGGGATGGTTGAATTAAAATCCATTGTTCATAGCACCTCCAACTTCTTCATAGATGCAAGGGACAACGGTCCTGCCGAGGCAAACTCCAACTTGTCATGTTGGACGGACCCAACGCTTGTCATTGTATCAGATCAGCTCTTGCTGGTGCTCCTGGTATTTCAGATTTACGAAATTTGTTGTGTGCAACTCCAACCGGCGGCACCACCGTTGGGGGGGGGACGTGAAATGGAGGTACTGCAGTATGTATTGTGGTACACAATAGGTACCTCAGGCCAATCCTAGCCGTCGACGAAAACGAGAACGAAATGCACCCTTCATGCGCGATCCGGGATTTCCCACCCATCCACACCCTATTCGTAGCGAAAACGAAACCACAAATAGACTACATTGACTGCAATTATGGACTACCCAGACTATAAAACAAGCGCGCCAAATTTGCAAAGTCTCTCCTCTTTCGTATCTCTCTCTACATCAATGGTTGTTGACACCAAACTCTCGAAAGCAACATGGTTACTCCTTCTACCACCAGCACTACCGCCAACCCATCCAACAGGGAAGTTCTCCCGGCCGCAATCCGTAATGAACTTCGGAGGGCTGCTGCTGTGAAGTGCTTAAACTACATCTTCACATTGAATTCGATGAAAAAGCAAGCAATGGAGAAAATAATTTTTCAGTGTTACCATGGAGACCAACAAAAAGGTATCGTTTCTCACATTGACCTTATCGTCGACGGTAAGCGCCCATATGATGGATTGTATGACCGACAGGAAGGGATCATCACTGATCCCAACATGCCAGTGGAGGAAAGTGCCAACCGCAGGGCTGCACTCGTGCTGAAACCCCAGTTGCACCGCACTGGGAAAAATTTCATTGGTGGTGGTGTCTCAATCAACCGTCAAGTCTTGGAGTCTGTATCTTTCAAGAAAGATGCGGCCTTGGTGACCGGTCGAAACCTATTGAGTCAGGCTCAAGCATGCTTGAAAAACCTGAAGAAAGCGACCTCGATTGCTGTGGCGTTGGTCGATGAGGAAGGCGCCCCAAATGAATCTGGAAAGAGCCAGAGTGACATCATCGAGACCGTTCTTGATGAAATGTATACTCTACTCAACGGTAAGTCCTCACTGGATGAGGTTGACGGGTCTCACGAGGTTGTTGCGCTGGCCTCGGATGAAAATGGTGATGCCAACAGCGGCAGTGGTGATGCTGATGACAATGGCAACGATGTCTCTGGAGGAGAGACTGCCACTCCTCATACTAACAACAACTCAGACCGCCCTGCCGGCTGGGTGTTTGCAGGTTTCGTTGCTTTTGTGTTGTTCGGACCTCTTGCACCACGTAGCAATCGAATCGATCTGTTGAGTTTAGGTGACCCGCAGAACAAGAAAGAGGCGGCACGTTCTGCAGCACGAAAGGCTGACAAAGCCATGAAAGACGATGAACGCAGCAGGGCCAACGGCAAGCGTGGGGTTCCACTTCCACAAAGTCTGGCATTAGCCCAGTTACGCCTTCAAGGTAACCATTTCGTACTCGCACAGTCAGAAGCACAGCTCATTCACCTCAAGGTCGAGTTTGACTGCCTCGAGAAGCGTATCGAGAGGTATGAGAGGCGAGGTGACTCTGAGAAACTGAAGGAGTGCGAGGCCTTGGCGGATGATCTCATGCATGAAATGCATGAGCTACGAGCATTGCAGGAGGTGAACAAGAAGAAGGCCCGGATCACCACCACAAGCATCTCGTCTCTCTGCCAGGCGACAGATGTCTCTTCCATTGACGATGGTGGCATCGGAGATTCCATTGCTGGCACTAATTCTAGTGTTCCCATTTCTGTTTCTGTGGTTGCTCCCGGCAATGGTGGTCGGCACAGCACAGCTCGTAGCACCACCACTGGTGGTGCATCATCGATGGCGGTCCTGGATGATGGTGTCGAAACTCTCAATGTTGACGAAGAATGAGCGAGATCGAGGAGGACGGTCGTAGTGGTAGTATCTATATTCTTTATTTACATCTAGTATTCTTTATCCTAAACCAAGATTTGCGTCTGAAAAGTTGTAGTAGTACTACTAATTACTAATGTTGAATGTTGACTTAGCTGGACAGGAACGGTTCAAGAAGAACAACGAGTTGGCCAAATAAGTTTGTTTCTTTCGAACAAGATCCTGTGGTGCTCCACAAGTCTTGCCCGGAAATCTTCCAATGTCATGTCTTTGACTGGACATGCAGGACCGTCCCGAATTGCAGCGCTTTCCAGGTCGCATCCAGCTCCGTCTCCTCCGTTTCTCCCCTGAGCTTGCATTTCTGCCATCAATTCTTCCACATCATCCTGTACAGCAGCCTGCTCTTCGCCGTTTTCCCATTCAGCATCCAACCCATCCCATTCTAAGAGGAAGTTGTGCAAGGCACAACAAGTCAACCAGATCCGGTCTGTGGAGACAACACCATGAAGCCGGATTCCACTTTCCAGGATCATGAACCTCCGTTTCATGATCCCGAATGTACACTCCACATCCTTTCTCATTGACTCAATCCATTCCGAGAACCTTCGTTCCTTGAGATAATATGGGTCCTTGATAGGCGGGACCATCGTAGGCCAATGGATGTATCCGTTGTCCACAATGATCCATCCACCAGAGTACTTCCGTTTCCAAACCACAGTTGTTCCATCAAGTGTATCCGTTTCGTAGAGAAAAAAAGTAATGTCAGAAAGAATTTTTCCTTTACACACATCAACCATATACCTGTCGTAAATTTGCAAGGTCTTGTCGTTCCACCGTCCAGGGTGACCAGTGGTACTTGCCAAAATCCTGCGACGATGGTTTACAGTCACATTGTATGCTCTACACGGTTTGTTGAGTTTTTTTCCTCGGTGCGCATTTGCTTGCTGGAAGTAACAGCGATCCATTGGAATATGCGTGGCATCACAGGATCCAACGCAACCTGGAAGTCCGGCTGTCATCATCTCCGCCATGTGGGTTGCTGCTTCGGCGGCCGTTGTTGGAAAATACACCATCTTGTCAAAGAAAGTGGTGCTACCCCACTTGATGAAGGCATGGAAGAACTGCCTGTGAGTCTCCTCTGAAATACATGTGACATCTTCCAAGTCGTCGAAAGTCCAGGCTCGACCAAGGTATCGGAGAGACCCCAAAAGTAACAACTCGAGTGGAGATGAAAGCGCCCCTGTAGCATCCTTTTTGTTCACCCACCGTTGGAAAAGGGGACTTTGCTTCATTTCGTCAACTATGGCTGTGAAGGCTTCCTTGGGAACCCTAAACTTCCGCCGGAAACTTGTGTCGGTGTCGATGTTTTCTCCTTGCTCGGGGTGGACGTATGTTGTCCACCAAAGACTTTCTGTCGGAGTCACCGCCAAGAGATTACCAGCCTCATCCCTCCGGTATACTGTCGCTTTCTTTTTTACCTTTCTTCTTCGCAGCCGCCTATTATACTTTGCCAGAAGTTCATCCCATCCTCCACCATCTGATAACAAAGTCAATGCATTTTGGAATGCAGGGACTCCTGCATGCATGTAGGAGGCCGAGGCGTCAGGTCCCAACATTCGAAGACGCTGGTTCCTTCTGTACAACAGATAGAGATCTAGGTCGAACTCCATCTTGTCGTTGATGCAATGGGTAATCCTCTCAGGTGTGAACCTGCGAGAGGATATGGAGTTTCCCATGGTGCTGAAGGAGGTGTGTTGTAGTAGCAATGCCACCACTACCAGTAGTAAGGACTCTCAATATTATTTTACTGATATGTGGTACTAAAACACTGTACATTTTTCCGTAGAGATGGGTCCAGTGTGAGTCCTGGACCCTTTTCACCCGGTTTTTGCAATTCGTTGCTCGATTGGTTTTCAACGAATCGTAGGGGTGCGATTGGGGATTCCGAAAAGGGCAACGAATCCGACGTGTATTGGATTCGCCCCCAATCGCCGTTTGGGACGGGACGAAAACGAAAACGAATCACAACCGCGCGTTTCGTGCTCGTTTTCGTCGACGGTTAGGGTTGGCCTCAGATAACATAAAAAATGAAGGATCGAAAAGCGTGGCACTTTCACCATCGTGATGATGTGTGAAATTGAACGTAGAACACTACCGGTACGTACTGGACTGGTACACGTACTGACGTTGAAACACGACACCAACGGTGGATACTCCGAACACGTGACCGCGACATACCCTTTTTGATATTTCCCGAGAAAAAGATCTCTCCCACAAATCATTTTTCGGAACACCCGCAGCAAGTTACCGACAAACAGATACGAGTACGGTATGGTGCGGGCAAGAAGTCTCTCCTTTCACGATGTTGACCCTCAACAATCCAGTGGAATCCTAGGAGATGTGTTCAAAGAGTCCGACATCTATCTAGGAGGTTCTTCCATGGGTACCGGGCTCATCAAAGCGGCTCGATACTACCTTGGGAAGCGTTCGGCTGAAGCTTCCAAACCTGCGCACTTGGCGTTGCCCGGCGCTCAAGATCTCGACCCTGACTGCAATCCAATGCCTGTGGAGGAGCCTTTCTACGTCGTGGATCTAGGTGTCATCGTTTCTCAGGTCTATCAATGTAAGTGATTTCGATTGACAGCATGGTCAGCATGGTCAGAATACTATGATGAAGTCTCTCAAGGTTAATGACTCTCTGCAAAACTCTTCAGGGCGTCGATTCTTCCCCCGTGTCGAACCCTTCTACGCTGTGAAGTGCAACCCTGACCCTGTCATTATCAAGACTTTGGCTGTTTTGGGGTGCAACTTTGATTGCGCTTCTCGAAACGAAATTCGACTGGTTCAAGAGGCAGCCAAAGACCTACCCCGGAAGCCCGACATTATTTATGCTAATCCCTGCAAAGGACGTGCTCATCTAATTGAGGCTGTTTGTAGCGGTGTTCGAATGGTCACCTTTGACAATGCCACCGAAGTCCAAAAGTGTGCTGCAGTCAGCAAGAAAATTGAACTGGTCCTCCGAATCATCACCGATGACCGAGGAAGTCGCTGTCGATTCAGTACCAAGTTCGGAGCCCCAAGATACAAGTGGAGGCCCCTCTTGGCAGCTGCCAAGAAATATGGATTGAACGTGGTGGGTGTCTCCTTCCATGTGGGGTCGGGATGCCGTGATGCTTCCAAGTATGAGTTGGCCCTCCAAGATGCCAAAGAGATCTTTGAAATGGCAGAGAAAGAATTTGGTATGAAAATGAATCTCATCGATATTGGTACGTTTTCCATGTCTCCGTTTGATGGTCATCAAAGAACTCGAAAATATAGACTCAACCAGCTGGTAAAAATCTTGACCCTAACCCTATGTCGCCACAGGTGGCGGTTTCCCTGGAGAAACCCACAGTTTGTGGAATCCTGCGGAAGAAATTGATGACGTTCAGGAAGACGCGGATGAAGGGAAGGAGGCGAACGAAGATGAAGAACCAGATCGATTCATGTTTTTCACCGAAATTGCAGCTGAAGTCGCTCCAGCTATTGACCGTATTTTCCCAGCTTCGATGGGAGTACGCATTATTGGTGAACCTGGACGCTATTTCGCTGCTGCTTCTTCAACTTTGTGTTGTTCTGTGCTGTCGGCAAGATCCAACGCATTGGATGCTTCTTTTGCACCAGAAGCCGTGGATGACCAGGAAGCGGCTAAAGCAGTCGCCGCCATGACTCGGGAGGAGACTGATGACATGGTGCATGGACGAGGAGCCTCCATGGGTGTTGCAGACCTTGACAATGCCGTATTTTCTCAAATCCAAGAGGAACTCAATGATTATTCAAAATTGTATGCAACGCAGCAGCTTGCACAACAAGAAGTTGATGTCTATAATGACAAGTTGAATTTCTACGAGGAAGGCTTTGAAACTGCTGTTGATCTTTTGGGTCCTCCTGATGAGGAGCAATTGAAAACCCAAAGTCATACCGTGGAAGGTATGACGTACTCTCTGGTGGCTGCTAGTGCCGATCTCGATGGTGGAGAAGCCGAAAATGGAGCGTTGATTACTTTGGCCGCCGCTGGTGAAGCCGCTGTCAAAGGAATGGTGCTCCAAGCAGTCGCTGACTCCGCTCCACTCCAAGATGATTACGCCTACTATATCAACGATGGTGTCTATGGCGCCTTTAACAACCTGATGTTTGATCATGCCACTGTGCGTCCCCGTGTTTTGCATAGAGGCAAGGATCCGAAGAAGCATCAAATTGAGGTTACCGAAGAAGATGGCTTCTTGAAGTTGGAAGACAACGACGATAGTTCGGAGGAAGCGCAGAACCAAGATTTGTTTGCTTCTACTGTTTTTGGTCCAACTTGTGACTCCATTGATGTAATTGCCCGATCCGTCCTACTTCCTGAACTCACCGTTGGAGACTGGATGTACTTCCAGAACATGGGAGCATACACCATGGCGGCTGCTAGTGCCTTCAACGGATTTACTCCCAGTGAAAAGTTTTATGTTTGCAGTGTCCAGCCAGAATTCTTCGAAGGAATTATCAAGGGCATCACTGAAGACTCGGTTGAAGAAAAGAAAGATGATGCGGACGCCTAGAAATCGAAATCAAGGAAGGTAGTGGTGTGGTCTTGGAGTAGCAAGTACTGCATTAAAAATAAGAATGAAGAACATGGATGTTATCACATTCGTGCTGCTACAGGTACCGGTGCTTCGTATGATTAGCTGAAAACGTGCGGAGGAAAGTCAAGGCTAGCGAGGTCTGTACGACGTTAGTAGATATTTTTTGTTGACAACGGACTAGTCAAACCCGAATAGCACTCTCATTTTGGAGGAGACTTCTATACCACTCCCTGGTGTTGTGCAAGTACGAAGTGATTGCAAAAGGAACTTGACACCATGGTGTACATGGATGCTGCAAGAACCAACTTGACTTCACATGATGTTCGAATTGAGAATCGAGTCATCGGTAATGGCACCTTTCGTGTGTGTTTAGCAGGCACTTTCGTTGGTGGTAACCGAAACAACCAAGAAGCCGCCTGCAAGCGATTCAAGCCTGAATTCCGTGAAATGGAAGATGAGTTTTTCTCAAAAGACTTTCAAATAGCCGACAAGGTCATTGAGATTGCCACGGAATGGAATGAAATTTGTCCGAGAAACAAGGAAATCTTGGTGAATCGCGGTAGCATTCACCAATCAAACAGTGGCATCAAGTATCTAGTGGAGCCCTTAATTCGTTACTACGAGAAATTCACCTCCAATACTGGATGGATTGGAGATAAAGGGGATTGGGAGGTACGATGCATGGAGGCATTTTCCCATTTCTCTTACGAATATTCGGATGGTGGAATATTGATATGCGACATTCAAGGTCGTTACCGAGACAACCGGCGCTACCGTGGTGGCAAAAGTCGATTTGAACTTTCAGATCCGGCTATTTGTTCTCGGACTCGTCGCTATGGTCCTACTGACCTAGGAGAAAAGGGGATCGATTCTTTTTTCGCAAACCATGAGTGCAATGAATTCTGTCAATCTCATTGGTCAAGACCCTACGGTCGGCCGCGACAGTGGTTCCCTCAATCCAGTGGAACTACGATGCTTCCCTCTCGCATGAACAATGCCCTCATGCTCTCAAGCAGAGCAACATTTAGGAATCCCATGGGTATGATTTTGGAGGACTATGATGATGACGATAGTTCCAATAATAGCTGGTAGTTGATTTTCGTTTGACAATAAACTAAAACTGTTTTGCAAGAACTACTGTTTCATTTGATCGTCGACAAATGACATCCAATGGGCAATGGCTTCTTCTGCAAGTGGATCAGTCATGATATCATGATAGGCTCCAGGGATTGTGTGCAATTCTTTCTTGGAACTAGCCGCATTCTTGAGCATGAACTGAGATCCCTCGATAGGCACACCATAATCAGAATCACCATGGATGATGCAGAATGGAATTTTTAAACCAGGAATGGCTTGTCCTCTGGCAGTTTCCAGACTCAACAGAAGATTCACCGCTGTTCCAAGGCGGAATGGCGTCCCAGAGCTTTCCAGACCCATCTCCCGGATGCGAGGGGCTGTTTTCTCTTCAAGTATTTTCTTCTCGCGCCAAATTCTCTCCGACGAGACAGGATTGGGCATGAAAAAGGGGGTAGACTTTGGAATCATGGGGGCCAATACATAGCGGAGCAAGTGATATTTGGGAAAGGATGGTAGGTCGCCAGCAATGCCTGGTGCAGCCAAGAGAATGGCTTTGAACGTAGGGCAAACATTGGGGTGGTCTTGGAAATGACGACCAGCATGAATAGCAAGCGCTCCACCATAGGATTCTCCACCAACAAACATTGGGACTCCAGGATGTTTTTCTGCTACAAGCTTGCAGAAGTTGATGACATCATCTCGATTGTTCTTCCAATCAGGGAGGTAGAAACGTGTACCTTCGGAATAACCGTGACCCAACATATCAAACGTGTAGAAAGCAATTCCTCGGCTGTTGAAGTTGTCCACCAAAAGATTTGTTCCCAGACGACGACTGCCAAGGATGCTCCCTTTTCCACTTTGGCTGTGTACACCATGGTTATAGATCATGACGCCTTTCACTTCTTCTTTTGGCAACCAATATCGAAAGTGAAGCTTGCACGATTGGAAGGAACTTGCGAACCAACCATGCTCGCCTCCCGGCATTTTCGCCTCCATGGCCTCAATTTCTTCCGCCGTTGGAAAAACATCGCTAGGAATCTCGATGTTGACTCCCTCAGCTCCAAAGATATCGTACACCATCTTGTTTCTTCTTGATTTTCTGTGACTTCGGTGTATCTTGTTGATGCGATTATAAGCTAGTACGGTTCTTGTATTATACGAACAGTGCTTTGTCAACTACAACAATTGCGGATGTTACATCAAGCCAAGACTTCCCGAACGTCAGCTAGAGGTGGATATACGTATGATATGGTACAACTTATACACTGCACCTACTGGTCACTCACACCTCAAGTTACAAGTCACAACCAATCACACAGCATAGGTAGTATCGTACCGTTAGTACTAGTACTGTACGTACTATTGGCAGTTGGACCCGAACCCAAAATATGGCTCAATCACGAGTGTCACAAAAGGCCATTATTAGGAAGTCTTTCAAACAGCCTATACTAAAATCGAAAGAACCAATAACCTAACAAATGCAAGACGGTAAAAAGGACCGTACTAGGTACGTAGTGAATTCCCTTGGGCGCTGGATACCAATACTGGCGGTAGGTGGTTGACGGTGATCTGAAGTTGCAACAATGACTAGTTTCTTCCTGGAGATCATGAGGAGATACTTCAGAAAGAGTGTCGATAAGGCTGACATGTCACTTCGTTCTAGTATTAGTATATTATATTAGTATATTGTTAAGTAGGCGGGTTACTGGGTTGTAGCTCTCGCTTGGGTGCAAAGCCAGACGCTACACGATGATGTTGCCTTCCAACATATCATCAATATCCGTAATAATCCAGTTTTGATGGACATTTTGGAGTGACCCTGCTGCATCGTGCTTGGTGTGAACTGTCATCTCAAAACGAACCAAGTGTGGAACGTTTCGACTGGTTTCGTGGTCGGCATTCCCCTGTAAAACATCACCGGTTTGTGTGTCCCTGACATAAAAAGTCTCGTTGCACCAAACCAATACCTGAGCTATAACTGTGCTCTCCATTTGTCCCGTTTCCAGCTGTTCGTGACGGAGTCGGTTGAGAAAGGGCGAACGCTCTCCCGAAGGCTTGTCAATCATGTTTTTGTAGAAAGTGTGAAGCGCTTTGTCGGAGTTAGCCTTGGCTCTGGACATGTATGGGATGGAGTACAAACTCACCAGCTCTGCGGAATAGGGAACTGTGAGTAAACACATCTCTGCGCCCTTTTCAGCGGACAACTTGTCCTTGGCAGATTGATAAAACTCCATTAACTTCTTGTCCATGATGTTCTCAAGGGGGAGCACCTGATCGACCTCCTTCAGGGGTGTTTGCTCCGAGGATGCTTGGACAGGGTGCTGGAATTTCAGAGTATACTCATCGTGCACAATGGAGTTGACGGGAACTTGAAAAGAAGCGACATGTGTTAGTACTGCTATCCACTGCATGGGAAACGTCACAATACAATACCCATAGTAGGTGACTTACCAGAGGAAAAATTGGACAAGAGTGCAGCAACTCCCTGTGTGAATGCCCAGGACATGGATTCGGCCAAGTCAGCCTTCCAGCTGGAGAAAAAGAGAAACTGATATAGCGGAACTTCGAGGAACATGAAAGCAGAAGCAAGTGTATTCATGGTACGATTTCCGGGTTGACGGGTGGAAGTCGTTAAGAGTTCCCCTTTCAGTTCGTAGTCAACTGTACCCTCAACGAGTCTGGGAAGGAGGTCTTCTTCATGTCTCCAAGGGAAAACCAGGCGGTCAGTAGTCTCTGTCAAGTCATCCGAGGCTTTTACTGAATCTGTGACAACCTTCGAGTCGCTGTCTTTGTCACTAGGAGTTTGTGGATTTGGGGTGTTTGTGTCATGTTCGTTTGTACTAAGATTTGTATTCGAAGATCCTGAGCTTGGGCCTGTGGACGGGCCAAGGCTACTGGAAAAAGCGCGGTAGACTGTTTGTCGGTTCCACAAATGAGAGGTGGCAACACGTCCACTGTAGCGGCAAGTCCTTTGTAGTAGATTCATGGTTTAGGGCTAGGGTATGGTTGAACTACGAGTAGTACAGCACCAAAGCTCAGTGTTGTTGTAGTTGCTCTCGGTGATGATCTCGTTTCTTGTCGAAGTGCCGGATATTGCAGAAGGCTTCGTTCCCATTCGCTACTTTCTGATGTATGGTGTATGACCCGCAGGATCAGCCTCATGACTGACGTCAGCAGGCCGTTCGCCATCAACCTACTACACCATCTACCATACCTCAAGCAACCACCCCACAAAACGACAAGCAAGCCAGATCCAAGCGAAGTGCTTGTCACAACATCACCTCATGAGTTGTTCTGCAAGGAGAGGTAGTTGCATTCGTAGTCTTGGTTTATTCCATAGACTTTCTCCCAGTGGAAGGTCTCCTTTCATGGGCTGGCCCAAAGTTGTCTCTAGTCACTCTCCGCCCCTCCTAGTACCGGTAGCTGCCACGAAAAGCCAAGGCCAGCGATGGCAACACTCTTCCACCCACAACAAACCACTTCAAAAAATTTTACCATCAGATCAAACCTCTTCCAACATTGACACTGACCTTAATTTGTCAGCTTTGAAAAGTTCCAGTATTTCGGATCCTGTTTCCGGGGCTGGAATGGATGCTTTGACCAAGGCCAATATTCAGCGCGTCGCAGGGGGACCACTGCTGTTTCCCTGGAGGCATACGCCTAGACCACTCCCTCGTCTGGATCCTGACTCCGATGAGTTTGCTCATGTTGGACAATTACTGGGGGGAAATGTATATTCTTCCAATCCAACCTCGGATGCTGTCCTTGCAGCGTACATATTCATGAATACACCATGGTACCGAATGCTCAACTTCTCCTCATGGAAACAGGAACTTGCTGACAATATGTCTTGGGCATTTACACAAGGTGTTGCAGGGATTCTATCCAACGCTTATCATTGTATGTTACCTATTGCTGTGCCTTGTCCCATCCATTCATCTCTTGATCGTCGTCCTCATACACCTGTTTCTCCTCGTCTTCCACACCCAGTACCTTGTGACGACATAGCCAAAGGTGACCAGCGTTTCGATTTTCAATCTCCAGATCCGTCTAACATATCTTCCAATCCACGTGGACTAAACTCCTCTTCGTCCAAGTTTTGCGATGATACACTAGCCATGGTGGAACCCAATCTACAACAGCTCTATCAAGGAGCTCATGAATTTGGCAAGGACCGCCTACAAATCCGTCTCGAATGCAAACCTACATCTGCCAAGCTTCACCATTTGTTCGTTTTCCCCTTTCTGTCCCGCAAAAGTCTCAAAGGAACGCCGGGTAGAAAGGAACGATACCAACAAATGCTTTATTACTTGTCCACGAACCCCCGTCAGGCGTTCGACTTGATGGATGAATGGGCGTACGAGTTCCAGACAAGGGGTAAAGTTGAGAGTACCGTTATTGCTCAAGTCCTCATTGAATGCGATGAACTTTTTTGGGTCAAAGACATCTCCACCGGAACCATTGTACAAGGCAATCCAGAAAACGAATTTCGCAAAGTCCTACATTTGGTACGCATGGAAATGGTTGTGGAGACAGTTGCGAACAACGACTCTTGGATACTACCCTTTCGAAACATCCCTACTCAGTGGCAAATCACAGATGTGGACGACCATTTGGAAGGAAACCTGATACTATAGTAAGGATTTGTTAGCGTTTCGTTGCAAAAAGGATCGTGCGGCAGCCACGGTAATACTAGCACTACGTTTGTTGGCAGGACCGGAAGCCTTTTGTGGTTGCAAAGGTATAATAGGTTTGGTACCTCGCACTGGAAAGAATAGACCAGTAGGCTTTTGCGGTGTTTCTTGTGCCTTTGATTCTGGGTGGGATTTGGTCTTGGAAGACTGGGGAGTCTCGACACAACTCTGGCGGCGTGACTGAGGTGTGGTAGGCACCCTTGGTTCTGTATCTACATAGAGGGCTGAAGTAGCCAAACTACCCGCACTCCTCGGAGGCTTTGGTGCAGTGACTTTCTTTTGTTCCAAAAGGTATCTAACATCATGAAGTTGCGAATGGAAATGATTCAGGCGATTCGCATTCTGACGCAGGGTAGGGAACCGAGGTTGTTGTGGTTTGGATTTGATATTTTCTGATGATTGAGATAAGGAAGACTTGCGTTTCTTTGATTGTAAGCTGGATGATTGTGTGCTGGTACTTGTTTCGGGGATGCTTCGGCTTCTTGTTGCAGATGTCTCCAGCATTGCAGGATTCGAGAGGTATGGATTATCCAACTCAAAGGCATCAAGCAAAGCAGTGACAGTCAATGGGAGACGTTTCCACATGTAGTTGGTTAAGATATGCTCAGCCAGATAGATTCCCAAATGCGTGGATGGTGGTAGACGACATGCGAGGAGGCTCAGTTGCGAAATCAAATATGACAGGAAGGTTTGCTGGATGGGAACAGAGGGATTCTTTTTACGCTTGGCTTGTTTTCGCATGAATTGAGAGTAAACTTTGGTAAAATTGGATTCCAATAGAGATTGTGGAATCCTGACTTGTAGCTCCAGTAACAACACAATTTGCCATTCTAGCAGTCGAAGCGACCAGCCTTGTTTTGGCTGGAGTAGCAGAAACCAAAGGAATCGACGCAGGAGGCTGGTCTCTCTTTCAGAAGATAGGGTACCCTCTTGAGACTTAATCCACAATCGGGCAAGAAACAAAGGGCTTTTTGGTTTTTGTCGCTGGTCGCTTGCAGGAGCAGCCAGTGACTCCAACAACGTAGTTTTGGACCTTTTGCTATCACTGTCATCATCCCAGTGTATCCATTCCTGATGTAAAGACCTCCACAGCTGACTATGTTCATTAGATATTCCAGTGGTAGCCTGTGGTGTGGATTCGGGTTTGGCAGCTGTGGTACTTTTCATGACCTCCTGAATTGCTTAGTTCCATGGAGTTGGTTGGTGAAAATGTGAAAATGGTTATACAACCTGTAATGTGAGAAATACCAGAAGTTCGCGCCAAAAATCATTTTGGACTACTTGGACTCGACTTGAACCGACTGCATGCAGGACTACAACCAACGGCAATCTGTGAACACGAACTCATTGTTGTAGAACTGCCACAGAGGTGCAACACGACGTCCTTGTTGGGACAAGTAGTGTACTGGTACGCTGCTTACACGCTTCTGACACGCTGCTGACACGCTACTGTACAGAACCATGGCAAGAGATCAAAGCAAATATAAGCAGAGAACACTGAGTTTTCAACCTGCCAAGACATTGAACAATTCGAATGATACAACAGCCTCTCCTGGTAAAGTTCGCCCCAAGTCTGCCGAGGAGTGCAAAAAGACTAGAGCAACGAACTCCAAGATCACCCTGTGCTTGCGGCGTTCAAGAGAGTCGTCTCTCATTCCCTTGGAAGTAGGTTCCATTTTGGGGAGAACCCCTAACTCTGGCCTTTCCACTGGCCGAGTAGATTTGGGTTTGACCCACGAAAATGCTCCCAACACTCCTAGATCAGCCTGTCGTGTGATATCCCTTTCCAACACAGGAGCCACCATTCGCATTGAGCCCTCTTTTTTGGCCAACCATTCACTCTGTCCGCTCTATCACCAGCCGTTCGAAAAACCAGCCACTGCCATTCGGACGAACACGTGCACACTAAATATTGGCGACTACTTGATCTTTCCTCACCAAAGTGGAAAACACCACTATTTCAAATTGGTCCAACCCAAGCACACCAACCGCAAGACGTTCTATCCGATAGACCAAGACGAAGTATCTCTGTTTCCATTGTTCCTTCCACCATCTCCTGCAAAGATCGCTAACAGGAGAATGCTGTGGAACGATTCGAGCGCTTGCGCTGACGACGGCATCGAGGATGACACCACCGAAACAACTGAGCCTCCTGAAGATATGCATGCTACTCTGGCGAACACATACTGGAAGGCTATGCTCTCCGATACGCCCAATTTGGCATGCTCCTCATTGTTACTTCTCCTTGAATCCAACCGATTACCCACTCCGAACCTTTGTGCTCAGCTCGTCCAACTCTTGCTTCATGGACCTTACTCTGGACCCGCAGGTATCCTACCGCTGGAGCCCTCCAACAAGGGCCTGGTTGAACCTCAACCATTTTGGGAACCAGGGCGTCTGGAGCATGCTCAAGAGTATTTGCGTTCACTCTTTCATCGCTTCCCGGGACTTGCTCACGAACGAGTGGCCCAAGCAGCTGGTTCTGACTTTTGGAAGAATTGCATTGACAATCTATTTACACTAGCCTATGCCGACAGCCTCGAAGATTCTCTTCGGCTCTCTGTATATTCGCTACACCTCTTGTCTGAGTTGTTGAAAGGTCTTTGTCCACGTTCTGGAACCCACCACCCTATGCTCCAAGATATCAGCAGCTATGGCAGTCGAGGCCGTGCCGCCTGCAAACATGTTGCCCAAGCCATGGCACATGTATGGGGTACATATGGACACCATCTGGTAGGAGTGGAAGTTTCGCCACTTACCTCTATCCTTCAATCCCTGACAGAGGAGTTGAGTCAAATACTGCTGTGTATGTTGGACAAGTTCGTTCCCCAAGAGGAGCACGCACAGTTGCTGTGGAACAGCATGCGGTCCGCGTTTGCTTTGAACAGGATTGACAGGTCAGCACAGGCTGCTTCCGTTTCTTTGTCTAGGGAGGACATGGAAGAACTGAAAATTTCTTGGATTGGAAGCTGGGGTCGGGAAGACCTGGAATTTGGGTTGGCCAAGCGGCTGGATATTGAAGATACCTATATGACCGAATGGGACATCCCCTGCTCTTCACTTCAGGAAGCTCAGTAGATATTACTACAGCAGTATCTTTGTATACAGTCTGGTTCACAAACATAAACAAACGCACGACGTTCCGATGGCGCCAGCTTCATGTCATGAAGGTTCAATGTTCGTTATTGTATGCTCCATTATTTGTTAGTACAAGAGTAAACAGTTGCTCAAATGATTCCTAAGCAGCCTAAGCAATCTAAGCAACCAATGTAGCGTTTTCTTGCATGTATCCTTGTGCTGCGCTGACCTTTTGTGCCCAGTCACCAAACCGAGAAGCCAAGTCGGCCATTTGATCCTTGGACAAGGTTCGCGGCAACACCCAGGTAATTTGGACCGACTGTTCCACTTGATCCATGGACCCCTCCATGAGTTTGACAGAGAATGCCCTCATAATGACCCACTCCACTTGTTCCAATGGAATCTGCAGACGGGTGGCAATGTCAGCAAAAAGGAGTGTTCTCTGACTTGCAGGGCGCTCAAAGACCATTTGCAAAAAGGCCAGCAAGGTCATCTTTTCTTGCATTTGACGACCCATGTTGACCAGGGCAGGTTGAGAGGCAATCTGTGCACTGTAAGTTTGCGTACAAAGTGTGGTGAAGGCGGTGACGTCTCCATTGGCACAGGCATGCAACAACTCCATGAGCCAGTGCTCAGGGGTCCCTTCGAGAACCTGTAGGATGGGATTGGTAACAATTTGACCAAGATTGAAGACTCCGTCTCCTGTGAGTGCCGCTAAACACAGATCCACGGCAAGAGCGTGCGAGGTTGCCTTGTTCTCGTCGGTGGGGGTGTAGAAGTTGAGGTAGTGGATCGCTTGGTCAAAGAATGATTCTGGGGGACCAATCAACTTGTAATAGCTCATGGTCATTTCATAATGCGAGGCATGCACGACCTTTGCCTCTGGAGAATCGGGGAGCAATTGCTTCAAGAGAGGAGCATTTTGTTGAATGATTGCTTGTACCGAAGCCAAGTCTTCCTTCGAAGGAGACGTGGCAACGGATTTCTCTTGGATGGTCAAGAGGCCCAACTTGGACTCTAGGAAGAGAACAGCAGAGGACGCATGGGGCTTGCCAGCTTCCATCTTGGTCAGGGCTTCTTCGAGCAGCGCTCGACTCTCTGGAATGGTTCCCCCTTGACGCAGACTTCCCATGGCCACCGCCGCAGCGACGCGGCCCAGCGTCAACAGATTCAGCTTGCCAGCCACAGGCTCTACGACTTTTCGGTAGAGAGCCACGTAGGTGTTCTTGAGGGCACTGTCACCATCATTGCCACTGCCACTACCACTACCACTGCCAGGATACGCTCGAAGCGTGGAAGGCTGATCCAAAAAGTCCAGGAGCACCAAAGTCAATTGATGCCACAGCTTTTGCTGGAGATGATTTGACATGCTCGAATAATAAGAAGCCAAGTCTGGAAACTGAGATTCCATTTCCTGGCAGTGCTCTACGGCGCCGCTGGTTTGGTCTACAAACGAGTTCATTCTGTCTTTGTTTTGAGTTTGCTACTGCACTCGTACTCGTACTGTCCTGCTACTGCTACTGCTACTGCACTTGTGTGGCACTCGGAAATAATGGTGCAACAATGTCGTTGGTCGACGCTCGACCCTCGACCAATACCGAAACACGTCGAAATCATGGACTTTTTTAGTTGCCTCTGAAACTTGGGTAGGTAAGTCATTAAAATGATGTGATAGGTACTGTACATGTATAAAGTATATACATAAGGTATGGTGTACAGAACAGTCGCTTATGTGCATTTCGAAAAGCAACCATTCTACAACTACCTAGTACAAGCTAGCAAGAGTAGTAGATACATATACAAGAGATACCTAAAGCAGCATAATCTCAACAGCATCTTATCCGAGATCTAAGGAGCCGAAACGCGGCGCTTCTTTTGACTCTTTTTCTTCTTGATTTCTGACTGAACTTTCTTTGCAGAAGTGGCTTCCTTCACTGGAGTAGTTTCCTTGCGAGACTTCTTGCTGGCAGAATCAACGCTTCCAATCGACTCCTTTCTCTTTTTCTTTGAAGCAGAGTCAACGCTTCCAATGGAGTCCTTTCTCTTCTTCTTGGATGCAGAGTCCACACTACCAATAGACTCAGATCGCTTCTTGGGGGGAGTCTTGGCTTCCTCCTCCTCCATGTTGCTTCCTACAGACCCCTTTCGCTTCTTCTTGGAAGAGGTGGGTGGCTCGTCTTCCACCATTGGCTCGGCCTCCTCAGTCCTATTTGACTCGTACCCGGGAAAGTCGTAGTCAATCCCCAAATCGGCAAGCTTGGCCCGCTTCTTGCGTTCCCTTCGGACCAACCTAGATGTAATTTCCTTTAGCTTGCCAATGTTGGCCAAGTTCTGTTGACGATGCTTCTTGTCTACCTCCAATTGCTGCTTCCTTCTAGAAATCACGCTGTCTGTGTTGAAGAACATTTGCTTGTTGGGTTGAATCACCTGGCACACCAACCGACGTCCTCCGAGGAAGTATCCTTGCAAGGTGTCAGCAACAATAGTAGCTGTTTCTGCAGTGTCCATTCGGCAAAATGCATATCCACGGGTCTTTCCGGTCTTGATCGAACGGCTGATACGAATATTCTCGACGTTGCCAAATTGCTCCAGGAAATTCTTCAAATCACGTTCTTCCCATTCGTTCGACAAGTGTCCAATATACAACACCGTGCCATCGTTTTCCATCATGTCGCTGTCTGCTTCGGCCATTAGAGCCTTCACGTTTTCCTGATCTTCTTCTTCCTCCTCATCACTGCTTTCCCACTCGGGCTCTGCCATGGAAAGAAACACAACATACAAGTCAGACGACCACCTGCTGCATTCCATCGAAAATCTACCCTAACACAAAACCTTACCCTTTTCCTCCTTGGTTTTGCTGTGCTTGGCAACCTTTGGCATGGTTCTGTAGTACTACGATTATCTGCAGAGACAAAAAGATCAACAACGTTTGACAGAAAAAGTGAATCGAAAACCCCTTCCGCCCACTGGCAATGGTTGGTCGGAACTACGATCGGTGCGTACGTCGGAAGGACGACATTGCCAGGCATTCATGTTAGACTGAAATGACTCAACCCAATGTCGCATCATGGTGTCGCATGTCGCATGTCTCATCGAGTGGCGGCATGTGCCAATTTCAAGCTTCAAACCAAGGCAAGCTCTATTAGCTCTGGCACTAACCAAGATACACGTACCGTAGGAAGGTTGCTCCTGAACAAGCACAGCACCGGGTAGAAGGGTTGCGCTCTTGCCATTGAAGCTTTCAGCAACAGCAGAAACCGTAACAAAGGAAAAGTACAGATAATGGAGTCAGCTGGTCAATTAGATGAACATGGGCAGGTTGTGGACCTCGAGGAACAAGCGAAGCCAACAACCAAGCGAGAACCACTCGAGGTGGAACAAGAAGAAGAAGACGACCACGGTCACTCTCTCCTAACAAATAATCCACTTGGAGATGGAACTATTACTGGAGTTCCAACTTTGGATTATCCTATTTCTTTTTTGTACCAGTATCTTCGTCCGCAAGGAGTTGGCAATATGCACATTTTGTTCCCTGAACACTTGCGCTCCTCGGGCTGGGGTGTCGTCGGCCCACAATGGTTTGGCCCTGCCTGTGTGTGGCTACTTTTGGTAGTTTCCACTCACTTTTGCATTCACCGTGCGCAAAAGTTGGGGTTCCTGTCTGTGATGATTTGCTACATCTTTTTGGCGGCTGCTACCTACAATCTCACCGATGTTTCCCTCCGTGATCCTGGTATTTGTTTCTACAAAGAAGTTCCTACCAACGAGGAGCATCCTGATAGCTGGAGATGGTGCGATTTCTGCCAAGGGTACCAGCCACCAAATGGAGCTCATTGCGCCGACTGCGGTGTTTGCATTGAGGGATACGATCATCATTGTGTATGGATGGGCACTTGTATTGGCAAAAAGAACTACCGCCAGTTTGTCCGATTCAATGTTACCTGGCTGTATTATTTGGGATACCTTTTCTTGTGGTTGATCACCTTTGGTCCCTTTTTCCATCGATGACCCTAGATAGTGATTGACTACCACCACCATAGAAGTAGAATCATTCCAAGGCGGGGTGGGGTTTCTGAAGGCTAATAATCATTGCGCCAAGTGACATTTTATTGCTACTCTTACAAGGTTTGCCTGATACATCATACATGGCGTCAATGTAATGATTTCCTTACCCCAGAGAGCAGTCCGTACCAATAGAATCGGATCCACATCATCGTGATATTGGCGTGTTTGAGGTCGGATAAGTCGAACATGACTCCTTATGACCCTCCTACGTGCCAACACCAAGCTAGATCAAGATCAAATCACTGGATTCGACCATTCGACTGAAAAGTACACAACCACAACAAGCCCAAGATTGCACTGTGGCAGTCCCTTCCCGTTTGAGCACAACTTTCACCCTTCAAAATGAGTGAACAAATGAGAGTTACCATCAAGAGAACTTCCAAGAAGCAGAGTTACACAGTAGAGAAACGCTCGGATGGCCATTACTACAGTAAGTGCTTCCGGCGATGGTGATTTAGTAACTGCATATGGGTCGTAGTTATGTGAATTCTTCAAGTTGTTTTCCATCCTTTGTCTCACAGTTTGGCCAACAGTCACTTCTGTCCCATCGTCAAAATCATCCATCAAGGAAGGTGATCGCGTACTGGAAATCAATGGCATTCCCAGCTCTGAGTTCAAGTCAGAGAAAGGTGCTAACGACTTGTTTGAGAGGGTGATTTTGGATATTATTCCCAATGAGGATGACGATGATGACGACGAAGATTCGGATGAAGACTTGGATTAGTTTGCTATGGATTCGAGGGAGTCATTTGTCATTTGTGTTGAGGTTGATGCAGCCACACGGAATGGACTCCCTGTTGGTTCCGAGACGCAAATTGTATACTAGAACGGCTTTTTAATGGAACCAAGGATGTAGCTGTCGAAATCACAAAAGCAACACACTACATTTAACAATCTATATACTACGGCTGACCTCTTCGTAGTTCCCCTTCTAGTTCACTGCTGAGTGTCCCGATACATAAGGAACTGAATCCTCTCCTCCAGCTTGGTTGGCGAGTATTACAATGCCTTCTCAAAGCTCTTGGCAAGAGAACTCCTCCACGCTTCAATCTCTCTCTTTTTTCGACGCTTCTCCTCCAAAGTTGACAAACCACTCTCTGTCGTTCCGGGTGCTGCCGTTGAACTAAGACGGCTCTTCTCGGGTGTCTCGTACTGTCTCGCTGCAAGTGCCACGCCATCCCAATCCATGTGTCCAACCAGATTGTCCAGTTCTGAAGCAATGGGAGTTTCGAGGGCCGAAGCACGTGTTGTAGCTTCAAACGAGGTTACAGAGTCCTGTACAGAGTCCGCATAACTCGAGGTAGACTGGGAATCGGACCAATCCATCAGTGCACCAGCAATACCGCCGACTGCCACCCAATCTGAGATAGAGTAGGACTTGTTTTGAAAAGAATCTTCCATGGTGGGACTACGCCTGAAATTGCCGGGCGATGCCATCTCCGACGCACGCGGAAGCCCGTCGATGCTGACCATGTCTTTCTTCCAGTTATCAGAAACACCAAACCGTGCGTCGCCTTCTCCCCTACTTGGTTCGCCAGCAAGCTGCGTGACGGGGCCATCATCACTGTTCGAAGATCCAGATGCCATCGAAGAATGTCGATGCAGCAGGTTGAAGTCTGCGCTGGACTCTCCAACTCGCTCGTGACTTGAATCGTTTTGAAGTGGCGAAAGCAATCTTCCCTTTGCTCCATCGGTGCCATTGTACTTTGAAGGAGAGTCCAAGATCGAGTCCGACATCGATACAAACCGCTTGTCACCATCATCCGAAATCTTGGATATATCAAGCCCTGTCATACCACTTTGGGCACTTGCGTCTTTGTGCCCTTTGGCGAGGAACAGATAACCCGTGTCATTGTCTGTCTCGGTACTTGAGTTTGTCTCTTTTGATAAATCAGCCAAATTTGATGTAGCAAGCTTCTCTTTCAGCGCTTCCGCAAGCTTTGCAGCCCTACGCTCCAATTCCCTCAAGTCGTTATCTTTGATCATCGCACTCAACTCTCGTAACTCCTTCTTGCGAATGATACTCTTGTCGGCTTCGTCGTCATCATCTCCTTCGAACAGATACTCCACGTTGGGCGCGCCAGCCAACTCTGCTTCTTCTTGAGCTTCCGCCTCGGCCACCATCATCATGATTCTTGCAAGGGGATCTTCAGGGTTAGAATTTGTCGATTTGTTGTCCTCCTCTGTCTCGCCCTTGTCAGCAAGCGCCATTTTCAAAGCAACAATTCTAGCAATGATGTCTTGTGCAGACTCTTTGTTTGGCATGTGGTCATCGTCGCTTTCCTCGTCGTCTGAGCCGCCCAAAACTTCAAGGGGGTCACGCGGGCCACTTCGAGTTTCTTCTTCTTCCGCTAATGGGGCCACAAAACCATCCGCAGAAAGTTCAGGTGGACCTCCATAATCTTCATCGTCGTCATCGTCTCCCATCATCGCAATTAGAGCAAGGGGGTCTCTGGGGCCATCGTCGTCCATCGATTCGGGAGTGTGATGTTCAAAGTTGTCTGTGGAGTCATCCTCGGCTAGTCTCATCAGGCGTACAAGAGGGTCCTCGGGCTCTGGTGAAGCAGTGGCAGACGCTCGTGGAGAATGACCGAGTGAACGGTCACTCTTGGAATAGCCCGGAGCAGATTCAATCCCGACCGATCTAGTAGACCGTGCCAATCCAGTTGAACGCTCGCTGCCTTCTGCATTGTCGGCATGAGGGTTTCGCCCTGTATCACCATATTCATCCTCATCTTCCTCGGGTGCTGTCCAAACTTGTTGAAATTGTTGCACAGCAAAAAGTTCGTCGTCGTTGGATTGACTAATCTCCGTCTGTTCATATTCTTCCATGCCACGAGTGCTGCTGCGGAAATCAGGGGAATCCTCCGATCTAACAGTACGCAGTAGGTGTCCTTGAGGATTGTCTTTCCCATTGGCACTCAATTCACGGTATTTGTCTCTAATGACCCGAATTTCAATTTCCAATTCCGTATTCCACCCTTCCATCTGCTCTAACTTGAAACTAAGCTCCTCAATCTGCTTTTGACTTTCCACCTATGAAGAGGAATCACACTTGCGTTAGAAACGAAATATATACTGACCCCTGCGTAGTTCAGGGCTTTCATTGAACGTACCGTTGGATGTTGCAGTACCAGAACTCCTGCCGAACTCGTTCGTCGCGGGAAGCCTTTGCCAGGTCTTGGCGGCTCATCGGAATGATAGAACTTTCGGATGTACCAATCTTTCGGAGCGAAAACGGCCATCCCGGCAACGACCGTACTAGAAACAACCATCATGGTCAAGGTGACAAATGTGATTGTGGGCGACTCCTCAATCAATAGAAGAATGGGGGCACCAATTACCCAGACTTCCACAAAGGGAAAGAAAATGAGAGGAAGCCATTGCATTTCGTTGTACTCCAATACAAGGAAACGGCATTTGAACGCTTGTGTGGTTGCGATGATGGTAATGAGAAGATTAGTAGCAAACAGTGCAATAGCAAAGCCAAGGGCTGTGCTTCCCCCCTGACAAGAACCGTAGGTTTCAACGGTTCCGTCCATTGCCACAATACCACCATCGACCACCTTGCGCTCCCATTTGAGTGGATCTAAACCAGTCCACAAACCCATCATTGTGCCATTAAGGATGAGCACCCGAGTCAGGAGACGCAATGCAGATTCTGGAGCAACCAATAGCACATCATGAGCTCGTGGCTCTTTGTATATCTTGATACACTCTCGAATTTTGGCATAAACCGAGGTAAAGAATAAAGAATACCCAACAACGTAGAGCCACGGAGACAACATACAAGTAATATCAAGGATATGGTCATCATACCACGTATCATCGAAGCCCAAAGGAATGATGCTACTGCTCAGAAGCAACAGTCCAATTGCACTTTGCACCAAGAGGGCCGGCTGAAAGGCTTTCATTACATGGTTGTTCCTGTGACGAATCGTCCACATCATGAGAGTAAAGGCAGTGACACACATGAGTCCACTTAAACCAAATGCAGCATCCCGAAAATCTTCATTAATGTATCGGTGCATTTCTTGGTCGGTGTAATAGGTGTAGCCTAGGGAATCCCTGTAGGAATCTGCCACTCGTGAGGCTGGAGACAAGCGATCTCGAGAGATGATAAGATCGTGTATTCGTTGTTCCATGTTGTCTGTGGCTTGGATTCTCAAAGCCATCTCCTCATCTTCTGTGGCATCAAGGGACTGCGTCAAGAAATCAAAGACTTCTTCGTCTACGACGGAACGCATGCTGTACGCTGCAGACATTCGCAACTCCAGAGCCATATTTTCCGATTGCCATTGTTTCCGGAGAGTTTCGGTGTAGTCAATAGCCAAGTCAGAGCCAAATCCTGCGTCTTCCGTCCAAGTGGTTGAGTCTATGTGGGAATATCGATAGGGCTGAGAAAATGCAGACCTCGTGTTGGGTAGTACATCCTGCAAGGATTGTTGCGAGTTGGACAAAAACGCCAAGAAATCCGCGGAAGCGTACTTGATGGATGTCTCCCCCAAGTTGTTGACAGCCGCGGCCCAGCCTCCGAAGGCCGCATAGGGTGCTCGGTTGACAAAGCCAATGTCATCATAGTAGTCGCCGTGTGGGCACGTGGTGGAGTCACAAGCAACAAGTCGCTTTTGGGAGCGACTCCATACGGAGGTGGATCCAGGTGTGGGCGCCACTCCAATATCATAGTCATCTCCCATGACAACAAGTTGATTTCCCCAGTTGTAAGTGAGGGCACAATTTCCTGCATTAATGTCAAAGTTGGATTCCAAGCACTCCCCCGTGAGCTCTTGGTCATGCCCATATTCGAGCTGCTTTTTAGAAAGACGTAAGGCTTCTTGCATGGCAGGACCAAAGATGGGATCAAGGGTATTTGGATCCAAGAAGAATCCCGATGCCGTTCCATGTGTCTGAGTCATGGAGGCGAGGATCAACTGTGTCCAATAGGCGTTACCACAGTTGTCCACACGCGACACACAACTTCCAGCAATGGCAGAGCCATCCGGACCTTCGGGCATTTCATGGAAAAAAGCTGCTTCTTGCCAGTATTCTTCCCATGTGCGGGGGACCGTTCGGTTGTATTGATCAAACAAGTCCTTTCGATAGAACATGGAGAGGATATCTCCATCCAGAGGAATAAGATAGGGTCGACCACCCATGTCAGAAGTTGACAAAGATGACGATGACGATGATGACGATGATGACTTTGATGATTCGGAGTCTAGTGCTCCGTACTTGGCTGCTGGACCTCTTAGAAAGGGGAGTGCTTCGGCCCATTGCAATTCCGAGGAGACTTGAATAAAAGAAGACAAATCCCATAGTTGGTCTGCTTCAATGAGGGTTCCAATCAACTGTGCCGGGAAAATGGAAGCATCCCAAGTAGATCCTAGCAAGGTCTCTTCCAAATCATCGGCAAGAACCAACTGTATGGTAGTTTCCGGGTGCAATTGTTGATACTGCTGTACATGATTCTCCAAATAGGAAGTGAATTCTTGAAACGTCCCATCAATGAGAACGCGAATGGTTTGTGCCGTACAGGAAGAATTAGAATTGTCCATGGCCATAGTGAACCCCTCCCCTCTGCTATCTGCTAGCACTCAAAGCACTCGAAAAAGCCAAAGGGATGTCACCTCAATTCCCAAATTTCGCCCAGAAGAACCAAGTGGCTCACAAAAAGGTCCAAGGGTGTCACACAAACTACTGTACGAGTACCGACAGAGTTTTTTATAGTGAAAGAACAAATTTAGTATCCAACGATTCTTGAGCTGAGCGTAGCAATCTCCAAACAGTGCAATCGTGGAGGATGGTGTTGCATACACTCTCTATTAGACCTTGCAAGAAGCAAACTTTTAGGAAGAGTATAGCAAAAGTGTGGTGTTGTGGTGTGATGGAGCACCTCGCCACTACCCGGTACAGTTCTTGCGTACTTCTCGTAGTTGCGCAATTTTCACAAGTGGACCACCACACAACAACAACACGACGACGCAGGAAGAGGAGTCTCGGAAGACATTCGGAAATGCCAGTTTGCCGAGCCTGTCGGCACTTCCGGATGCACATCATCCCCAGGCACATACAGTGCGACACCATTTATGTCTCAACGTATAAGGTACTTAACCAGGAATATGTGCAACGACACGGGCTGGATGCCACTTTTTTTTCGCGCCCTTGCTCTGTTTTTTCGGAGACCTCTCTTTGGTGGGGTTGTTGTACGACAGTACGTAGAGAGACTGTCAAGGAGGTGCTCATACAGTAGTATCTCTACACGCACGCCGTCTGTTGTTGCTGTTGTTGCTGTTGTTGCTGTTGTTGCTGTTGTTGCTGTTGCTGCGGTTTCCCTGGTCCAGCGGCTCGGTACTGTTGTTTCGTACTACTACCTAGTACAGTACATAGAGAAAGGGGAGAGTTAGGTAGCACCGGTAGAATCAAAAAAGCAAGAGCATCGAAAGAAAGAAGGAATGAACCGAATGGACCCCAACCATCAGACAAGCTCTCGCTTTTCCAATTTGTGGCAACAATCACTGCTGAATCGGGAATTGCAATCTACAGATGGGAATAATGACGATGGAGATGATGATTCCAATTCTACAGAGACGTCTTGTGTGAATGTGGATGCTTCCTCTCCACGCTTGACGACGATTGCAACCTGGAGCAAGTTCGCTCCTGTGCTCCAAGAGTATTTGACGGCCTATCAAGAAACGCAACTGTCTGATTCTGATTCTGATTCCACTTCCACCTCGGCACAAACACTCCAAATTAGTTCTCTTCCGACATTGCAGGACTTGCAACGGGATCTTCGATACGATATTTTGTCAGGGTCGCTCCTGTATGATGCCTTTGTGGTTCCTCCCCTTTTGATGGGAGATTTGTTTCTCTTGGAGGCTGCCGATTCTTGGGATTCTTCCCTTGCGGAATTCCCAGCAACCCAACGTTTTCAGGATTCGCTTCTCCCCTACTACCAGCAACATGTTGCCGCTACCATAGAGAATCAAGTTCGGGCGCTTCCACTGTTCTCGGGCAATCAACTCTTGTTGTTCTATCGCAACGATTATTTGCAGGCTTTTGACCTTCCCGTCCCAAGGACATGGAGTGAATATGTTCAGGTGGCCGCCGTCTTGCATGACCAAACTCTTGGACCAGATGGCCTACCCATCTACGGCTCCTGTATGGGTCGACTTCCAGAATCACAATGTCGATTCCAAAATGGTACTCAACCGTGTGACTCACTTTCCATGTCCTATTTGGGCATGGCCTTATCTTCCATTACGCAAGTGTCTGGATCCTCTACTGGCTGGCTTTTCGACAATACTATTCTTTCCTCCAACCAACAAAACATGTCGCCGCTCTTGGAACCAACCCTGGATCGCCTACTCGTCTTCTTGGAGCAGATGCTGCGATTCGGCGCCCCGGGTGAATTGAATTCAGATGCCTCCATGAATATGGATTTGTTCCAACAGGGCTTGTGTGCCATGACAGTCTCGGTAGACCATCCCTCGGATCTCCTCAACCAAACCAATGTGGGTTACGCCCCTCTCCCTGGTTCGCAAACATTTTTGGATCGAATCTCCAACTCCACCGTTAACTGCACGCCCAACTTGTGTCCCTATGGTGACTATGATGAGGAATGGGGGACCATTAACGTGGCCCCATTTGGAGCGACAGATTTGGCAGTGGCGGCTCTTTCCGCCTCGGCCCCTGACGACGCAAAGTTGGCCGTGCAAGACTTCATCGAGTTCGTTTTATCCCAACGTGCCAACCGCACCGATCTCTTCGAGACCCTTCTTACCAGAGATCAGCCTCTATCTACAGATGACTTGGATTGGTATTCCTCCGATTCCGATTATGCCGACATCATTCTTAGTCTAACTTCGTCGAACAATGCTGCCATTCCTCTCCAAACGCCCAACGCCCTGGCACTTTGGTCCATCCTCGATGACAAGGTGTATCAGTATCTACAAGCAGGGGACTACTCTGATGACAACCGTGAGCAGCTTCGCACTGCCGTTGAGGCTTCCTGGGACCGTGTGATAAAATTGCAAGACCAACGGCCCGAAGCCAAGGTCACAACTGCACACATGTATCACATGAGTCTGGGGTCAGTCTCGAACCCTACCAGGGTAGATCTGTACATTGGTACTCCTTACAGAGAGATCGGATGGGGAGTGGGAGGTTTCAGCTGTTTGTGCAGTCTTTTTTTCGCTCTTTGGGTCTGGCGCCACTCCAGGGCCAAGGTGGTCCGAGATTCACAACCAGTTTTTCTTTACATGATTTGTGGAGGAACCTTTCTGATGGCTGGTAGTGCGTTCCCTTTTGGTGTCGAGGACGATATTGCACCGGGTGATGTGACGGATCGATGTTGTATGGCTGCCATGTGGTTGTACTGTATGGGATATGTTGTGACGTTTACGGCCCTCTTTGCCAAGATTTGGAGAGTCAATCGAGTACGTTCACCAACTGTTCTCTTTGTTTTTTGGCTTGGTTTTGTTCTTGAGCTCATGAAACGTCGTCTGTTGTCGCTTCCGATAGGTTTTCCGAAAAGCCCGAAACTTGCAAATTATACGTCTGTATGGTATCGACATTTGGATTCCTTTTATGGTGGTGTTGGGGAGCAACTTGGCACTGCTTGTCGCTTGGAATATCACAGACCCGGTGAAATGGTACCGGTCTCCCACTGATGCAAATCCTCATATCATTTACGAAGACATTCCCACCTATGGCTACTGCGACTCTGACCAGTTCCGCATGTACTTCGGTGCAATATTGGGTATTGATTTCGTTCTATCGTTGACCAGTCTAGTTCAATCTTATGAGTGCCGAAAGGTCTCTGTGGATTACGCAGAGAACTTGTGGATCAGCGGTGTCCTGGGAAGTATTGTGCAAATATGGATCATTGGTTTTCCTCTGTTGAAGCTATTGGATGATGACCCACGTGCCGTCTTTTTCGTAAAAGTTGGAGTGGTTTCTCTGACATCGCTGGCGACACTTTTCTTGATTTTCCTTCCGAAAATGCGCTATCATCGACAAGCACTTCGCATTGCATCGGAGGAGGAAGGGGAGTCCCCATACAAGCCAGAATTATCAGTTTTACAGACCAGTGGAGATCAAAACGTAAATGGGTTGGAACAGCCAGCAGTGATGAATACGAACAAAGAACGGCGGATGAACCGAAACCAGTTGCCTGAAGGATCCGATGGAATCCGAATTTTCCAAATGTCTGGAAGACATAGTGCCGAGGTGGAGAAATTACAGAAACGTTTCAGTCAAGCAGAGTTGAGACACAGAACGCTCAACGATCGCTTGGAGCGACTTCAAGAGAATCTGGAGCAGTATATAATGTCGCGTCATCCGCACGGGAACAAGAAGCAAGCACCGAAGGAGCAGCAAGGGAATCACTTCATTCTGACGTCAAGATCTGAACAAACGCAAATAGCTGGGGGTTCAGAGGGGAGCCCGGGGAGACGATATCTTGCAAGATGAAAAATATGGCGACCTACTGAATTTGCGTTAGATCTATTAAAAGTATTATTAGATGCATTCTTAAAGATCACTTTGTCTACCTAGCAATGCCGACCACGCAACTCCCTTGTCCTGTGTGTTATTGAAAGTAGCACCATGCCACGACGAGCATCACAGTCAATATTGGGAGCCGTGGTCTACCACTTCTGAAGCCTTCTGTGCCCCCCGACATTCGTTGTTGATAATCAATGAAAAGAGTTCCAGAAGCACCTCCTTGAGAAGTAGGCACAGTCGGCATCATAGTAGGGATTGGGGCATTAGTGGGTCGCTTTGTAGGAGCAGGCGTTGTTGGAGATGTTGTCGGCACCGTAGTGGGGGAGTTTGTCGGCGAAGGGGTTGGCAAAGCTGTTGGCGATGTAGTTGGCGATGTAGTTGGAGAATCGGTCAATGGGATCGTTGGTAAAGGAGTCGGAAGAGGAGCCATGGAAGGTGCCGAAGTTGGACATCCAAAATGGCGGGGAGGGTTTTCGGATAATTCGCACACTGTCTCCTTGATCCAAGAATAGGTAGCATTGACTGATGAGTAAATTGCAGGCCAATCAGCACAGGGTGTCCTCCCCCAAGACACAATCCCAATCATTGAGTCATGTCTAGCAGTTTGCCCCATAGAAACCAAGGGTCCACCTGAGTCACCATAACAAGGCCCAACTTTTCGGGCTGAAGCACATATCATGTCGGAGGTGACATGATCTTTGTATCGATAAGACCCATCTTTAATACGCAGGCACCGGTCCTTTGGAACAACCGACTGCTTCGCTTGCTGAAGTTGGTTGGAGTTGGAACCCGTTTCCGTTACTCCAAAGCCTAAAAGCTGCAGGTCCATTCGATCCATGTCAGCCTCGGAATATGTTGTTGGCGGGTCTATGGCAAGAGGTGTTGCTGAGGAGGATCCCTCCAGTTTGAGCAGTTTTTGGTCATACTGAAAGGTTTCCGCATCATAAGAAGGATGGGTGATTTGACTTTGGACGCGGAATATCTCGTCCGCATTCATAAACTCTTGCAAATTTTGGAGGCCGACAAAGGCCGATGTCGTGACTGAACAATGGGCTGCTGTCAATACGATGTCGGGTGCTACCAAGGAGCCTCCACAAAAATGAGAGGATCCTGTCAAAACCACAAAGTACGGGAAACGCGAAGATTTGGCGTCTTCGCCCCCAACCACCCTCACTTGCAAATCTTGATGTGCAAACAAGTTGTCTAGACCCTCGACAGCTGTGTCATCCAAAGTCCGATGTCCTGGATTCATTTTCCCATATCCTCGGAGTCCATCGGCACGATGCATCATAGCTTCCGGCGTAATTGCATTGGCATTTGCACTGACAATTGTTGTTGAACCCCCTACCTCCTCGGTGGACATGACCCCCGACACCAAGGTCGCGGAAAGGAAGAAACATACAACTCCAGCATGAAAGAACAGAGATTTGACACAGTGCTTGCCATTACTCCTTTGCTGCATCATACTGTCGGAATGTGCGGGTGGACCAAGCAACCAAGCAACCCGAGCAATCAACAAGGGATTTCAAGATGAAACCAAATCTAGAAAAGAATCAAAACAAGATGGAAAATATTACAGAACCAAATCATTCCTCCAATTTTGACGCCTGGAGCTGCCAAAGAATTCAACTGCCCGCCACGGCATCTCCATCTTCCTTTGTGCAAGCGACGACATTTTTGTCGGCTGGTTTGTGCACTTTTTGGCCCATACCACTTGTTTCAATTTGACCCGCCGGACTCCCGCATGTGACTCCAAGGACTGGGTTTGTTGGTCAACGGACAGACAACCGATGGGCGGTCAAGGGGAAGTTGGATTTCTGGATATTATTCGGATGTGCCCACAACATAAAACGTTCAAAGTTGTAGTTTGCTACGAGTACTTTGCTATTGTTTTGCCAGAGTGCACTCACAGACCCTAACTACTACAACACTATATCTATCAGATAAATTCAACAACGCTCATCATGCTTGCAAGACAATGCCAACGACAAATCGCCAAGCGATTGGCGGTACAGCAAATTCGCACTCTTTCCTCATCGGCGAGTGACGCGTCGGGTTCCAAAGGAAAGACCATGGCGGATCAAAAGCGAGCATTGGCTCGCGCTGCCTTGCAAAAAGTTCCCCAGTATGGATGGACTCAAGATGCCGTTACAGCTGCAGTTCTAGAAAACAAGCTTTCCCTTTCCATGTCAGGCATGCTCACTCCTGCTGAATTGGTGCACTGGTTGATGGACGATTTCAATCAACAACTCAAAGAAGACCCTGACAAGAAAGATTGGTCAGTGTTTCAAAAGATCCAGTGGCGTCTTGAGCAAGTCATTCCTTTGGCACAAAGCGCTCAATGGCACAAGGGGATGGCAATGGGCCTTTCCACCCCCTTTACCACAAGAGAACAGCTTCATGAGTTTGTAGAATTGGTGGCTCCGGCTGGAAGTTCTACCATGTACAAGACTGGCTTGGGAGGAGTTTTCGTGGCCTCGGAGCTGCACCTTTTGGCCGACTCGTCGCCTGAATACCAAGATACCTGGGCCTTTCTACAGACTCGTTTGGACGAATTGGAGCGGGGTCAGTTTGTCAATTTCTTGGGTGATAAATCCGCCAGCCTTCCTTTGGTAGCCACCACGGCTGTGGCTTCTTCTCTCATGGAGGGACTCGCTTCCTTGGTGCTCCCAGCTTCTGTCATGAAGGCTCCAGGAACCAACCCCAGCGACTATGTCCCCAAGAAGTAATTCATCTATGCAAACCACTAGATTGTCAATCGTCAGCTACTGCAATACTATGGTAGAATGTTTGTACTATACATTGCATGTGAATGCCATATTATGAGCAGCGTTGTACAACCACTGAAATAACTAGCTACCGGTGGCTGGACCGTGTGTTGATCACTAGGAGCACTTCTTACCTCGAATTGCAAGTAGGAATCGAACAGACTCAACCAATTGATGATGCACCGGGTCTTGTATCCTGTCAACATATTTCGAAAGAATGCAATGGTAGACTATACTTTAGAGGCAGTTTTTCGTTGAGTTTATTGAAATTAGCATTTAGGGGAATATGAATTTTCAGTATAGGGGGATTTATTAGAGGGATGGCATGACCATTCCCCCACTTTTCATCGTGGAAACACATTGCGAAACGGAAGAAAGAAACGATGGCTCAGTCGTACCTAAACCCACCTCACATTGCTATTGCCTTTCTCTAGTGATACTACTCCGTGCACGATGTGACCGCTACAATCCATCATCATCGAAAGTGTTTTAGCTCCAAATCGTGCATTGTCACCGTGGAACGGAAGCAAGTCTTACAAAAATAACAACGTGAAGCTCACAATTTCGCCAGAATTGCCATCATGATCGACACATCTAAGCACACTACACGCCAACTTCAGCACCCATGCCACAATGGAAGAGCATCCCCAAGTTGGAGCGTGAAAATACCCTCTCCCTGTTCCGAAACAAAGGCAAAGGTAGCATTCGGGAGCCTGCCACTTTCGCAAATGACTCACAAAATTTCCCCAATGAAACGGACTATGAATCATCGACCAGCCAGGCATTCTTTCGACGACCGAGATTCAAAAAGGTTGTATTCGATGGATCGCCCTTTTCTCGGGTGTATTCCCCGACATAATCAGAACTCAGAACACTGGAATTCGTTCCACAAGCGATTCCAATCCAAGGCGTCTGTATCAGATAGCACCCGCCGACGAGGCCGACATTCCGACGGATTTCTCGGCAAAGTTGCCTCACGAATGTTGGCAGGTTGTATCCGGCCACAACATGCACAGGACCATTTTGAAGGCCAAGAAGACCGAGACTGGAGAGACAGCGACCTCGCACGATTGTCTGACCAGCCTCGAACCGAAAGGTACCGGCTTCGTAGAGTGAAATCTGATGAGTTTGGGCTCTTGGTGCAATTAACAGGGTAACCAGAGAATGAAACGGGAATATGCTATCATGTACCAAACATATATACAATAGATCCGAGTTTGGCAATTTGGAACAGCAGCCACGTTTTGACTTGACCTACGTGTATGCATTTGAGGCAGTTGTGCAACATTTGCCAACCCTCAAGAACCACATAGCTGTGTGCTTCCTATGCTGATTCCTCCACAACTTTTTGTGATGGTGCTGGCTCTTTGGGTTGTTGCGACTTGACGGATCTGCCCGGACGGCCAGTGTTTGACGATGGTTTCAAAATCTGGAAGGAACACATGAGATTTTCATCCACAGAAATCATGCCTCCTGCATTATCAAATTCCCCGCAATAGTTTGGAGCTGAAAATAGCGTCACCAGTCTGCGACCCGCAAAGAATTCGTAGCCATCCTCAACGACCTGGTGAGCTCGTACAATAAGATCCAATTCCTGTTGCTCTAAAAACTTGGTGACTACGTCTGCTCCAAATACAAACGAAACGCCTCTGTCGTTGTCTCCCCATCCCTGTAAGCATCAACATGAGATAATGGCTGCAAACAGTTATCGGAGGGATGGTCCTACGTACCTGAATGGTGGGCGACGGATCGCTCCACAGGATATCACAGAGCAGACCCCTATCAGGAACATCACAAGGGCGGGGTATTGGTGCAATCTGATGCACATCTACCAATTCAGGACTTAGACCACCATGCATGCAGAATATCTTTTCGTCCACCAATGCTGCAACAGGCAAACAATTGAACACATCGGAAAAGATCTTCCAAAGCCTGATGCTATATCGTCGTTTGCACTCATCATAGAATCCATAGATGCGATTGATACCGGCGCTTTCATGATTTCCTCTTAGAATAAAAAAGTTTTCTGGGTACAGAATCTTATACGCAAGGAGCAAGCATATGGTTTCGATGGATTGTTTGCCTCTATCAACATAATCCCCAAGGAATAGGTAGTTGGAAACAGGAGGGAAGCCACCGTACTCAAAGAGTCTCAACAAGTCCGAATACTGCCCATGGACATCCCCACAAATCTTGACGGGTGCTTCCAGCTCTAAAAGCATAGGTTGCTTGAGCAGTAGGGGCCTAGCTCGCATACAGAGTAATCGAATGTCTGCATCGGAGAGATCGGCAAAAGTGCCTGGAGCACTGCCTCTCAAACCTAAAAGCCTCTGAGAGATGGCAATAATGGGCTCATTCGTCTCCAAAACAATGGGAGGCGTAGCGTCTGGAGCGTGCAAATGCGAATCCTTGCGGGCGAAAACCCGGGCAGGAAATGTCAAGTCAGGGACAGCACTGCTGGTCGTTGTCACAACCGTAGAGGCATCGTTCAAATTGGATCCACTAGGGGAGATGGAAGAGCAGAGCATTGTCGTGGGGGTAGTATCGTCCGTAATGACCAGCATAGGAGGTTTCTTGGGTGTCTCGCCATGGTTGATGGAACTCGAGACTTCCTTAATATCCATGTTGGCTCTCTTCTCGTTGGAACAAGGATTCAAGTATTATCCACTATTTCGGTAGTAGATAATACTCTACTGCCAACAGACTACACTACAACAACAAAGCCTGCCTTTCCACAACCAATCTTCTGACAGACTTATGAAGTCAGTCGCTCACTATCCAACCTATCAATATGAACAATCAACAATGATGAACAAATAATGCACAATGCTCAGCCGGAGAGCGGCGTGAAACCGCGGAGAGCATTCGAGTACAGGTACGAGAGCCGACAGCTACGACCCAAACATCTTTCACGCTATGCCAAAAATATCGCAGAAATACGCTCGTTACAAGTCGGCAGAGACAACGTTTTTGGCGCGAATCCAATCCTCCAAGCAAGCCAACAACATCATCATCACAACTTCTTGTATCCTATCCAGCAACTTTCCCACATACAAACATTTTCAGTGTTTCACACCCAGAACTACAACATGGATGAGTTTGATGGAATTTTGGAGTCCATGACTTGGAGGACTCCCAACTCCCATACTGCTTCTTCAAGAAAGAACAACGACAGTGACAAACCTCGTCGCAGGACTCCTCGCAAGTCTCCACGTAAACCTCCCCCAGCAGTCGGACAAGAAAATGTGTTGACGGCAGAATGTTCATCGACTGCTTCAAATGAATTGGCTCGGACCAATAAGTCGCATGGGATATCTCCGTCCAATTTCCATAGACGCCCATTGTCAAGCCCTTCCAAGGAGAGTCCATCTCAACGTCTACTCAACGAAATCAAAGCCAATACAGAAAGCAGTGTTCTAGCCCGTCAAAAGTTGACTCATTTGCAAAGTCTAGAGGCTCGCCGCAAACAATTCCGTAAAGGAACAACACTCAAAACTTGGCCTTTGCAGGATCTAGCCATGGAGCATTTGGGCCATCTCAACTGCCCAGAAACGCAATCAGGATCGCAGTTCCATGGGGGGGACTACTTGTCTAGTGAGTCCATGTCGTCCACAGCTTCCAACGCCGCTCCTAAGCGTCGGTTAGATGTGTCGCAGACCAGTACTTCCAGTTCACCCGATGTCTCGCAAGACCAATGCTCGGAAGACTCTGTCCAACCACTCTGGAGTCGTGAGCCACGTATTTTTGCCACTGAAAAAGCTCAGGGCAAGCGCAAATATTTGGTTGGACATTTTGGAAGAATAGCGGATTGGTATTGGAGAAAATGCGTGAACAAGCATCTCTATGAAATTATCACACAAGATACTCCGTGTCGACTATATTTGGATTTGGAATACCACAAGGAGTTTAATACTGATGTCGATGAGGCTGCCTTATTGAATGAGTTTCGCGATGAACTCAGCTTGGAGCTGAAGACGCAATTTGATATATCTCTGTCGCCTGACCGCATCATTGACTTGGACTCATCCACCCCAACTAAGTTCTCCAGACACTGGATCTTGGATCTTGATGAAGATGGGTTCTTCCTGGACGCGCCAACTTGTGGACGGTTTATGAAACAGTTGGTAGGAAGGCTTGCAGAAGAACAAGCTACACAGCAGCTTCAAGAACGGGCGCCAACGTTGGCAGATCATTTGTTTGTCAAAACCAAAGACCCCGCAAAAACATCCTGTTTCATTGATCTGGGAGTCTACACCCGCAACAGATTGTTCCGATGTTTTGCAAGCTCAAAGTTTGGTAAAGCCAATACCCTACAAATATCAGATTCCAACACATACCCCTTGGAATCGCTCCCGAAACGAGTATCTGACGACAATGAAAACTACCCCGAGAATGGCACTGTAGCAACAAAATTGACTTTGGAAGAATGGAAGGTTGCTAATGACTGGGAACCCCATGCTAGAGTACTAGCGAATACTCTTGTCGTGCCACTGGGACCCAAAAAGTCGGATAGACTGTTCCGAATGAGCGAGGAGGAAGGGACTACTTTCCCATCCCAGCATTCGTCAAAAAAGGGCACATTCTCTGCCACTCATTCCATTTACAATTCCAAAACTCCCCTCCCTAGCTTAGATCAATTTGTTTTGTCGGTGCTGGGTGGTCGAGGTGGAGTTCAAGGTTCTATTCGAGCTTGGAGTATGGAGTATGGAGGAACCCAGGGCGATGTCCCGCTGAGTATCACTTACCACCTGAGTCGGAATCGATACTGTGAGCTGATTGGGAGGTCTCATAAATCAAACAACATCTTTTGGACCATAGTCTTTGACTCGTGGACTTGCCTTCAAGGCTGCCACGACCCCGAGTGCTTTGGACGTGGCAGCGTCGTCCCAATATCCCCGAATCTTCTGTCTGCCATTCAAGCAGAATTCGACGCTTGGCAAGAAGAAGAGCTTGATAAAGCGTTGTTGGCCTTGAATTTAGACGAGTCGCATCAAGCTGTTGACACAGTCTCAAAAAATTCACCGAAAGACGAGTCTATACCTCAACCAACGATCGAAACTTCTCACGAGGTGTTGGTAGACACATCATTGTCGGATGAAGCCCTCTTACTCGCCATTCAAGAAAACCCTGAGCTATTTCCCTAGCGGGATTCCTACAACACATTCAGCCCTAGAATACAACTATGTTCTTCCGCATTTTATTGTTTTGTCTCCGACCTCCTACACGGCTACCTATGATAATACGTTAGTATAAGGTTCTTCCAGTTGTTAATAAGTCGATTCACGGATCAATCTTGCCTACAGACGTGGACAACACGGACAACAACAACAGCGAGCAGGAAATGGCATTTGTGTACGTACTCGTACGCACAACCACTGAAGCATTCCGATCTCATTGGGATCACTAAGAGACACTCTAATCAACCATGACATATTCCAAGGACAAAATGCTTCCTGCTATGGCCACTGTTGCAGCAGTAGCAGCAACGGCTCACTTGCTGTGGCCAGCAGCCAACAAATTGGCCACAAAGTTGTACTTGCAGTGGAAGTTAAGTACTCCCTCTACTGACGAAGAAACTGGCACAATTAGTGTGAGCGGACTCTATTATCATCCAGTCAAGTCTCTCCGTGCCGTTTCTACTGATTCGATTGATATCGATGACAAGGGTTTTGTGGGAGATAGGCGAATCATGGTGGTGTATCCACTTCCATTGCCAGCTTGGAAAGATACGTTTGGCCCTGAGGAGTCCACTCATCGCTTTTTGACTCAACGACAGTGCCCATCTCTTGCCAGGATCATTGCGACCATCGAAGATGATCAATTGGCACTCAAATACTCTAACGGGAGTGTAGATACCAAAGTGACGGTATCCCTCGCCCCTCAAGATCCCCTAAAACGCAAGGTGGGCATTTGGGGAGATCAAGTGAGTGTCCTTGATTTGGGAGACGAAGTCGCTGCATTCTTCCAAGCCATTGTTGATAAGGATGAAGAAACCTCGGCTGTTGGAGACATGTACAAAGGAGTTCGACTCGTCATGCATCCTGGATCCGATCGCCGGACAGATGCAAGATTCACACCTGCAGTGGCTTCCAATTGGGTGGGGAAGACCCCGCCTGTTTCACTGACTGACGGATTTCCAATCTTGATCGCGTGTCAGGCTTCCTTGGACGAATTGAATCGCCGTCTGGAAGAGCGAGGCGAGGCACCCATAAAAATGAGTCGCTTTCGTCCCAACCTCGTAATCCAAGGAACCAAGGCATTTGAAGAAGACAATTGGAAGTACATTGCAATTGGCAAACAAATCTTTTCGGTAGTCAAGGCTTGCCCACGATGCAAACAATCATGTACAGACCAAGAAACTGGAAAGGTTCACTCTGAGCCCATTGCAACCATGAAAACGTTCCGAGCTCTGGGGGCAACAGACGATGTGTTCTTTGCACAGAATGCCATGGCGCTGCAATCTGGAACAATTCATGTGGGTGATACGGTGCGTGTATTGCAGACAGGCAAACCTCTTTTCTGTTGATTTACTAGATAGTGCAATCGGTGGTTGGATAAAATAATAACTGTCAACTACAAACCAGAGGAGTTGGAGTAGTCCACCGAGTCAAGCGAAGACTGTCGTCTGTCCTGACACCAGGCTCTAGGATTTGGCTGGCAGCCGACCACTGACAATGAGGCACGCCGCAGTACGTGCCCAATACGATCTCGTTGTGCGTGCTTTCCGTTTGAGTCTTCAGTTGTTGAACGGTGATTGCAACAATGGTATGTTCGATTTGACCCTTTAATGCTCATTGGGCTCATTGTGTACGTCTACCAACCTGGGATCTCACCACCTTTTGTTTTCTTGTCCTACTATTTGCCATGTCTCGATGCCTCCGCTGTGATTGCACTGCAACTTCAGCCTAGTGGAAAGGGAAGTAAACTGTTACGATATGTTGATCATCGCCTCCGCGTGACACTCTATGACGGTCGAACCATTTTGGGTACCTTTCTTGCTTTTGACAAACATCTAAACTTGGTTCTGTCCGAGGCGGAGGAATTTCGGCTGTTGAGAAAAGGAGGCTCCTCGCTCCTTGAGGAGCGAACAGAGAAGCGCACCTTGGGCTTGGTGCTCATCCGGGGAGAAAATGTTGTGAGTTTGGCTGTCGAAGGACCCCCACCACCGTCGCGATCTGCTGCACCCCCCACATCCATGGGCCGAGGCCGAGGAGCCCCAGCGTCAATGCCTTCGGGGCCTCCACCTCCTGGAATGATGGCTCCCATGGGCCTTGGGGCCGCTCCAGTTCATGGTGTGGGTGCTCCGGGAATGATGCCTCCACCACCCCCTCCCGGTGTTCCTGGAATGCCACCCCCGGGCATGGGCCGTGGAATGCCACCGCCATACTAGGAATGGAATGATTCTTGTTTGCTGCAGTTTGTTGTCCTTTTCTCACAGCTGCTGTTTTGGAGTGTGGGAAGTGGTTTGCTTCGGACAAACAACTGGGTTTTATCTATACGGCGGTTGATTCGTCTTGGGTACGTTGTGCCTACGGATCGGCCCACTTCTCCTAAGAATGGTGCGTACCATACATCCATTTGTAGAAAAATTGAGTTGTCCTTTTGACTCATTTCTATCGTTATATACTTTGTAGGCGTGTCTGCACCTGGAGTAGTCGCTGCAAGGCGAGTGGAGTTGGATGAGGGCATTAGACCCTGTAGAAGAGGAACGACCCCCCTCGCAGTAGTAGTATTTCACCTGCCGGTACGAGTACTCGTAGTGGTAGTACTGTACTACAAGAAGGTGTTTTGGCAAGACCAAGATCGTGTTGTTGACTGGTTAGACCATCCACTGGCTACCAACAGTACTGTATATGATAGAAACCAATCCCTCGGAGCAGCTAGGAACCCACCCAGACAACTTGGCAGCCGGTAATCTGGCATGGATTCGCACTGTGCAAGGTGGCGCTGATTGTCTTTCCAAGAAGCAACTAATAGTTCACAGAACTTGAACAGAAGCGTCAGCCCATGCCCAAGGGATGTATCGATGATCACCGCCAGTACTCGTGCCTGGAAAGCCCGCTCAATGCTCCCTTCCCCATTTCTTTCTGGTGATGAACTAACGCATACCGAAGTTCGTTGGTCCCCCACCAGGTCTCTCCTCCTCAAAAGTGATAGGATGGAAAGTGCGTAATCCCACCATTTAGCGTATGAAGTCACTCCACGTAAGCGCACCCAAACTCATCATTGTTCATTCAGTGGCCCCATGGTGGACGAAACACCGAAGAAGATCAACCACGTGGCACCAAGATTGATCGAACCACAACATTATATTGTTGTTTGCAGCCAGTGAAAACCACCTTGCAAGGCAATCTAGAACAATGGATTTCTCCTAGCACCAGGAGCAGCACTCAGCGTATAATTCTTTCATGGTAACAATGGTTTCCAAAGATCATGGGTAGGTGTTTCACGTCGCAGAAACCCACTGGTACCGCAATGAAAATTTCTGTCGTCATTGTGAAGAAACTAAAAATCGTCTGTCAATGTTTGCGGATGTACTGGAACAAGAATGAAGCAGGCATATAGTATCCAATACCATGTGAGTGTCTTTGACAAGCCCCAAAAGACGCCCGGAAAAATGGGCACTTCGGAGTAATGCAGGGATTCGAATTCGCTGGTAGTAGTTTGAAAGAAACCGGCAATAGTATCTGGGCCCCATTGGACTGCCCAATCCATAATTCCAAACAATGGTAGAATTTTTGAAAAGAGCCTGGTCTCGCCAGGCGACTCGAGTTCTCATTGGACACCAGAGATCATGAGCCTGGGTTCACGGTTCCATATCGCCAGTTCACTCGTAATAAAGCCCTCCAAGCTTGGGGGGTTATAGCGGGTTCGGAACCGAGTGATCGCACGATGGATGAATTGAGATGGTAAATCGAAGGCTTCAACCTCACCCTCTATGTGAGGTGGTGACGAGCGACACTGTGGACGGATCTACGACAGGATTTGAAGTAGGAGAGGTATGATTCCACGTAGACTGTAGGCAATGCAAGTACCGGGTAGTTCCCACGTGCGCTTGAGCGAAATGGACAAGCCATTTGCAGTGTCTCATGTTCTTGTATGTGTGTAGTGACCAATATGCCTCCCGCCAGGAAGGCCACTTATATAATGGTTTCCTATGGTAGTTCGCTGGATGGTTAAGGCTTGATTCTTGAAACGACTACGAAAATGGTTCCGGGAACATCGCTCCCGGTGAGATATGCCACCTATGGCCTTTTGGTCGGCGCAAGGCATGCTTGGAGTAACTGCGAGGTTCGTGGAGGGCTGTAGGCGGCAGTAGCAAGACGAATGGCATCGCAATCCGCGGGGGGCAGGATTACTGCCTGGGTGCGCATTCAAAACCTACGGGCTGTTCACAAGATTTTGAAGGACTGAAGCACGCCATATTCCCTCGCAATTGGGCTGATGGGCGGCGCATAAATTGTGTAAAATTGAATTCGATGACATCTATTGCTCCAGCAACCATGTCATTTTTGAACAACAATAGCATGAACAACAGCAACAACAACTCCCAGGACCCCACAACGTCGCCGCAAGGCAACAACCCAGGTGGGATAGGAGGAGGAGGCCAGGGCCTCTCGGAGGAGCAACTCATGAACATGAGTGCTTCAGGAATGAACCGTCCCAATGGAAACCTTGGCCAGAACATGGGCAACGCCCCTGGAATGGGCATGCCCGGCATGGGAGGCATGGGTGGCCCAAACGGCATGGGCATGGGAATGGCAGGTCTGGGAAACCCCTTCGCCATGCAAGGACAGGGAGACATGGGGACACAAGGCATGGAGGGGTACTTGGGTCAGGGTTCGGGCTTTGTGCCTGAGCTGGACATGATGGCCCTTCTTCGCGCCAAACAGAAACTCAACATGATGGGCCGAGGAAATGGCAATGGGTCCGTTCAGGACAAGCTCCTCGCCTTCACTCAAGACCAGTTCAAGGGACAAGGTCTCCCCATGAACCGCCCCGAAGACTTCCAAGTGTCTTCTGCCATGATTGACAAACTCAAGGGATCCGCCGATGATTTGGAGGACCCTGACGATGAGCCCAAGAGCAAGAGGAGGAAGAAGGCCAAGAAGCCAAATGACATGCCTCGTCGTGCCTTGAGTGCTTACAACATCTTCTTTTCCGAACAGCGCGAAATCATCCTCAAGGAGATTGCCAAGAAGGAGCGCATGGAAAAAATGAAGGAAGAGGGCAAGTCGGAAGAAGAGATCGCAGAAGCCGAGGCCAAGATCGAAGAGGAAGAAGCCAAAGCTCCCGCCCCCAAGGAGGTCGAGCCGGAAGATGAAGAGGAAGTCGACGCCAATGGCGTTCCTAATGTCATGAACCGTACGTTCTTCCCTACTCGAGCTAAGCGTGCTCACAGAAAGGTCCACGGAAAGATCGGGCTTGTTTCGTTGGCTCGGGAAGTCAGTTCTCGCTGGAAGTCTCTGGACCCTGAAAAGCGCAAGCACTACCAGGATCTTGCCGAAAAGGACCGTGAACGACACAAGAAGGTCATGGCTGACTACCAAGAACGCAAGGCTGCCGAGAACATGATTTCCATGGGAAGTCCAGCACATGAGGCACAAGAAGCCCCAGCGCCCGGTTCTGGCATCGAAAACCTGCCTCGGCTCAATGCAGAACAGGATATTCGTGATTCTATGGCTCACCAATACCAGCAACGTATTCTAGCGGAAATGATGGCTGCGCGCCAACAACAAGCAGCTGCTGGTCAGATGGGTATGATGGGAAACCCCATGATGGGCGGAGCTGGAATGATGGGAATGGGTGCCATGGGCGGCATGGGTGGTATGGGAGGTATGGGAAGTATGGGAATGGGTGGCATGATGGGCCCCGGACTCGGCGGTGGCCAAACAGGGAACTTGTCTGGCCTTCAAGGTGGAGATCACAGTGGTCTGCTTGGCCTCAACATGAACAACAACGCTCAAGCTCAAATGTGGCGACAGATGGGGATGGGGCCTCTCTAGATGTTGGATGACAGTACGACTACCGGTAGGTGGTCCCTGCACTACTAGGTAGAGAAAGAGTGTATATGGACGATAGGTGGACAAGAAAGTGTTTGTGTTACTGATAACTGAGATAGATCACCCCTTTTACACTACCCCTCCGTTTTACAAGCATTCCACAAAAGCTGGATTTTGGTGCCAAAAAAGTTGTGATGCAGTTTCTGTCCATTGTTGTTTGATTTTGATCTTGTGAACTGCCCTTTTGTTGCGGAACCACTGGGAACGACAGATGCAGTTGCACACTTGCATAATTCCCAGACTTGAGCCAGTGTGTTCCGGTGATGCTTCGCTTTGGGCCCTGGGAATCGCTTTCATGAAAACGAATGAGTGACACGTGTCTTGTCAAGAATAGCCTCTACGGCGCGAATCAATGAATACATAATAGGCCGAAACTACAAACTGCCGACTTCGAGACGTGATGATAATGGAAAGCGCCGCTGCACCCCTTGCCAGCTGCTGACGGAAGGAATAGAGAATCTTACACTAAACTATATATGAATGATAGTATTCTAGTATTGTGTGTTCATACCATAGCTTCGGAAAGATCCACATCATGCACCACGCACGGAAGACCGAAGGTGGTGCCGCCCCGAACCCTCGGGTTGGACCATGGTGGTGGTGAAAGCATGTTGGGTCGTACGAAAACAGCAGGTCGTGCAACTGTCCCAGGCGTCGTGACGGGGTGGGCTTCCAGACAAGTATTGTACCGCAACATTGTCTCAGACTATACAGAGCCTCCACTGGATTCCACCCTTGTGGAAAAGCCCTGCACTGTTGTGCTCCTAGAGGATAAAGGGTATTATGAAACCTCTTGGAAGGAGGCCTTTCAGCAATCCTTTCCCAAGGAATATGGCATGTCTTTTGCTTCTCTATCGTTCTCTTCGGAGGATGACTTGAAGGGAATGGTAGACGAGCTGAAGGTGGACTTGCCACCCATTGTAGACGCCGTATTTGTGACTAGAGGCCCCATTGCCTCTTGGGTTACCATGTACTACTTGGAGAGTTTCTCAGTGCAAGGTCTTGTCATGGTAGATCCCATCCATTTTGACTCACTCAATCACGTCAAAGAACAAGCCTCTGCTGATGATACCGGTTCCAGTAGTCTTCCAGTTCAAGCCAACGCAAACTTGTGGTCCCAAACCTCCAATAGAGTTCTCCGCTTGGAACCCAACTCTGTTCCCATGCTTGTGTTCCAATCCATCCTAGACAATCCTCTACACATGTCTGGAGCAGAGGAAGTGGCTCGCTATCACAGTGACACGGAAGGTCCATATGGCGACGTCGCTTTGGTTCCCTTGGAATACCAAAATGATCCTCGTCCTGCCATGGAGAAAATCGATCAATGGGTAGACTCCATATTATAAAATGCTAATGTGAATGCTATTACTAAAAATAAACAATTGAGCAACCTATATGAGTACAGTAGTAGGAAGGGGAGGGGTACGGTACAGTACTCGTAACGGCTTGCCATGGTCAACCACCATCGACCATCGACCATTGATGCACACCCCTGACAATCACGTACCAAGGACGGACGCCACAGGTTTTCGGGTACCTTCGCCCCGTGCATTGCGATATACACGTCTGAGAAATATGTCCTGTTCAAAAAAGCGGCGCGGGTGAAAGGTCGGAGCCCAATTTCCGGCGCGGCTGTCAGGGAACGAGGTAACGTCCTCCTGTCGGCCTCGGCACAACTTGGCAGGTGAGTTTGGAGATTGCTTTTTTCCTCTGCGAACGAAACATCATGCCATGCGAGTTGGTCTTGGAGTTGTCTTGCCCGTGGAGGTGTTGGCTGTTGGCTGTTGGCTGTTGTCTATTGTCTATAGAATGAGGGTGGCATGGCAAACAAAACAGACTGGCTCATTTTTTCTTTGTCTTGTATAGTTTTACAAACAACCAAACCGTTCCCACCCGTCCAAAACACCATGTCGTACAAGGAAGGCATTGTCAGTGCCATCACTGAGCTCAAGGACCGCAATGGTTCCTCTATGATCGCAATCAAGAAGTACATGCAGGAGCACATGCCTGCTGACAAGAAGTGGCTCAACGCTACCTTCCTTACTGCCTTGAAGAATGGAGTCGCCGCTGGAGAGTTTGTCAAGAACAAGAACTCTTACAAGCTTTCTGCTGACTTCAAGAAGAAGGCCACCAAGAAGGCCGAGCCAAAGAAGCCCGCCGCCAAGAAGGCCACTGCTGCCAAGAAGACTGTTGCCAAGAAGACTACCACCAAGAAGGCTCCAGCCAAGAAGGCCACTGCCACCAAGAAGGCTGCCACTGCCAAGGCCACCACCAAGAAGACCAAGGAAGCCTCCACCAAGAAGACAGCTACCAAGAAGACCGCCACCAAGAAGGCTCCTGCCACCAAAAAGGCCACTGCTCCCAAGAAGGCTGCCACCACCAAAAAGGCCGCTGCTCCCAAGAAGACCACCGCCAAGAAGGCTGCCCCTAAGAAGGCTGCCAAGAAGACGGAGGAGAAGAAGGCCGAGTAAGACTTTTGCTTCCAACGACCACAAGGGCTTTGTACTCCTGTCCTTGCTGTCATTATTTATACCCCAAAACAACCGATCTCTTTTGAGATCACCCTTTTGTCACAAAGATATACCTGCGCTTGTCTTGCTGATTTGTTGTAGAACCCACTGATTCTGTTGCGTTGGAGTCATGATGTTGTGATTGCTGCGATTGTCGATCGGTAAAATGGTTTCCAACTACGTTCTCTATTACCCTGCATACCATCATAAGTACAGTGCTAGTCGAGAGAGTAAAAGCTGTGCAAGTTAACCACTGTGCCAAAAGATCTCCCCTTTAGGGGTTTGGCAGTAAATTCGGTACATTAAGATGTAGCTCCATCCTTAACTCTCCCCTTCGAGCGAAGACGAGGGTCCCGAGTGGAAGCTCGCACCAGTATACATCTACTAGCACGCCGAATCAGATCTCCTCACGTAGTGAGTGGGGGAAGCAGTGGAATCCCGGAGGGAAACAGAGGTCCAACTCGGAGAATCGAACCTTTGACCTACGAAGCAGTTGGGCTCATAACCAGTTAAGGGTGCGGAGCAATGACGGACGAAAGCTTGTGCGATGCAAAAGCTAACCAGCAGTACGCAGACTATAAGATAGGCTTACAGAAAGTGTAGAAACTGATTTTATGACATTACTTCACTCTGCAAGAGTGAGTCTATCCGGGACATTAATATTTCCCGCCTAGCATTGGAGGCTAGGAGAAAGATACTTACATCAGATGAATATTTCATCTGACAATGACAAGGAATGTAACAAATGGCAAAGGATGTAAGAGTTCAAACACTTACAGCCTGAAATAATTCAGTTCGGTTCTAGACCATTGTGATGGTCGTTCAGTCCAACTGGGAATATTTCGATCTGATAATAGAATCAGCTTAGAGGCCGTTCATCAGAGTTTTCTTCATTGTTTAGGCTTGGTTTCTTCGGAGTAGAATATGAGAATTTTGTGAGGAGGAAAACCACGAGTCGGGGATGTTCTGCTGGAGGAACGACAGACAAACCGATGACGTAGCTGTCAACCATTCTATCCTTAACTGAGAGTAGTGACTTTTCTCCCTATGTAGTCCACTTAGTCAATTGTTCCTTTTCTTGCTTCCGACACTTGCCTTGTGACTTTCCGGTAAAACGGTGGTACAAGATACCACCATGAGATGGCCTTTGCCGACATGGACCACCATTGACTGGAATTTCCCTGGTTACAAGTCCTTCTTGGGATACATAAGTTCTACTTCGGTTTCATGGGGTTTCGCGTTCACTGTTTGTTGTTGCGATACAGTACTGCTACTGTGCTGCTACTAGAGTAGGGTTCCACACCATCATGCTGTCGTTGTTGGTGGTGGCCACCTTGTTTTTCCATAATATCCAACATGCCGTTAGAATCTCGTCCAACATCCAAAGCATACGAGTACTGTAGCGGCACTACTATTGTTGACGTTGACAGTTAGGACACAACATTCGTAGCAGATCGCCTACCGCCACTCTATCATCTCATCACTTGGTTCTACTTACGTAGTACTAGAGTACGAATCATACAGGTAGCAGAACCAGTACCAGTAGCAGAGTTCCCTACAGCAACAACATCCTTAGTATTTGTACACCAGTAGGCTCACTGATATCAACTAGCTATGTGAACAGCTCATCTATCTCATCATCATCCCATTCGGAAGGAGATCGAGAAGTGGTTCGGTTGGCAACTTGATGATCAAACGACGCAAGCAAGGCCATGCTGCGGAAACCCGAGGAAGAGGATGGGAGAGGAAGAGGAGGACGAACACCACCAGTAGAACCTGACATATCTGGTACTGGCGCTACCACCCCACCTGAAATGGCCATACTAGGAGTCAGATCTTCGGATTGTTCTGGAGATGTTCGCGCTGCTATCTGGCTCATAGCACATTCCAGCTTTTCTGATCCCTTCCGAATGAGCTCCATAGACCTCCGTATCCCTTTGGATTTCGAGGTAGAAGGGTAGTCATCAGCCAAGTAGTCCCGGAGGACATACCCAATTTTATCTTTTGCAGTGGATTCTGAAACTTCCGCATATCTTCCGCCCTTGCACTGCTTGATAAACTTACCACCAGCATTCTTGATGGCACAATAGAGGTCACGAACAACGAGAGATTTTGTCCGCTTATCATTTTTGGCTCCTGAATATGTATCGAGGTAATTCGAGGCGAGGATCTTGAGACGCTTGTTTCCCAGGTTGTCCCTTACATTCCTGGCCCTCCCAATGATCACAGTGTAGGGGGAAAGTTCAAAGTCCCGAGGTAGTAACTTGGATTCTGCTAGAGCGCCGCCACTGTCATCATCATCACCATGTAGTAGCACCTTCTTCTTCTTAGTGGGGGAAGTAGAGGATGAGAACAATACATCTTCAGAAAATGAGGAAGAGGGACTGAAACTTGAGGAGTTATTGTTCATCATGTCTCTTTCAGTCCGACGAGTGAGAGAAGAAGAAGCAACACTGTCGGCCAGAGTAGTGTTCCTTGAAGGAAAGGGTGCTGCTGGGATGAGGAGGAGAGGTCTGTCGTCCTCTTGTTCGCTTGTTGTTGTTGTTGTTCTTGTTATGGCTTGTTCATAGGATTCCATACTGATAGCGGAGGTAGCAAATATTCCTGAAGTGGACTGATAAACTCTGCGTTTAGGAATGAATTCAATGTTGAGGTGTGCACACATGGACATTTTTGACCAACTGTTTCACAGATTTTCCATCAACCTGCCAGAATCTTGTGACCAGGTTTTTGTTTCCTGTACAGTTCCGTCAAAGACACCGTTTTATTGCTGCACAAATCACGAGAAACTCGATCCTGCATAGCAATTTTTGAGTGCGACACTACTACGCTTGAAACTCATGTCTCACTCAGTGTCATTGTCTGCCCAGCAAGATTGGGAAAAGGCACCTGAGGTGCGTTAAGCCAAATATGTCACTTAAAAACATTTAATAACCCACTTGATGGTTTGTGCATCAAAAGGATGGAGTTATTTAAGTGGGGAGAAGGGTTGCGTGCCTTCAGCTTGAAACTGGCAACTGCCGTTAAATAGTTTTCACGGCTGTGCAGTGAATGCACGACAAGCAACAACAAAGACGATACTACCTAGTAGAGTGCTAGTAGGTGAACCAATCGCTCACCAAATAATCACTCTCAATCCATCACAGCAACATTGGCCGTCTATTGTCCCTACTGCTAAAAGAAAATACAATTGTAGGGGACAACTAAAACTAAGCTACGTCTATCTTTCTCTCTAGTAATTTCGTGTTTAAGTCTTGATTCCATGTTACTACCGGGTAGCATGCATTTTCCTGCAGCAGCACAAACTACGAGTACCTTAGTAGAAGTAAGGGCGGCTCACCCCAAGCGGGCGTGGAGTTGCAAGAAGAATGACCACTCATATTATAGGGTTAGTAGGGCACGCAAAAACCGACAGAGAAGTATCCATAGGGACGCAATCAACCCTATCATTTAGGTGCATGTATTCTCCAGCAGTACAATCTTGTAGGGTCGTTCGCCCCCCTTCCTGGCATAGAATACTTTCCCCACTACTGTACAAGCTGTGTACTGTCATGCGTGCTGATCACATCTGACCTGTTTACCGTTTGATTTAGAATGAAATCGTCTGCTGAATGCGGCATTTCCCAGTTACATGGGCATCTTGAAATACAATACTTTTCCGGACCGAACATGAATCCTACTGCATTTTGGTTCCCACTTACGAATACAGTACAGATGGAAGCTATGATGATACAACAATAAAGTGGTGGTGGTTCTTTGGGGTTCAGGGTGGAAACAAAAGTTTCCGGTTTTTGAGTTGAATGATTGGTTCGAACGTGAACTGATCGTGATCGCAAACAATCAAGTGAAATGTAACTGTGAAGGTACGGCACGTGCGTGCTGTCTGTGCTTAAGAGCTGAACTTGGTGACAGCCTTGGTTCCCTCAGAAACAGCGTGCTTGGCGAGTTCTCCAGGAAGCATCAAACGAACAGCGGTTTGGATCTCGCGTGAGGACAAGGTGGCCTTCTTGTTGTAGGTGGCAAGCTTTCCAGCCTCGGTGGCGATGCGCTCGAAGATATCGTTGATGAAGGAGTTCATGATGGACATTCCCTTCTTGGAGATTCCAGTGTCAGGGTGGACTTGCTTCAACACCTTGTAGATGTAAGAAGAGTAGGTCTCAGTCCTCTTCTTGGACTTTCCACCGGCGGCAGCCTTCTTGGTGGGGGCGGCTTTCTTGGCGCTCTTGCCAGATTGCTTGGAGGGAGTCTTGGCCATGGTTCTGGTTGGGGAAGTGAAAAGAAGTTGAAGGAGTTTTCAGAAAATCTGCGGATGATCCGATTTTGTGACACAAACGAAGTTGAATGTCCAATCGTCGAGCGAGAGGAGTGCGCCAGTTTGGTCGAGGAAGGTGCGTGCCTCCGTCGTCCGGTCGATTAGTTCGGCGCGGAAGCAACGGGACGTATCATTGCCGTAGCTTGTCGTATAAGAGCTACGTTGTCGAGGAAGTGTCGCGCGCCAGAATGAGTTGGCACCGTCCGTGCCTCGTCGGTTCGTAGTTGCCGGCGCACGGAAGAAATGAGGCTTCTTTGAGATGGCGGCTCACAATTTGACGCATCCGTCACAAACCGTTTCAATTACTACCAGTACACCCCAAACTACCAAACTCATCAACATGTCCGGTACGTTCTACTTGTGGCCGAGCTTGGTGATGCAAGATATACTAGTAGTAGAATATGTCTAACACAAACTGTTGCTGTTTATTACACCCAACAGGAAAAGGAAAGGGAGGCCGTGGAGAGAAGAAGTCCACAACCGCATCCGCCAAGGCTGGATTGCAATTCCCCGTCGGTCGTATCGGCCGTTACTTGCGTCAAGGAAAGTACGCCACCCGTATGGGAGCTGGAGCTCCTGTGTACTTGGCTGCTGTTCTTGAGTACTTGTGCGCAGAAATTTTGGAGTTGGCTGGAAACGCCGCTCGCGACAACAAGAAGTCTCGTATTGTTCCCCGCCACATCACTTTGGCCGTGAAGAACGATGAGGAGTTGAACCGTTTGTTGGGAGGAGTCACCATTGCCTCTGGAGGTGTTTTGCCCAACATCCACGCTGTCTTGTTGCCCAAGAAGAGCGCCACCACCAAGTAAATGCATTGCAACTGGTGCCTGCATTTATGGTACATGTAAGCATTTGCTATATTGCTGTACCAACTCGAATGTTTGTCAAACAACATTCAACCAACCACAAACTCAAACAAACCAGGAACTTTTGTTCCTACCCATGCACCCAAAGAACATTACAGCATCCTTGTATCATAGTGTATGATTTCCATGCAAACGTAGAGAGCATCGATATCATTTGTCAGAACTGGGGTTCTCGATAACTCAGTAGCACCGTACCGCTAGTACTAGTACATGGTTGAATGTACAAGTACTATCCGGTAAGTGGGTTCATCGTACGTTTCAATTCAGCAGTGTCAAGAAACACAGTACTGGGAAACGACGAATTGCTTGACCCTGTGGGTATTTTCTTTCAAGCTTGGGGGCAGTCAAGGAGCTGCAGTGAAATTGGTACCCCGTTTGTACCGTTCCTTCTGTTTCCAATACAATGAATGGACCGGAAATATGCTACTCTACATGTTGTACCGAAAGAACAGTGCCTCAATGGATTGTGCTCTTCGATTTCTAGGAAAAACTATGGTGTACCTCCACTTCGTACGGTACTAGGTACGTACTTTTGTCGAATGCAAAGTTTGGTTCTTTGGTTGAAAGGGTGATCTTAAAAAAGATCGGTTTTGGTTTGTATGTTGGTTTGTATGTTGGTTTGTTTCTGATTCCACCCTGTCAGGACAAGGCCAAGAGTATCAAGCTCACGCTTAACCTCCGAATCCGTACAAGGTCTTTCCTTGGCGCTTCAAGGCGTAAACAACGTCTGCAGCAACATGATGTGAGTACAAATTGATACAAACCAGGAAGCAACAAACATTTCAAATTTGTAACAAACATTCAACAACAACAACAACAACAACAACAACAACGTACCCATGGCAGTGACAGTCTTTCGGCGGGCGTGCTCAGTGTAAGTGACACTGTCACGGATGATGTTCTCAAGGAAAACCTTCAAGACTCCACGAGTCTCCTCGTAGATCAATCCGGAAATACGCTTCACACCACCACGACGAGCCAAACGGCGAATGGCGGGCTTGGTAATACCTTGGATGTTATCACGGAGAACCTTTCGGTGACGCTTGGCTCCTCCCTTTCCAAGTCCCTTTCCTCCTTTTCCTCGGCCAGACATGATGCAGTTGGTTTGATGTAACTGTAAGTTAAAAACTTGTGATTTCTTGACGGCTTGAACAAGCTCGATTTTGTGACCACAACCTCTCTGCTCTCTGGGCGGTTTCAAATTTTCACCTCCCCAAAACCTAGCGCGCGATCACATTCCTGGCGCGGCTCTGTCATGCGCCCGGAGACCTCCAACCCTGCCAGTTGTAGTACCTTTTCCACACAACTGTACCTGTCCATCGCCCGGTCGTCAGACTCGGCGCGACGCGACCACTCGCGCCGCCTTTTCCCCGAGCCAGAATCGGAGGCACCTCCAATCCTTCGATTCCTCGAGAGAAAAAAGTACGAGTTGGCCTCACAATTTGATTTACATCACAACTAATAAATCACCCAACTGACAACATGGCCCGAACCAAGCAAACCGCTCGTAAGTCCACTGGAGGCAAGGCTCCTCGTAAGCAACTTGCCACCAAGGCTGCCCGCAAGTCCGCTCCTGCCACTGGAGGAGTCAAGAAGCCTCACCGATACCGACCTGGAACTGTCGCTCTTCGTGAGATCCGTCGTTACCAGAAGTCGACTGACTTGTTGATCCGCAAGTTGCCCTTCCAACGTCTCGTTCGTGAGATCGCCCAAGATTTCAAGAGTGATCTTCGTTTCCAAGGAAGTGCCGTTTTGGCCCTCCAAGAGGCTGCTGAGGCTTACTTGGTAGGACTTTTCGAGGATACCAACTTGTGTGCCATCCACGCCAAGCGTGTGACCATCATGCCCAAGGATATCCAATTGGCCCGCCGCATCCGTGGAGAGCGCTCTTAAATACAACATGCAATGTTGTATTGTATTATTGGAGTAGCACTGTCCAAACTGGAAATTCACTGCAACGCCCAGCTGCTTGCAAACAAACCATCAAACAAACAAACAAACAAACCGGAAACTTTTAGTTTCCACCCTGTTCACCAAAGACCCACCCATCGTTGATGATCGTCGGTTCGTTTTGATACAACATTCATGTGGGAGAACTGAAATGCCAGTTGTTGTTTTTCTTGATAGCTACTACAGTAGTACTTATTAGTTGTAACTTCTATAGTGTTCTGTATTCTGATTCATTCGCATAGCCGAGTGTAATGCAACATACTGTACATTGCTAATCTGGTATTGCTAACATTACAGTAGTACTAACTACTACGGTACTACTGTAGTAGTAGTAACTCACCGCTAATCTTAGCACTTGTTGGCAACGATACCAAGATCGTGGCGGAATTTGAAATGTTGCTGTTTCAAGTGGTCCCTCATCATTTGATGCATGAGTGCATCATATCCTCCAGCTGTTGTGTGATCAGCAACCATAGTCCTACAAATATCTATTTCGCGAAAGAATGTGCTGAAGGCAGCAAGATAATTCATCGTAGGAGTTGTTCGTTAGACAAGATTCAACAGGCACGGCAACAAACAAAAATGACAGAGAGTGATACGTACCATGGCACGTACGATCCGGACACTCCGACACCATCCCTATAGAGATGAATGCACTTTCCCGGTGGAAACAAAACAACTTCCTTGGGTTCGTAGCCCACGACTTTATGTTTTTCGAAGTCATCATCCAATTCTTTTCGAACATACCCCACAATACCATCTTTTTGTTCTTTGCTGAGTTTGATGAACGTATTTTCTTCGACTGCTTGTACAATTTGTTCAATATCTTGGACAGCCATGTCCGTATAGGAGACAGACATGACGCTGGCAACCAAGTTGGCAATGGTGGCTCCACTCATTCTGGGAACAACGTCAGCATCACAAATCACAGTGGTAATACAGTCTTTGGTTGACTCAGAAAGGTTCTTGGACAATACAGGAGGACATCCGAACCCGACAGCTTTGGCTTCCACAAATGGGAGGTTATTGAACTCCATGCAAGCAATGGCGGCAGCACCTGCTCCAAGACTGTGGCCAATTAAGGAGAGACGAATCTTGTCCCGCTTGGACTCTTTGAGCAGTTCTTCCAGAAGGGGTGTGTGCTTGTCTACGAGATATTTTCCAGAAGTATAGATACCGCCATGAGCAGAGCCATCTCGGAACGTTTCTGCTTGGATCAAAGCATCGCTAAGTACATCAGGGATCTCCTTGGTTCCACGTACAACTAGCAATACATCGAGGGCCCTCTCTGCCTCCCAGGGAAACCGAAACCCTCGCTCTTCAACTTTTTCTTGTTCACGCTTGAGACAAATGAAGTGAGCAGGTTCCCCTGGTTTGCTGTTGACATCACAATAGACCATGGCCCAGGGTGATCCATTGAAAGCCTCCAAGGCTTCTGTGATATCATCCACTTTGTGCATGTAACTGATGGTTGCTAAATAGAGACCATCATGTAGATCATAAAGCGTGTCAGGCTCAAGCGAAGGATAGAATCTATGCTCTCGGCGTTTGAAGGAAGGAGTCTTTTTTGCTTCATCAACCCCCACATAATACAAGAAGGCAAAAGGGTCAATTTCTTTGACGGTGGTTTCTTTGGCAACCGCCTCCCATTGTTCAATGGCCTTTTGGAGGAGGGACCATACAAGGTCCATATCCTGATCAGCGTTGGAGTCGTGGTCTGGAGGCGTGAATTTCTTGGCAACATCTAAAATGGAAATGGCCTTGGAAGTCCCAGTGGTTTCTGAACCTTTTGAATCCATGAGTCCTTGGAACATTTGGACCAAACTGGAAAGTTGGTTTTTGTTTTGTTCGGAAACAGAAGGCTCTTGCTTGTGGGTCATACGATTGATAGCTTCGGCATCGTAGGAGTCAGGAGCATCAGGATGAAACTTTTTGCGGTTGAAGACCTCTTGTTCTAGGAAATCGGAAATGTCCTTTCCTCCTCCGGAACCTGACCCTTGTTTGAGTAGCTCAAAAGGACGAGGTGAAGGGGTAGGGGGCGGAGGAGGAGTTGGATCTGGGTCAGACATGATGATGTATGTTGTGCTTGTTGGTAGTTGTTGACTCTGTTGTGGGTTGTGGTGGAATGATGGGATGGTGGTTGCTGCTGTCGCTACTAGTTCACACAACAGCAAGAAGAAAAAAGAATGGTCGAACCATCGACCATCGTTGGCTGCATCCTCCTCGCTCCTCGGAATTCTTTCCCAATCGTTCTTGTCGTCGTTCGCGTTGTTCGCGTTGTTCGCCATCGTGGTGGTGTTCGCCATGATGCCATGATGGATGACAAAAATGAGGGTTACGCTGCTGTGCGACACGCAGAGTTGTGTCCTACTCAAAGATACGATGACTATTATTGGCTACTACATCTCTCGCCAGGATATGCGAACCCTCAACCAGCTTCACTTTGGCAAACGAGAACATGCAGTAGTCAAGGTACCTACGAGAAAATAGTTTGGACTCATGTGACTGGAATAAATGGAGCAGCTGAAGCGACTTGGGCGCAACAAGAATTTGATTCCTTAATAGCGCTCGTTTTGCCTTCTTGTTAGAGGTAGTATCGGATGTTGTCGATCGGGAAACATCGAGACTGTGACACGAAAAAAATCTTTCTTCTCCGCTATTGCGAAGTGTGGTAGCCAGCAGAGGGGTCACAAAATCGACGTGAGGTTGCCAATCCCAACTCTTTTAGTAGAAGAAGAAAGCACCGAGACCGACGCCACTGACGATGACTCTTACCCGCGTTCTCCCCGCTATGAAGCGCATGGCCGCCAAGCCTGCTCTTTCCCTCCAATTGCGAGGCATGTCCTCGCTTCCTGGAACCGTCCAACAATGGGAAGCCTTGGCAGACAAGGAGCTCTCCCGCGCCAAGAACGTTTCCGTCGACACTCTCCGCACGGATCGCATCACTCCCGAAGGAGTTGCCGTCCAACCCGTCTACTGGGACACCGACTCGGAGGCTCCTGAGATGCCTGGAGTCTTCCCTTTCAAGCGTGGACCTTATGCCACCATGTACACCTACCGACCATGGACTGTCCGTCAGTATGCCGGATTCTCCACTGCCGAGGAGTCCAACGCCTTCTACAAGAAGAACTTGGCTGCTGGTCAACAAGGTCTTTCTGTTGCCTTTGATTTGCCTACTCACCGTGGATACGATTCCGATCATGACCGCGTGGTGGGAGATGTTGGTATGGCTGGAGTTGCCATTGACACCTTGCTTGATACCAAGATTCTCTTTGACGAAATTGACCTCATGGATGTCTCTGTTAGTATGACCATGAACGGAGCTGTTTTGCCTTGCTTGGTAAGTACAGTACTGTACTTGTTGTTGCTGGCTTTATCCTGGTTTTCCTGGGGTGGTGGTCAGCAGATGCCATGCCATGACCGATTCCAAACTGGGGTTCTCATTTTTTGTCCGTTTTTTCCTCTGTTCGCTTTTCCCGTGTGATGACCATGAAACTATCATTGTTATCATCTTTGTCGTCATCATCACCATTATCGCTATTATCGCCATTACCATCACTATACAGGCCTTCTACGTCCAAACCGCCATTGAGCAACACCCTGACAAGGACCCCGCCGAGGTCATGGCCAACCTCAAGGGAACTATCCAAAACGATATTCTCAAGGAGTTCATGGTGCGAAACACCTACATCTACCCTCCTGAGCCTTCGGTCAACCGTATCATCGGAGATATCATGGGATTCACTGCCGGACACATGCCCAAGTTCAACTCCATCTCCATTTCGGGATACCACATCCAAGAGGCTGGAGGAGATGCTGCCATCGAGATGGCCTTCACCATTGCTGATGGTTTGGAGTACATCCGCACTGCTGTCGATGTTGCTGGATTGAAGGTCGACGAAGTCGCTCCTCGTCTATCCTTCTTCTGGGGTATTTCTGAGCAATTCTACACCGAAATTGCAAAGATGCGTGCCGGCCGAAGGCTCTGGGCTGAAATGGTTAAGGAGAAGTTCACTCCCAAGAACCCCAAGTCCCTTCTTTTGCGAACTCACTGTCAAACCTCTGGATATTCTTTGACTGAGGCCCAACCCATGAACAACATTATCCGTACTACCATTGAGGCTATGGCTGCTGTTCAAGGAGGAACCCAAAGTCTTCACACCAATGCTTACGATGAGGCTGTCGGTACGTCCTTTGGAATGTATTTTCCCATTTTTCCTTTTTTATTCTTGCTCATTTTCCCGTTTGTTTTGCCCTTCTAGGTTTGCCTACCGAACAATCTGCTCGTGTTGCCCGTAACACTCAGCTCATTCTTCAAGAAGAGACTGGAATTTGCGACGTTGCTGATCCATGGGGTGGAAGCTACATGATGGAGTCCCTCACCGACGAGCTTTACTACAAGGCCAAGGAGATCCTTGCCGAAGTCGAGGCCAACGGAGGTATGACCGCCTACATTGAGAGTGGTTCCGCCAAGCTCCGAATTGAAGAGAGTGCCACCAAGAAGCAAGGACGTATTGACTCTGGACAGGACACTATCGTCGGTGTCAACAAGTACTGCTTGTCCGCCGAAGATGCCAAGAAGGAACAAATTGATGTCCTTCAAATTGATAACACTCAGGTCCGCCTCAAGCAAATTGCTAGAATGGATAAGATGAAGGCCGAGCGTGATGAAGCTGCTGCCCAAGAAGCTCTTGCCAAGCTGGAGGCCAGTGCCCGATTGACCGAATCAACCAGTCCCGGAGACAATCCTAACAACCTCATGAAGTTGTGCATTGACTGTGCTCGTTTGCGATGTACTTTGGGAGAAATGTCTCTTGCTTTGGAGAACGCCTGGTCTCGACATGTACCAACAATTGGTATGGTTCAAGGTGCTTACAGTGCTTCTTACAACGCCGGAGAGGGAAATACCGGAAAGAAGGATGAATACCAAGCAGTCCTCGATCGTGTTGTAGGATTTGAATCTAAGGAGGGACGTCGTCCTCGTATCCTTGTCGCCAAGATGGGACAAGATGGACACGACCGTGGGGCTAAGGTGATTGCCAGTGGATTCGCTGATTTGGGATTCGATGTTGATGTTGGTCCTCTTTTCCAAACCCCCAAGGAGGTTGCCCTCCAAGCCGTTGATTCTGATGTCCATGTCATTGGAGTTTCCTCGCAAGCTGCTGGGCACAAGACTCTTCTTCCTGCTTTGAAGGAAGTTTTGGCCGAGATGGGCGCTGAGCACATCAAGGTTGTAGCCGGTGGAGTTATCCCTCCTCAAGACTACGACTTCCTATTGAATGAGACGAAGAGTGCGGGAGCCGTCTTCGGACCTGGAACTCGTATCACCGAGGCCGCCATGAAGACTCTTGACCTTATTCCTTTGAAGGCCTAAGCGAAGGACCTGGATACCTTAACTTTGTATGTAAACCTCCAATCTTTCTACTAAGATCAGCTTTCATTATTGCTCCAATATGTTGTTGCTGTGGTAGGTGTGTCTTGCAGGAGGATTATTCCAAGAGACAACAACAACTACTACCTAGTACATTACAATACTGTACGTGCGTTTAAAGTAGTCCATGAAATCCTACCAGTCAAGAACTATCTGACGAATGTCAACCTCCCATGTAATGTAAGCATAGAAGTAGAGGAGGAAGAGCAAAATGAGCGTTTGCAACAGGGCTCGGAACGAGACTTGCTGGTACTTGTCCCCCAGCAAAAAGTGGCACACCGCATCATCTTTGAGCTTTGGAAAAGTGAACCAGAAAGTTGAGGCAGAGGTGGATGAATGCTTGACATGATGTGGTCTCGAGAATCTTGCAAACTGCGATTCAAAGGTTCGAAGCAATGCGATTCGTGCCACTTGACGGTTGGACGTATTGACAACAGTCCATGGATTGCCATCCCCAAACCCTGTATCGGTACCCCGCGCAAACTCTGTGAATAGGGATAAATTCTTCTTGTACTGATTAAAGGCCACGAAATCTGTTGGGTCGATATGCCGTTCAATCTCATCCAAACCTGAAAATGAGTGGGAAGAGGAGTTGGCCTCGAGCCAAGTCCTCAAATCTTGTGCAATTTGTTTGTGAGCCAGACGTTTTCCAAGAGTCGTGGCAATGCTGTCTTTGTCAGTGACAAACAAGAGTTTGCAGAAGAGGACCTGATTTTCGCAGGCTTCATCATAGGCGCGAAACTCAGAATACTTTTCCTCTCTTTCATCGCCCTCCATGTCTTTGAATTTCCCATAAACAAAGTCACCCGCAGGGCCACGATCCCAGACGACTGCTGTATATTCTGGAATATCCTCTCCCACTTGGTACATGTCTTGAGGATACTGGAATCGGCCTCGATCCATCCAAGGCCTGGCTCTCTGCTCCTCCGTTGGTGGCCGATTGTGTTGAGCTATTCGGACCCTATATCCACATCCTTCCAATGCCCTCAAAACCAGCCCCCCAGTAGAAGACTTCGCGGCACAATCTAATCCTTCCAAGTAGAGAATAATACGTTTCGGCGCAGTTCCCTTGGCCTGGTATTTTGCCACCAAGGCTGACAGTCGCTTCACCTCCTTGGATAAAGCCTTCCAACGCTTTTTATCTTTTCTCTGTTTCTTTGGTTCGTGGCCAGACCGAATAAACTCTTTGAGGGTAAATAAATCAGTTGGAGGGTTATGTGTAGTCCCATGTTGCAACAGGGGTACAGACCCCATCCGTTTGCAAGCGGTCTCGTAATCGTTCAGAGTGCGATGGAAGCGTTGTGTCAGTGCTGCCCATTCTTGGCTTTTGAAGAAGGCACCAGAGTAAGTGAACCCACTCGCAGTTGCCAAACATGGGGCCGCTGCGTCAAGAATTGTACCCATGCCTGACGACGATACCCTTCTCTCCAAGACAAGATATCGCGGCATCTCATTCAGAATACTGGGCCCATAGGGGGTCATATGAACCCGCAGAATGGAATTATTCTGTAAATCCCTCTTTGCGTAAATGCAATATCCGCCTTTTCCTGTACCGACTAATCCAAAGCCCAGATTGTGCATATTTTCTCTGACAGCAACTGCGTCGCTTCCGTGACCAATTGCTCCAGCAACGGTCTGTGCCAATAATTCCAGTTCTGGATCTAACACAGTATCCTGATAAACGCCAGCATACTCGTTGAAATGGTGAAGGTTTTGCACAGCCCTCCAACGGAAATTTGCAAATTTGTAGGTGTTGTAGGTGACCTGTCGCCCAAATCTACTACCTTGGAAAGAAAAGAGGAACGGAAGCACCGCTCGGATAAAACCTAGCGTAACAATGACGGGACGACTGTGCTGGTCCAAATTTGGTTCACAGAGGAGAGCCCCAACGTATGGCAACCAAATATATTTCGTGGAGCGATCGACCATACTGCGAGCGATCCAACGTGAACATCTGTTTCCCATAAAGGCGCTGTTGGTCATCCGAATAGAAAGAACGACATAATATGATGAGAAAACGATCATAGAATGCTAAATGAATCGTGAGCAATTGTAGCCAACTTACAAAGCCTCGGCTAGAAGAACTTCAATGAATCTGTTGTCGACTCTGGCTTCGAACCCTCTGACAATGGCTAAAACTAGCCGAATGGTCCTGGTGAATTTCTTAACATTCTGGAGAAAGTCCCGAGCATATCCACCTTGCCCAATGTCTTTCATGCTGCGAAGTGCTTTCTTGGCTTGACGCTTTTTGGAAACAAGGTATTTGGCCATTATGGCCCAATTCTCTTCATTGAGGCAATACTCGTAACCACCAGTCAAACGGACCAACAATCTGCTTGTTTTCCACCAATGTCTGAATTGATTGAGTTGGTAGATGTAGTAGTTGCGATGGCGCTTGAATCTCCGCTCAGGGCAAAGTTTGGGGTTGGTGGCGGGGTGAGAGGCGAGATCATACCAATGCCCTTGTTGCAGGACAAATAGACTGTATATAGCTTCTGCTACCATCTCATCTCGTAGATCAGGTTCAGTGTCTGGGCTTCCAAATGGAAGCAAAGGGGAAATTTCCCCATTGTCACTTGATCCGTACCATGGTGAGGCTTTGTCAGAACTTTTCAAAGGTTGATTGGTCATACTGACACTAAAATCTTGGTTCGGTTTTTTATGATTGGTGAAGTCGCGAGCATGTTGTTTGTTGGCGTGGCATGATGCCATTCCCAGCTGTGGAGATCGTGCAAAGCATGAGAACCGTAGTTGTCAATATTGATGGCAAAAGTACGATGTGTGGCGGATGTCGTGTAACACGAATGGGCATTTACCAGTACTAATGTACGTACAGACCTTGGCATCGTACGAGTGTACAAAATCATAGTTTGGGCATTCATCAACTCAGCAGGTCAAAAATATACCGTATAAAACAGTGATACGACTAATGCAAAGTAACGTATACTACAGGCTGCTACAAAAGGAAAAACGAACCGACGATCATCAACGATGGGTGGGTCTTTGGTGAACAGGGTGGAAACTAAAAGTTTCCGGTTTGTTTGTTTGTTTGATGGTTTGTTTGCAAGCAGCTGGGCGTTGCAGTGCATTTCCAGTTTGGACAGTGCTACTCCAATAATACAATACAACATTGCATGTTGTATTTAAGAGCGCTCTCCACGGATGCGGCGGGCCAATTGGATATCCTTGGGCATGATGGTCACACGCTTGGCGTGGATGGCACACAAGTTGGTATCCTCGAAAAGTCCTACCAAGTAAGCCTCAGCAGCCTCTTGGAGGGCCAAAACGGCACTTCCTTGGAAACGAAGATCACTCTTGAAATCTTGGGCGATCTCACGAACGAGACGTTGGAAGGGCAACTTGCGGATCAACAAGTCAGTCGACTTCTGGTAACGACGGATCTCACGAAGAGCGACAGTTCCAGGTCGGTATCGGTGAGGCTTCTTGACTCCTCCAGTGGCAGGAGCGGACTTGCGGGCAGCCTTGGTGGCAAGTTGCTTACGAGGAGCCTTGCCTCCAGTGGACTTACGAGCGGTTTGCTTGGTTCGGGCCATGTTGTCAGTTGGGTGATTTATTAGTTGTGATGAAAATCAAATTGTGAGGCCAACTCGTACTTTTTTCTCTCGAGGAATCGAAGAAAGGAGGTGCCTCCGATTCTGGCTCGGGGAAAAGGCGGCGCGAGTGGTCGCGTCGCGCCGAGTCTGACGACCGGGCGATGGACAGGTACAGTTGTGTGGAAAAGGTACTACAACTGGCAGGGTTGGAGGTCTCCGGGCGCATGACAGAGCCGCGCCAGGAATGTGATCGCGCGCTAGGTTTTGGGGAGGTGAAAATTTGAAACCGCCCAGAGAGCAGAGAGGTTGTGGTCACAAAATCGAGCTTGTTCAAGCCGTCAAGAAATCACAAGTTTTTAACTTACAGTTACATCAAACCAACTGCATCATGTCTGGCCGAGGAAAAGGAGGAAAGGGACTTGGAAAGGGAGGAGCCAAGCGTCACCGAAAGGTTCTCCGTGATAACATCCAAGGTATTACCAAGCCCGCCATTCGCCGTTTGGCTCGTCGTGGTGGTGTGAAGCGTATTTCCGGATTGATCTACGAGGAGACTCGTGGAGTCTTGAAGGTTTTCCTTGAGAACATCATCCGTGACAGTGTCACTTACACTGAGCACGCCCGCCGAAAGACTGTCACTGCCATGGGTACGTTGTTGTTGTTGTTGTTGTTGTTGTTGTTGAATGTTTGTTACAAATTTGAAATGTTTGTTGCTTCCTGGTTTGTATCAATTTGTACTCACATCATGTTGCTGCAGACGTTGTTTACGCCTTGAAGCGCCAAGGAAAGACCTTGTACGGATTCGGAGGTTAAGCGTAAGCTTGATACTCTTGGCCTTGTCCTGACAGGGTGGAATCAGAAACAAACCAACATACAAACCAACATACAAACCAAAACCGATCTTTTTTAAGATCACCCTTTCAACCAAAGAACCAAAGTTTGCATTCGACAAAAGTACTAGTACGTACCTAGTACCGTACGAAGTGGAGGTACACAATAGTTTTTCCTAGAAATCGAAGAGCACAATCCATTTTAGCTAGAGGCACTGTTCTTTCGGTACAACATGTAGAGTAGCATATTTCCGGTCCATTCATTGTATTGGAAACAGAAGGAACGGTACAAACGGGGTACCAATTTCACTGCAGCTCCTTGACTGCCCCCAAGCTTGAAAGAAAATACCCACAGGGTCAAGCAATTCGTCGTTTCCCAGTGCTGTGTTTCTTGACACTGCTGAATTGAAGCGTACGATGAACCCACTTACCGGATAGTACTTGTACATTCAACCATGTACTAGCGGTACGGTGCTACTGAGTTATCGAGAACCCCAATTTTGACAAATGATAATGTCCTGACAGGGTGGAATCAGAAACAAACAAACATACAAACCAAAACCGATCTTTTTTAAGATCACCCTTTCAACCAAAGAACCAAATTTTGCATTCGACAAAAGTGGAGGTAGACCATAGTTTCTCGTAGAAATCGAGCACTGTACTCTCGGTACATGTAGAGTAGCATATCTCCGGCCCAATCATTATATTAGAAGCAGAAGGTACGGTACAAACGGGGTAGTATGTCAATCACACTGCAGCTCCTTGACGGCTCCCAGGCTTGAAAGAAAATACCCACAGGGTCAAGCCATTCGTCGTTTCCCAGTACTGTGTCTCTTGACACTGCTGAATTGAAACGTACGATGAACCCACTTACCGGATAGTACTTGTACATTCAACCATGTACTAGTACTAGCGGTACGGTGCTACTGAGTTATCGAGAACCCCAGTTCTGACAAATGATATCGATGCTCTCTACGTTTGCATGGAAATCATACACTATGATACAAGGATGCTGTAATGTTCTTTGGGTGGATGGGTAGGAACAAAAGTTCCTGGTTTGTTTGAGTTTGTGGTTGGTTGAATGTTGTTTGACAAACATTCGAGTTGGTACAGCAATATAGCAAATGCTTACATGTACCATAAATGCAGGCACCAGTTGCAATGCATTTACTTGGTGGTGGCGCTCTTCTTGGGCAACAAGACAGCGTGGATGTTGGGCAAAACACCTCCAGAGGCAATGGTGACTCCTCCCAACAAACGGTTCAACTCCTCATCGTTCTTCACGGCCAAAGTGATGTGGCGGGGAACAATACGAGACTTCTTGTTGTCGCGAGCGGCGTTTCCAGCCAACTCCAAAATTTCTGCGCACAAGTACTCAAGAACAGCAGCCAAGTACACAGGAGCTCCAGCTCCCATACGGGTGGCGTACTTTCCTTGACGCAAGTAACGGCCGATACGACCGACGGGGAATTGCAATCCAGCCTTGGCGGATGCGGTTGTGGACTTCTTCTCTCCACGGCCTCCCTTTCCTTTTCCTGTTGGGTGTAATAAACAGCAACAGTTTGTGTTAGACATATTCTACTACTAGTATATCTTGCATCACCAAGCTCGGCCACAAGTAGAACGTACCGGACATGTTGATGAGTTTGGTAGTTTGGGGTGTACTGGTAGTAATTGAAACGGTTTGTGACGGATGCGTCAAATTGTGAGCCGCCATCTCAAAGAAGCCTCATTTCTTCCGTGCGCCGGCAACTACGAACCGACGAGGCACGGACGGTGCCAACTCATTCTGGCGCGCGACACTTCCTCGACAACGTAGCTCTTATACGACAAGCTACGGCAATGATACGTCCCGTTGCTTCCGCGCCGAACTAATCGACCGGACGACGGAGGCACGCACCTTCCTCGACCAAACTGGCGCACTCCTCTCGCTCGACGATTGGACATTCAACTTCGTTTGTGTCACAAAATCGGATCATCCGCAGATTTTCTGAAAACTCCTTCAACTTCTTTTCACTTCCCCAACCAGAACCATGGCCAAGACTCCCTCCAAGCAATCTGGCAAGAGCGCCAAGAAAGCCGCCCCCACCAAGAAGGCTGCCGCCGGTGGAAAGTCCAAGAAGAGGACTGAGACCTACTCTTCTTACATCTACAAGGTGTTGAAGCAAGTCCACCCTGACACTGGAATCTCCAAGAAGGGAATGTCCATCATGAACTCCTTCATCAACGATATCTTCGAGCGCATCGCCACCGAGGCTGGAAAGCTTGCCACCTACAACAAGAAGGCCACCTTGTCCTCGCGCGAGATCCAAACCGCTGTTCGTTTGATGCTTCCTGGAGAACTCGCCAAGCACGCTGTTTCTGAGGGAACCAAGGCTGTCACCAAGTTCAGCTCTTAAGCACAGACAGCACGCGCCTACCGTACCTTCACAGTTACATTTCACTTGATTGTTTGCGATCACGATCAGTTCACGTTCGAACCAATCATTCAACTCAAAAACCGGAAACTTTTGTTTCCACCCTGAACCCCAAAGAACCACCACCACTTCATTGTTGTATCATAGCTGTAAGTACCCTTTGATTTCTACTACCGGTACGTACTGCTGGCGTTTCCACCGTACCAAAGAGAAGGAAAAGTACTGTCTAGTACTAACGTAGCTCGACACGCGCCAGGAAACTGAGGCATGTTAGAACATAGTTATAGTATTATTATCCCCACGGTTTTTTCGTTAGTATATACTACTAGGAGTGAAGTAGCAGCACAGTTTGCTTGGCCATAACTCTCCGATTCTACTACCGGTACTAACGTTGGTACTACTACTAGCAGTAGAGAGGACCTACAGCATAGTGCTGTCAACCGCTACTACCTAGATTTTGCTGTTACCTGCACTGCAACAATGTTAGTACTCGTACTAACGACGAGAAATACTGCTGGTGAAACTCTGGCTCTGAGTAGAGAGCAAGCAATTATGACTGCTATTAGCTATTATGCTACTAAAAGCAGTCAATGCTGCTGCTGTGATGGATTGGCTGGGATGCTGGCGGGCGGTGTTGTGATTGGTGATGAGTGATAAAAAGCAATGATGATGAGCAGCATGCAGCAGCGAGCAGAGCGGCGCGAGAGTTGAAGGAGAATCAGCCATTGCGCTTTGATATGCCTTGTGTCAGTGGTGAGTGGTGATGATATTGTTTGTTGTAGTTTGTACTACTACTCTTGTACTAGTAGTTACTAACGTAGTAGCTACTACTAGTAGAGGAGTAGTTTAGCAATACGAGTAGTACTCTAGGTAGTTATTACAACATAACGCAGTACCGGCATGCTGCTGCTCGAACAACGACCAGCAGCAGCAGCAGCGAAACGAGATGATTATTATTACGACGACGAGGTAGTAGACGAGGAGTACGTACGCAGCAGTGCTAAATATTATGTAGCGCTGCCGCTGCTGCCTCATTCAGTATTAGTAATAGAGTGATACTCGGGTGGTGGTGGTGGTGGTGGAAGAGAATTGGCCATTGCGCTATAATATGCCTTGGGAAGATTGGCGATTAGGGTCACGCCATAATAGTAGTGTGATGGAAAGTTCAGTGGCAGAGTCAATAATATTGCGTTCCGATATGCCTTTGGAGACATTTTAAGACGACACCACCAGGTTGTTCGAAAGGCCCAACACCGTCGATCATTTTCGACTTCAACAATGGTCTCCCCCCCCCCAGTGGTGACTCCCAGCTCATCGTTCGTGCTGATTTCGCAATATTAATTAAACCTACGGTAGTAGTTGGCATTGCGAGTTTCTCCTTTGTGCTGTGGTGGCGGGAAGGGGGCAATAACAACCTCTGGAGTTTGTAACGGTACTCGAACGTTTTCCCGTAAAATCTTGCCAGAGTGTCGGCAAGATTACTGTGAACGGTGAACACAATTTTTGTTTTGGACAGTTGGAAGATTCCATGATGTTTGTGCACCAAACCATGGTTGCGTCTCTCAATGGAATTGTGCCAAAGACCCAGCATGCATTATCCCGGTTGTACGGAAAGAAGCCACTCACAAAATTTTCTCAGCTTCCTCCTCCCCTCCCCAGAAGCAGCTCCACGAGCAAAGTGGTGTCGGTGATTCTTCTTGCACTTCTTCCTTTACCCTTCCTTCAGGCATGAGGTCGGGAATGATTCCATTATCCTCGCTATGCGATGAAAAAGGAATACTCAAAACCAATGGTTGTATCAAGAAGGATGCCGAGAAAAGGGGAGCCACTAGAGTCCTCCCTCGAGACTTCCAACTTAACCCTTACACTGTTGTGATCGGAAGGGAAAGGCATGCAAAAGAGAACCTAGGAAACAGGCGTCTGAAAGTTCTCGCTTCAAACTATCTCAAAACCTACTCAGAGGCCAATAAACGAACCAAATCTCTGGTTGTTCGGGATCTGTACCATGCCATTCGGAACGCTGGAGGGATGTTTGTTCGACAGTGCAAGCAAGGTGGGGGGTATGTCGAAGTGTCCGAATCAACGGCCAAGGACAAAATTGGATACGTACTCCGTGACCATCTGTTGGTACAAGAGCGCAGTCTATCTACCGGTAACAAATTGGTGAGAGGGACTCGAAAAACGACGGACGTACTAATCCGAAAGGCGTCGCAAAAACTGCAATGCCGGATGGATCAACTAAAATCATCTGGCTCCACCACTTTCTCGCCAGCTGTTCTTCTTGCGACCTCAGATACCTTTGGTTTTTCCAGCAGGAGGTCGTCAGATTCTTTTCCAGCAGTGGTGGTCGACGAAGAGACGGTGTCTGGGTCTTCTTCAGCATCATCTTCGTCGTCCTCGTCCTCCTCGGTTTGCGAGGAAGAAGGGGGCGAAGAAACGTTCAAAAAGACAATTCAAGCACTTGTACACGATTGGGGCGAACAAGAGGACTACCTTTCTTCCACTGCGTTGATGTGGTCCTCCGAATGGGGTTATGGGGAACCAGGGGTTGATGTATTCAGCATATAAACAATAAGATCATCTGACAATTGAAGTCCAACAACACCAATAGTACCACAGTAAGCGAGTAGAGTAGTATGTATGACTACTAAGAAGAATATCACTTTGATCATACCGCAATAAACAAAGCAAGCAAGATTCGATGTTTGCGAAGGCTTGTTGTACCCACATCAAGAACTTGAATCGGAGTGAGCACAGTGTCATTGTGTACGTCACGTTCTTCTTCCAATTTCGTAGCGCCAACGCGAAAAGAAACAACAACGACCACCCCTTTCGAGGACCATTAGAACTCCCAGCCCTGGTTTTGATGGTACTTGTAAGTATATGCGGTATGCATATTTGGCGTTGATTGCACTTGGCAGTGGTCGAACGAAGCAGAAGAAGAAAGACATGAACCCCATCATCGGTATTCTTGTTGTTAGTGGCGGGATGATGATCAAATGATTCCAATGCGGCCAATCTTTCCCATTTGCAATTGGCGTTTGATTGGTTTGTCTCGTCCTGACCCCCATCCTGCATCAATAGGCTGCATAAGATCTTGAATTTCATCGTCCTCGCCCTCTGCCGCAGAGGCAGCAGGATCCTGGCGATGTAGACCATGCGTCCTGGCAAATGCTCCCACGCCACTTTCTTCCATCATGTTTCGTGAATCAGCGCCACCAACATTGAGCAAGAACCAAAGGAGGCCAACACTGTAGGACGAGTAAGGAAGACGACGAAGGAGTGAGATAAGTGGAGTACCCACAACAAGAATACCCAGCAATACTACCGTACGATCATCATCACTGCACATACCTCAAATGGTAATACCAAAAGTCGAAATAAGTGACACACTGCAAGAATCCGGAGAAATGGAGTAGGTGATGGGCATCCATTTGTTCGGACGCAATGAGGGAAATCCATCCACAGACATAACAAATGCGGTACAATCCCCGGAAGGCAATGGCAAGGCGAACCTCCCTCGAGATGCGTCGATTGTTTCGAAAGATATACAATTGAGGTAACATGGCAAAGGGTTCCAAACAGATGGACCAAGTAAAGAAATAGGACAGGGTACTGCAGGTTGAAATAGAGGTGGAGGAGAAGATGGAACAGATGGGTTAATGGGCTGGTTGTGGACAACAAACTCGAGTAGAGTAGTGCAAGAGGTAGATGATATTATACTGTAAAGCACTGCACAGTGTAGGACAGTGTAGGACAGTAGAGTACAGTATAGTACGAGAACATACCTGTATTGATCAAGATGAACTTCAAACTGTTCTCCCGAAGATCCCTTGATATCGACCACTCCATTCCCAATGAGATGAACCATCAAGGCAAAGATGGCAGAAGCCACCAAGAAGTTGGTGGAGCCCAAGGCATCTTGCGCCGGAGAATAGGTAGATTTAGCAGGCTCCACCCGACGCATCACATAGACAGTAGCGGCTGTCATGGAGATGTAGGTGATACGGAGAAGAAAGAGGTACCAACTACCAAAGTTAACAAAGAGGTTGGTGTAACGGAGACAAAAGACGACAAGGTACAAGAACTGGGATTGCAAAGACACGCCGTTGGCATTGCCTCGGTACTTGACAATGAACAAGAACGTCACCATGCTGGAGAAGTGGAGAAAGTCTCCAATGGTGTGAAGGTAGTGTCTCATCTTGTTGTTGTTGTTGCCGTTGTTGCCGTTGTTGTCGTCGTCGTCGTTGTCGTACAAGTACAGTACTTTGCAGTGGAGAGAATACTAGTAGAAAGGAAGCAACCACTTCGTGATGATGCAAGATGTTTAAAATGGGTTGTGCTGCACGCACCAACGCATGCGTTTGGTGACACAATCGACTCCCATGATTCAAGAACCCAGACGCAGAACCAGCGCGTATGATGGACGGACGTCGAGGCAAACCGGCGCCAATTTGGATTTTTGGGACACAAAAGCTAGGCGTTGATTATTACATTTTTTATTTTTTCCCTGTTCTGTGTTGTGCAGTACTCGTACTGTACATCTTGATAGTACCGTACCAGACACTTACAGCATGACGAAAGCCGAACAACGAGGCAATGAAGCGGTAGAGGAAGACTTCTACGCCATTGAGAAAGTAGTTGGGTGGAAGGGAGAAGGGAAACGAAGAGTTTATCGAGTGCGATGGGTTGGATATCCTCCCAGTCAGGATTCTTGGGTGCCTCCTTCGGATTTGTGTGAAGACTCCTTGCGAGAAGCACTGGCTCTGGTTCGCTCCGACAAGGCCAAGCAATCTTCTACCGCTAGTGGTACTGGTATTGGTATCGGTACTGGTATCGGTACTGGTATCGGTAAATCTGAACCTAAGTCTCGCCGCCAAAGCAAAAGCAGCAAGAAAGACAAGGTCCATCCCACACCCAAACCAATCCATTCCAAGTCGCCGCGCTCGAATACTTCTACCTCCAAACGACCTCGCTTGGCAACGCCCACCAACCTGTCGCATTCCTTCCAAGACACCACCTTCGGCAGTACGAGTCTACTTGATTTCTCCACCGACATGCCTTGGACTGAGTTTACTCCCATGGATGCCGCGCACAGGCAACACATGCAGTCCGATATTGTTAGAGCTCCACTTTTCCCCTTTCGTCCCGTACAACGTGTACATGTACATGCACCCCAAGCCAAGGAGCAGATACTACATGCCAGAGAGAATGGAATTCCCATTGTTCTCACTGGCCACATAGGCTGGCCTTGTTTTGCTTCCCGATGGTTGCATCCGACCAATCCCAACACCAGTTCCACCGGCGCCAACGCCAATGAACCGCTCGATTTGTCCCAGCCCCATCGTCTCGACTTGGGTCGAATGATCCAAGATATTGGAAAGGAGAATGTCCCTGTTGTCCAAAAGAACTACAACGAATCCAATCCCACCGAAAACCTCATGCAAGCCTCTGTCTTTCTCAAAAAGTATTGGCCCAAGGACGACGCCCAACCCAGTCCTGCTACGAGTACTAATGGCAGAGCCAAAAAAGCCAAAAATCAAGTATACATGCAGCAATGGCAGTTTCCCAATTCCCCTACAGCCGCCGAAATCCTCAACGTCAACCAATCCTGTCACGTCTTTCCAAACAATATACTACAAGAAGATTTGCTCCCTTTCTGGTTGAATCAAGGCTGCAATCCTTATCAATATCTCTTCATGGGGGACACGGGCACGCGAAGTCGGTTGCATAAGGACCCCGGAGGTTTGGAGATCTTTATTGCTCCCATTGTAGGACAAAAAGAATGCACTATGGTACATCGAGAGGATGGGGAGTTTTGTTTGTACAGCTTGGATGCGCCTTTCGGGGAAGACGGCCCGCTGGATTTGGAACGCTTTCCTCGGTCTGCATTTGCCCGGGTATGGAAGACAATCGTACAACCAGGAGAAATTCTACTCATGCCTCATGACACCTTTCATCAATGCCGCAACGTGACACCTTGTTTGTCTTATCATCGGTGAGTGCTACCGTCCGAAGTGGGGTGTTCGAAAATTGTGATAGTACTGCTACAATGTTGTGCCTTCTTGGAATCAGCTCACATGGACTTTGGCTCGTTTCGTTAGATTGCACTTGGACATCGTCAACTTGAAAGGCTTTCTCAAATCCATGAGAGCCAATGATGCCCCAGAACTGGATCATTCAGAGATTCTTTGGAACACATCACATGAAATCATGGATCGGGTAGACAAATTTGTCGATGCCAATTACAAATCCGGTGGAAACCTAGAAGCAAACGCGGTAGAGCAAGACGTTCTGGTTCTACGTTGCATGCGTGTTGTGTGCTTGGATATCATTCACATGTTCACCGAACCCGACCCCGATTCTCATTTTGTTCCTTCCTTCACTAGCAAAGACTGGGCATTTCTTCTCCGAGAGATTGAATTCTCGCTCCATCGGTTCCAACATCGGAGTAGTGAACGCCCTCCTCGTTTCCGGGCCAAGAATGTGACGGTAGCCCAACGGTTACATTCCCGTGACCTTGTAGACGACGATGAAAAAGTCGAGTACTCTGGGAAGTGGTCCCTAAACCCAACCTATGATGATCTTTTCAAAGCATTAGAAAGTCTCCCAGAAGCGAGCCCAGAAGAGCGAGATATGGTTGTTCTCGACTCTGTTCCCTTGAGGGTGGGCGATTGCGTTACTGTTCGGCTCCAGAATCGCCTCGCGACAGGAATGATTGAACAAGTGAATTCTCCACTCAAAGCAGTCTTTGTATCCTATGACGGTTTACCAACCATTTTTGACGAGTATCATCCAGAGAATCAGGTCAAAGCTGGGGCGGAACGTGATCCTGAATTTTCGCAGAATGAAATGAGGCCACATTTGTTGGCTGCCAACGAACAAGAACATTTAGTTCGATGTGTTCCCTCAGGTGGTGACGGATTGGTACGCAATTCGAGGAATTGGCTTCATTGTAGACATTGAGAATTGAATACCCCTCTCACTTTTTGTTTTGTTGCTGGTTCCAGGAACATGTGGCTGTTGTCAAGCACACCATAACAGCTTCTTTCTACCGCGTGAAGGTAAACGTGGGACGTAGCTGCATCGACAAATGGGTAAACCGTCCATTGATTCTTCGAAAAGCTTGAAAGTATTCCAAGGAAACATATGGAGATTAGCATAGCTACTCACAATAGAGCAAGTAACAAGATTTAGTGTAGAAAGAGTGGCTTGTGCACACTATGGGACAATTAGGATTAGCTACAAGGAGAAATATTAGATCCAGGAGACCAATTGTCCTTCAGCGGTTGCACGTGATGTGGTTGGATCTTTTGATATCTCTATGCCATTCGTAATTGGTAGTCCCCGTTGGCGGTAATATACCGAACCCAAGGCAAGGCTTGGTATCCACTCTTCTCAATGATTTTGAGGTAGCGGACTTGGATGCCACTGACTGTGAAATATGGAATTTCGAATTTGATGTGGATGGGTGCCTTCCACGAGTTTTCTCCCTTTTTCTTACCATCGCCATCCATGTCGACTCTGCTGATCGACGGTAGACCAAAGTGGGCTCTCATGAGGTACTCGCGGCCCCCATGGAATTGCTTGATGTTCCAGACAATGGCGTCCTTATCTGGAAGGTAGGTAACGTTGCCCACGCTGCTCTTGAAGGAAGGGCTGTCGACATCGGGTGGGACAGGAATGAAAATTTCGACATTGTTGGCAACACTTCTGGATTTGAATTGGGACCTTGTCTTGACCATATACTCAATACGAGAGCCTTTGTGCGGCTCGACAACAGCCTCGACCCAAATGAGTGGCTTGACTTGTGTATTGAGACGGTACGTCATGAGATCAAATTCACCATCGGGGGGAATGAAGGAAATCGTTCGGTCGTTCTCAAAGCGGGCGAGACGCACACATTGATGGAACTTTATATCTTCCAATTCGACTGACTTTCCTTTAGCCTGGTTCTGACGCCCTGTGGCCTCAAACATGAGCTTGTCATTCAATCCCAACTTCAATTCAGGCATACCAGACAAAAACGACTTCATTTTGACAGCTCCATTGATCTCAGAATGCAGGACGGTGCCGTTGGCGGCCACCAACAAATTCAACTTTTCTACAACATCCAAAAAGATTTCATTCTTCTTGTGCTTGATGCCCTCGGCACGCCAAGAGACGGCATTGGTGAGGGCAACGGGGGGTTTACTCTTGGAGTCCTCGGCCATTCGGTTGGCATCCTGCGTAATGAATGTACGTAGAATGTTGGAGTCCAAGGCCTGAGGCATTCCATGGTCCATGGTTTCATCTAGAAGTTCGTAAATGACGACAAAGTTGTCTCTTATCGATTCTTCCTCCAACGATCCAAAATAATCCTTGAAGACTTGAGCCAGTCGGTCCAAAAAGGCAAAAATCAGAGCTACATTGGAGTTCTTGGTGGTCACAGCAACCAAATACACATTTTGATGCTGCTCAAGGGAACCCAATACACACAATAAAAAGTGAGGATCCAGGGATTGGATTTGGGGGCGAGGCCAAAAATTGAGTACTGTATGTACGTACCGCTACGTAGATGTAATGCTCCCCTCCGACGCCAGCTCCCCCGACTGAATCACCCTCCGCAAAATCGCCATTGACATCGACGTGGAAGACGGGCTTCTTGGCGTCGTCTTCTACATCTGACAAGTACTTGGCAAATTTTTCTATGGCCTTGGTCATGGGAACATCGCCTCTGTAGTTTCGGCTGATGATTGCCTTCCCTTGCAGGTCCGTGATGAAAACGGCCGACGCCACCATGGTGGATTCCTTCCTTGGCTTTTTGCGGGGATTTGTGTCGTACCGTACAACCCGCACAGCAATGACTTTACGCGTGTCCTGCGCGAGCCTTGCTGGCTGGACTTGTTGGACCACCTCTCATCGGTGGGTTCGTACTCTACTAACTATTCCTTAGTACTAATAGTATATTCATACATGGAACAACAACAATTCCTTATACCATCTTTAGTCCATTAGATCGTCATCCAGAGGACCACACCATTCCGCCATGTCGTCCAGCGATGATGTGACCACATTGAGATCCTCAAATACTTGTACAGATCCTCGGTTCGCCCTCGAGTCGCGTTCTAGCAGCTTCCCTTTGGCCAATCGGTATTTTCCCGTCAAGATGCAAGCATTGCCTCCAACTTTGGGAAGCGAAGTTTCCAAATACCGCTCTGGAGCTTGTAGCAACCTTCCATTGGCCATGCTTATGGTAGCCTTCCCCTTAGCAGATACATCCACAACCACTCCCTTTTCTTTGTAGTACTCCTTTCCGAGTTTGTGGGTAATGACCCGCACTCGAATGTTCGGGATGAGCCATGTGGGAGAAGAGGAGGATGACCGTGTATCGTCGTCCCGACTCCGTTTGTGATCTCTGCTACTACTAGAGGAGTGCTTGTGGTCTCGTTCACTGGAATTCTTGCGTTTTCGATCATTGCGATCAGTGCCATCTCGTTCAGACGACCTTCGAGAAGAAGACTCCTGTTCCTCAAAGTGTTGATTGCTCTTGGAAACACCCAAATAGGTGGTCTCAGAGTATTGTTTCGCAGAAGTGTCCAAGGGTTCCTGGAAAGGGTCCTGTAGCAGTTCGCTTCGCGGTAATAGTTCAATGTCTCCCTTTTTTATTTTGGTTAGTTCCCTGGCCTCTTCGAATTGCACCAGCGCCATGTTCAACCCTGGAACTCCAGTCCACTTGCGGATTATGGCTCGACGAGGAGTCTTCTTGTGTCTATCGTCACCATCCCCATGGACATAGACTATACTCCCAACTTGTATTGTCCGTTGTTTGTCCAACTTGATTTGCTGTTCTCTTTGTTTCTCGTATTCTTTCTGCTGTTGCTCCAGCTTTTCATCTCGGGCTAGTTGGTCTTGGCGGCGAGGACGCTTTCCGTGAGTAGGAGCCATGAGTTTGGGAGTGGCCCCGAGACCAAGTCGGGAAGGACGGGGCATTTGACTATCCACTTCTCTAGTGTCAACTTGACCTGTCCATCCCATTCCACGTAGCATGGCAGCTCCAAATTCTGCAATAGGAACATCGCGGTATACCTCTGAGTCCACAGAAACTTCCGGAGCCAACTGCTCCAAATCCTTGTTCAATTGTTGTGTGTCTGCATCTGTCGTATCGGCTGGTGCGTTGCGCTGAAAAGTGTCACTTGCACCAGCAATCACCAATTTAGAGGTCGTCGCGCCGCTGGAGGTAGCGGACCGATTCTGAGCTTCCTCGGTCAATGCTTGTATGGCAGCCTGATCGTCAGCCGAAACCGTAGTATCGGTCACTTCCGTTAGGTCCTGTCGGCGTTGACGAGCTTGTTCCTGAAGTGACCTACGAGAGTCCTTCACAACTGGAATGACCAGAGGCTCATCTTTTGAACTCAACGCGTTTCCATTCAGCGGAAGTTTGGAAGTATCGTCTGTAGTAGTTGATGTTTCAAAGCCCAACACTGGACGTTGTTGTGTCGGTTGTGGCTTTGCCTTTCGTTGAGAACTCTTTAGGGAAAAAGTGAGCTTGTTGGCTGAGCTTCCATTTTCACTCATGCTAATGGTGGACAGAACACGCCTTTTACGAGTGCTTGTTCCGAAATGGTAAAAGTCGTTCGGAGGGACGAAGTTGTTGAAATTTGAAAGTGCTTGGCTGTGGTGGTCGTTTTCTCGATGACAACAGTCGCATCGTATGTATCTACTAGTAGTACATAATATATAGGTTAGTATAGAATAATAGCTCTATTTCCACCATCTTCTTATGTTCAAAAGGTACACTTCCTCAAAGTTTGATTTCGACAATCATTCGTGTTGTTTTTGAACCAAGCTTTGAGAGATCTTTACGTGTGGGGTTTATTCTCTGCCTGATGAACCACTTGGAAAAAAGGACCCACGTTGCGTTGTCCCCAACAGCTAGGATTGGCACCAGGGAAGGTTTTGACCAGCAAACTTCCTGCATCTGGATTCTCGATGTCCACTTCAACGCACTGATTGGGTTGACGATGATCCTGACAGAACTGCCTAATCAAATTGGTGTGACTGTTGTAAAAACTCTCCAATTCAAATGAAGAAGGATCATTGGGGTTGTAGTGTTGAACCAACTTTTGAAGCCTCTGTTCCATGTCCAACCAATTTTGGACAGATTTCTTCCATTTTTCGCTAGGTCTCAGTGGTAAAATCCAAATCGCTTCAGGAGCAGACTCGTGAAGTTCCTTGAGATGATAGTGCTGGGGCAAAAAGTAGCCGTACTCCTTGGATTCTCCGTCGAGCTGAGCATGGATAATTCTAGAATCATTTTCATCGGGAAAGATTGCTGAAGTATCTTTCCAAATAGAATTGCCCGCAAGCATGTTTTCATGTATTTGATCACTGATTTGCTTTCCCCCAGCGCAAGGGTACTCAACCGCATCTGTACCACAACAGCAATAGTGTGTGGTGGGGAATCCAGAACAATGGAAGAAGTGATACACACTAGTTGTACCACTCTTGGGGAGGCCAACGACAATGGCGTGCGGTTGCTCTTCATCCTGGATCGCTTCTGCAGTGGAGGGATCCTTCAAAGACGCAGATTTGGAGTGCAATTGTCGCAAGGTATCACGCAAGTATTGGAAAGCCCGAGGAATGTACTCATCTCGAATAGTGGATGCTGTTGTTGAAGATCCAAGTGTAGGTTTTGTTGTAGTCAACTGGTACAACCCTAACAGCTGCCCCTGCTCTGCGGGATGGCTGAGTAGAGAAAACGTTTTGTTTCTCATGAATGCCACGACACCAGGATGGTATTGATCTGAGTATGTTTCGCGTGTTTGCAGGACTAGTGCATGGAGCTGTTCTACTGTACTCAATGCGACCAGTTGGTGAGACTGGAAGGGCGGGTATTGTTGTTGCCATCGCTTCATCCATGCTGCATCTTCTAATGCTGAGCTAGCACCGGCTGTCCCCATGGTGGCCAAGACAATTTGTTGCATTGGTAAGGATACAACACCTGCAAACATCGTTTTGAGTCGGATTGCATCACCCTGCACCGAAAGAATATGTTCTGCATTAGAGGCCTTGACAAATATGAGAATTCGATTGCGGTAGCAGCGATAGGTGGATTCCCAATACGAGAGTGCAGTTGAAGCCAATGGAAAACGCATGGACAAATCTCCACTCATAAAAGTGGTAGTCATCGCTTGGTCGTTGCCATACGACGACAACCCCTCAAGTGCCATGGCCAGCGAGAAGGGCTCTCGGACTATCACCAAGGAAGGCTTCCAAGTCTCCCACTTGGCAGCCAAATCACAATGTGATGGCATCATAATAGAACCTGCCATGAAAATTTCGATTGGGTGGGGCCAGTAGGTATCTACATCATTGCACAACATCCACGAACCAGGAGCCAAGATCACTGCATCGACCTGCTCCCCATATTTGTCATGAATAGCTTGATAGTCCTTTGAAGTAAAGGGAGCAGGTACAATATGATCCACCATCGAATGTAATCGGAACGATGTCGCACCCAATTGGTTAGACAGTTCCTTCCCCGAGTGACTGTTCAGAACCGCAGTAATATGCACATCGCATCGCTTCAGTTCTTGTAGGAGAGGAAGTGTTTCCATCTCTTCTGCCACATTTCCCTCCATATGAAGATCAAGCAATAAAACTTTGATTCCAGTCAATCCATGACAATCCCATTGTGAAATTCCATGATTGACAGAGGATGACGACGAGGACGATGTCAAGGCAAGCAAGGAAGAACTGGGAACGGGAGGCACCAGCAACGTCATTTGAAGTGTCACCATTGCAACGCATCCGACGAGAAATCCAGCCATGAAACTGGGACGCCTCATTCTACTAGAGAAACTCATCCTTGGGTCCTTGCTTGAGGCTACAATGAATAGTATGAATGTGGTGATACAGCCATGCTGATGATGATGTTGTCCCCATTGTGTTGTTTGTTGTTGTTGCTGGCTCTGGTCCATGAAATAACTGCCCAAATAACGTCTGGTGCCGTCTAGTCAACGTAGTCGATGGAAACAGATTCTATTAACCACAAACCACCAGGGGAAAAGAGTTTCTAAAAAGTATTGTATTTCCAGTTCATTGAAGACTTCTGGCATGTATTATATAAGTATGATAGCACTTGAACGGACTGTTGACTGTTGACTCTGTCACTGCAAATTGTTCTGAATAGAGCCGCCCTGTTTTCGTGATGTACGTATGGTGATACTCCAACAAGAAACAGGAGTAGAAGACAAAGAATCTTCTGTCAGTGCTCAGAATTGACATGAATCTAACAGAAGGTTTGGATTAGTGTCACCAGAAAAAAAATCAAAAAGATGGATCTGGACCGGCCAAAAAAGGGCGCAGAGGAGTCGGCCGCGGTAGTCGTAGGAGGCATCGTAGTAGGGGGAATTGTAGTAGGGTCGCTGGTGGATATGGAAGAACTGGTGGGTGTTTCAGTACTGGGCGAAGGAGTGATCCTGGCAGACGGGGACATGCTTGGAGTCTCAGTAGTGGCAGTGGTAGGGGAACCGCTGGGTAACTCGGTACTCGTAGGGGTTTCAGAAGAGCTTGTGGAATTGGTATTTTGAGCTGGAGCCGTTTCAGCAGCATGGCAAGTTCCGGAGCAATCAAATGTGTAGCATACTCCCAATATGGGGTGAGTACAACGGAATGCAAGTCCCCAGGGATTACTCACAGATTCAGGACATACAAAGCAATCGCACCACGAAAGTTCCTCGTAGGCGGATACTGCTTCTTGTGCTGTAGTGTTGTATTCTGCAAGTGATATACTGCATGTGCAACGACCATCTTGCGATGCTCGTCGGAATTCGGACTCGGAAGCAGCGTCGAGGGGACAAGTGACATATGAAGTCAAAAGAAACGAGTCATCGATATAACCCAAGAGGGTAGAAAAAGGACAGACATTTTTCCCGCTTGTTTGGAAACATTGACTAAAGTCGTCCGCTTGGCCATCTTGTGCTCCTCTCCTCTCAACGTAGCGTTCTTCGGTAGAGTTGGAAGGTGCTACTGGAGACTCTGTGTAGTTGAATATATTGTCGTATGGTGCTTCGGTAAAGTCAGTTGAGTTGAGGTCGTCGACAGGAGGAGCAGTCCCCATACTGACGTTCGCAGTAGGGCCCGGTGTTGGAGGCTCAGTGTTGGGCAGGAGAAAGTCTAAATCTCCATTGCAGGTTCCAGCACAATCAAAAGTGTAACATTGGTTAAAGACGGGATCAGTGCAGGTGTAGGCAACACCCCAGTCGGCTTCCGACTCGGGGCAGATGAAGCAGTAACAACTGAGTTCCTCGGCATCAGAAGTTACTGACTGTGTTTCCCTGTCATAGTCAGCGATGGTGGCAGTGCATGTACAGAGACCCTCTTGGGAAGCTTGTCGGCAGTGGTGAGCAGTGAGCAGTGAGCAGTGAGCAGTAGGAAATCACATACATACATACGATCATGCTATGACGTCATCGATTCCAAACCACTTTCTGTGTTGTCACCACCACCACCGCCTCCTGGCACCAATCGATAGTATAGTATTAACTTTGCTGACATTGTTCACAACATTCACAATACTAATCTCATTAATCACAACACTGTTCACATTATTTGCCATGGGACTGAAACAATTAGCCACTTTTCCATTGGCCACAAAAAGTGCAGAAAAAGCTTGGACAGTGGTCATTGCCAAGGGTTCTGTTTTGGATTTTGGTCTCGAGATTCCTCCTCCAGTGCGAGGTGCCATTGTCAATGCTGCCAATGAAGTTTGCCTTGGAGGAGGCGGGGTAGATGGTGCTATCACTGATGCAGGTGGGCCGTCCTTGGCCGATCTCCGTCTTGCTCTCCCACTCATTCCTAGTACTACCTCTCCTGGATTGGCGGTTCGATGTCCCACCGGTCACGCCGTCATGACGGGGCCTGGAGACTTTGGAGAGATTCATGTTCCCTATGTGATTCATGCTGTAGGGCCCAACTTTTTCATGTACCAACCAGGAGAATGGCCTACTTCTACACCCGAACAACTGTTGCAATCCGCCTATCAGAAATCTTTGGATCTCTGCGTACAGCATGAGGTGACCGATGTTGCCTTTTCCTTGCTCAGTGCCGGAGTCTATCGAGGCGACAAGACCCTAGACGAAGTTCTCACGCTTGCCATTTCCAGTGTCAAAGATTGGTCTCTCCAGCAAGAAACGATAGGTTCCTTGCGATCCGTTACCTTTTGTGCCTTTTCCGTTCGCGAAGCCGACTGTCTCCGGCAAGTTTGCCAACAAGAACTCTCGTGATAGCTGATACTGATAGCTAGCTGGAAGGCTCGGACTACACTACTTGTACAATGATATGCACTAAAATGCACTATAATACACTACAATGCACTACAATCATGTTAGCAAATCCATATATTGTTCGGTTGGGGGGGCAGCTCCAGTACATTACCAGGTCCAGGAAGAGTTCACAACATTTACAGTATCAACAAAAGCATCACAACAGCCATCTCCTACTCGTACGAAAAGGTCACGCTGATGGTGGTGTCATCCTCGTCATATTTATACGAGGGACTGTCATGTTGTTCAGTCTCGTGTACAGGCTCCAACAAGCAGGGGTTGGCGACCCAGGGACCTTGTCCACTTGGAAAGGCACACCATGTCCAAGGAACCATCGGCAAGACATTGGGGTCTTCAGGACCTCCCGTTGCACCATTATACAACATACACTCGGGGCTGGGACTCCAACCGTATCGAATTCCATATATACTACTATTCACGGTAGTTTCCACCCACACTTGATCATGACCCCTCACATATGCTCGATCGACGGCTTTCCATTTGCCCTTGTGGGTCAGTGTTTCAAATGACGTTGTGTTACAACAGGATACACACCCACCGGATCCAGCAAAGTGTATTGTAGAAACCAAACCTCCAGGAATAAGTTGTAATTGCGCCGTTGAAGTGCCGTTGGGATAGGCTGCAATGTGAACTCCCTTCAACGTGGGCCCGTTGTACTCGGGGAGCGGTCGTTTGTAGTAGAGCGCCAACATGGTTACAGCCAACCGGCGACCAACCTGTTGCTTGCGACGCGGATGAACATTTCCCTCTGGGGAAGTGGGGTCTCCCAAATCCACGGCCGTGGCCATGGCCACATTGGGAAGTTGCAGCGCTGCGCCTTGGGCGGCTCGTAGACGTGGCCACGTCGTTCCATTATGATATCCAGCCAATTGAACGTAGACAAAAGGAAGATCCGGAACACCCCAGTGCATCCGCCAATCGGAAATCATGGCTGGGAATCGACAAGCGTAACTGTCAGTGTCGTGTGAGTTGGACTCTCCCTGATACCAAATCACTCCGGCAAATCGCATGGGCAAGAAAGGGTGAATCATTGCATTCCATAGAAGCGTATTCCCTACCGATATTCGGAGAGCGTGTTCACTTGGACGAAGAGCAGCCACGGGGGCATCGTTGGTACCATTGATAGTATCGTTGCCCGGTGGTTGCAACGGCCTGGTACCACCACAAGTAGGATCCACCAGAGCCTCGGGAGACGAGAAAGCCTCGACCGGTTGGCCGTCCCAACAGGATGTAACCAGCCCAATAGGCACCAATCCTCCAAACGACTTGTACATTTCTCTACCATAAAAGTAGCAAGTGGCCGAATACACTTCCCATTTGCTGGAACCATTGGGAATGTTCCCCAAAAGGGCTGCAGGAGAGGATCTAGCCCAGTTGTAGTAGGTCCTCGAGGGAATATCGTCTTGGGTAACATTGGACTTGACCTTTTGTGCTGTAGCCAATCGCAAATGTGGATAATTGATGGAATCTGCAATTTCCTGTTCGGCATTGAAAGCCAGGGCAACAGTGAACAACATATTCGATTGTCCTGAACAGAAAAACACGTCCCCAAAGGCAATATCTGTCAGGGTGATGTTACTCGTACAATTGGCTCCCACAATGGTTTCAGAAATGACAAGTTCATTATCAACACCAGCGTGGTGCGCCAGTTCTAGCTCCCAAGTTCCATTGGGCGTAGCCTGGGTGTGAATGGTAGGCGATCCACCGTTCATGGCAACAGATACCTTGGCACCGGCCGCCGCCCAACCCCAAAGTCTAGCCTTTTGCGGAATTCGTTGGAGTACCATGTGAGAATCTATAAATGTAGGCAATCGCAACGACGAAGGGCAAGCTTGCTTTTCCTGAGCATTTGTGGGAAGGACATGCTGCAGAAGTAACGTCACAAGAAAAGTACTATGGAACAGTGAAAGTGACAACAACACCTTCATTCGAAAGATTGTCAAATGGTCACCGAAAAAAGTTATACACTGAAAGGTTGATATTTGATGATGGTCTTTCCTTTTCTCGGAAACCGGCAACCCACAACTGCGATTGAACTGAGAAACAGTACCGTACGTAGTGTGTTCCGAACAACAGGGTTTGGAGCGTGAGATGACAGTGACACCAAAAACACAATTCACAATTTAGATCAAGACTAAATCAGCTCTTTCCCGGTGGAATCCATCCAGCCGATGACTCACGCGAGCCACTTTTTGACTTCCTTGTGAAACTTCGTCAGTCGCCACGGTACTCGTAGTGAGTCCAGCATTCCTCTTTTGTTTCCATGGAAAACGAGTCTGAAATATCGACAAAAGCAAACAATGCTGTAGTTTATTCACCCAGAGAGGCCATTCTCCACAGTGCCGACTTGCTTCGATCCACAATCCAAGTCCAGGGCACAGTCGTGCTGGTCGACAACGAGTTGGGTCGTATGGATCTAACCGAAGGAGGAGCAAAACTCATTACCCGGCTTCCAGCCAGTTCAAGTAGTGATTCTGAAGGAGAAAATTCATCTCGGACACTCCCTCAATTGGAGGAAGTTGTGATAGTGTCAGGGGTGTTGCGAAAAGAACAGCGGCGGACGTTTCTGATGGTTTCAGAGATTCTACCACCGTTGGCATTGTCCAATTCATAGCAATGGATATTGGCACTTCCAACACCTGTGATATCTATCACAGTAACAACACTACAACCTGATTTATACCAACCATGTAAAATTGTAAACTAGCTAGGATATATCGTTGTGATGATACTCGTAGTGGTTTCCAAGGAGAGGCTGCACTGCTATTACACTAAACGTCTGTCCTTCCACCCAAAACGCCCTACACCGCACAAACGATGTCGCGATCTACCGGACGATGTACCAAAATCTGCAACCCATCAAAAGCAGCAAGCGAAACACTTGTCGGCACAACAACCTCTTCAGTGCTTGCTACTACAGTTACTACAGTTACTACAGTACCCACACCCGCACTTTCCGTCAAGTAAACAAACAACAAAATGTCTTTTTCTCTTCTATCACGACGAGTCGCCTTCGCTGCTATGCCCAACATGGCCCCTGCCAATCCCGTACAAAAGATCGTTTCCCGAACCATGGCTACCAAGAAGCAAGGAGGTTCTTCCAACAACGGCAGAGACTCCATTGGACGTCGTCTAGGCGTTAAAGTCACGCCTGGAACCAAGGTTCAAGCTGGAGCTATTATTGTTAGACAGAGAGGTCAGAAATTCAGGGCTGGAGACAACGCTGGAATGGGCAAGGATCACACTATTTTTGCCAAGCAAGATGGAACTGTTGTCATGACCAAATTGCCAACCAACAAGAAGCGAAATGTTGTTCACATCCAAGTATAACTGATATTTTGCCCGCGAATTTACAATACAACAAGTACATGTGCTTCTACCCATCCCTTTTCTATCTTTTTCGTCTCGATGGCCAAAGCTGTACCCCGTGGTAGAACGAGAGTAAGTGCGTCCAAACTACGTTTCTGGAGTTCATGGGTGGTCGCTACGAGTAGTGTAGGCTCTATTCACATTCTAGCTAGTATAGTGGAGGCTTGTGGAGGCTTCAGATCCGTTCATTTCTTTGCTTCATGATGGGTCTCGTATCCATTTCAAGTCTGCTACCAGAGCAACATGATCACTGGGAAAGTAAGCGCTTGGCATGGCAGTGTCTTGGATCACCTGCTCCTCGGTTGGCATTTCAGCTTGACTCAGGCATTCCAGTTGTCCGAGATGTGTCTTCGGGGTGATCAGGATATGGTCCAAGGTGCCTTGAAACCCTCCTACATAATGTGTGAAATCAGGAACAACAGGATAGGCAGAAACAACATCAGGAAACGAGGCTGGCAACGTCAGTTTCGGAAAATCGTCGTCCGTTGTACTTGAACTGTTCGATCCAATTCCTCCCCATTGAAAGGTATTCAAACCTTGCCGAAACTCGCGATGATTTTCTGGAGTTTCACGCATCGTCCATAGCCGTCCGCAATACTTAATGCTTGTATTCAAATCTCCACAAAAACAAAATGGAGCCCCTTTGCCCCGTTCTTCCAAGTTTCGTGAGATTTCATGGGCAATCGCAAAAAGTTGCAACACACGAATGTGTGGTGCATTTGGGTGAAAGAACAGGTGTGTATTGGATACCACCAGGGGATTTCCATCCAAATCTCGCAGAGTTACCAGTTGAAGAACGTGTCCCATGCGTCCAATTACCTTGACCAAGTCGGGTCGCTTTCGAAACAGTTCGTGGACAACTTCTACATGAGGCTTCCAGTCAGGAGAGGTAGAGACAGAGAGAGTTTCATACTGTGTCAACAGTTTGCTCAACCGCAGCGTCTTGCACTCTTCTGTCTGTATCAGTTGGAATTTGTCCAAGGACCAAAACATGGCACACCCTTCTTGATTCCCGGGTGATTGTTTTACACTGAAGAAACCTTGGTAGTTGTAGTGTTCTAGGACTGGTCGAAACAGCGTCTCGAACATGTACTGATCCACTTCTTGCAAACAAACCACATCCGCTTGGTAGCTTAGAATTTCGTGAAGAATTAGGGGCATGCGTCGGGATCGATTCAAAATGCCGGCTGACACGTATTCAAAAAATGGTTGTCGGTCCGGTCCAGAGAATGCATTCTGGTCAGCCAGAATGTTGTAGGTCATGATACGCAAATTCGCTTTAGTCTCATAGTCTTCTCTCTTTCTTGACCATCGAGGACGAATACCCAGGACAACATTGTCTGGTCGAGAGGGTTCCACTTTGGAAACAAATTGGTAGGCTTCTTCACAGTCTGATCCGTCATGGCCTGGCCGCATGGGCCGAATCAGGACGGAAAGAGTCTTGTTGACATCATCCATGGTGGGCACATAAAGAGGGGAATTAACACATACGCGCTCACTGTCTGCATACCAGTCTACTTGTGCATGATTGGCAAACATGACTTCTGTTTGTATCAACTGAGGCACTCCGGGGAAAACACGTCCTTCAAACTTTTCAAATGTTGACACTGATAATAAGGTAGGTGGATTGCACTCAACCTTGAGCGGGATATCAATGTCATTAACTGTGACGACAATAGTTGTTTGGCTTTGTATAGTACTATTCCAGAATTCTGCATTGGAAATGCCCCTCGAAGGGACAGGATGGTCTAGCCCATGCACCAAGGCAATACAAGAAGGTTTCCCAGTTGCCTTGTCACCTTTTTTTCTTTTCTTCTCTGTTGATAGCATAGATTGAATCTTTTTTGAGACATTAATCCCCAGTCGGTTTAGACAGTCTTCAACGTCTTCGCTACTCCTTCGTGAAAGGGACAACTTGGCTGGGTTTTGATCCAATCCTTCAGGAGGGATGAGGTGGACTTCAAGACTAACCGCCGATCCTGGTTGGAGGAAATCTGGGGTAGAAAGTAGATTGGTGAAAGGTGAAGGACATTGTAGCAGGGATTCTAATGATGAACCGGACGATGATTGCATAGGGTCAGAAGTCATAAATGGGAGAAGAGACACTCTGGCCTTGGGTTTTCTAGTTTGGTCATACTGGGGCTCAATACTTGGACCCAGCAGTCTCACAACCAATCTTCCTGACCAACTTTTCTCGTTGTGCATGCCAAATAGGGATTCGGTTCGTCGAAGCAGAGTCTTTACAAAGGAAGTTTGTATGACCATTGTAGGGAAATCTCCCAAAACTGTTGGCTGTCATTCACCAACATGCGGGTCTGGTGTCAGTCGTGCTTCGTGACTCAACAGTTTTAACTCTATCGAAAGTCGTCTATTCCTAGAAAAGAAAATGACGAGAAACCCACATGCTCAACCTGAGTTAGTTATTTGTAAATCTATAACTCCTCATTTTCTGAGAGGCCACCTTGGTTCGACAATCGATCCCCTTGTGAAGGCGTTCCAGCAGGGTCAACGAAGTCGTCTTCGTCTTCTCCATGAATCCAATCCCAATCTACCTTGGTGCAAATCTCGCGGCCGTGATCACGCTCAATGTCACTGATCACTCCAACACGACGTCGATTTGCTCCCGCACACTGAATGAACTCAGGTCCACACAACTTCTCATCACAGGCGATACAAGGATCCAAAGGCTCCGAGTTCCACGGACTCAACGTCGGAAGGAACGGAAAGAAGCGCTGCTTGAGACAGGTTCTCACGCAGTTTTGAATGTTGCACTCATAATTTTGTACCCAGCAGGTGCTGCAATCATCCGTCATTCCGGCACGAGACTTGATACAGTCAAAAGTGTTCTGACCCAAGAGCCAGTTGCGCTTGGCACAACCAGTCATCATGTCTGTCAGCGTATGACGGGTTTCATGGTAGACACGGATATCATTGAGATTGGAACAAGATCCACAATGACCACAGTTCAGAACATTTCCAGACTCCTCATGAAGACAAACGTCCGAGACGGTGTAAAAGCCCATGGTGGAAGGTGCCGCAGCCCAAATCTTTCGTTCCTCTTCTTCTCCGAGAGTCAATACAACAAAGATCGCACCAACAAGAAATGTTGCTGCAATGACAACATAGTAACAGTGGCTCCAACGTTGCGTAGTTGCCATCCTGGTTCCCCTCTATTCCCTATTCGGATTGAGATTTGCTTTGTTGTGTTGTTGTGAGAGAGACGCGGATTTCTTTTTGGTCGCTTGGCGCATGACGTGTAGCGATCAGACGTCATTTTTTCGAATATGTATGTATATAAACTTCATTATACTTTTCATACAGTGGAGAAGAAGTACGTTAGGATGACTTGGACACAGCATCTCAGAAAACTAGACGACAAAAATCCAGGAGCTTTTACGGCCTACAACCTTTAATAAAACCATCTGACGCGAAGGAGCTGATTCACCCACCATTTGACACCTACTCCAGGACGCTTTCTAGCAATATAGCATGCCTAGAGAAACTGAGTTGGTGGAGAGCGCATCCTCATCTTCGCATGGACACGCTGCAAACCCTGCATTTCGGAAATTGGCTGGGCCTGCAGGTTAGGTATTTTTGTTTTGAAACCTATTCGTGTGGTGCGGCACTCGTACAACAGCAAGAGGATTGAGGATTGCGCATTGTTGTTGTAGGCTTCTACACTACTCCACGGTGGTGCTTTCTCTCTTCTACAACTACGGGCGGGACATGCCTTTCCCACCAGGAGGTGGGTACGAGTGTACGTACCGTACTGTTTCGGGAGGAAAGATAATTATTTGAGGAGGGTCCCTCTTCTTTCACGACCTGCTGTGACCTGTGATTTACGTACATACTAGTATATGGAAAGGAAGCTTTTCGGCAATGTGCCTTGTCGCAGTCTACAGAGAAAAACTCCGAGGCATATCCTTTCTCACGCAGCTCTCACCACGTCAGTGGAAGTGGCATATACACTTGCACCATTGCGCCACAAACTTCGCCACGTACCCTCAATGGAGACTTTCCCAACACTTCCTCCTCTGGCATGCAACAACAACACCACTACCAGCACAACTGGAAGACTAATTGAAGGCGAGACGACAGTCCATCGTTCCGATGTTTTACAGAGCTCATAACAACACCGTTTGAGTAAGCAACAAAACCTACTTCGAACAAAGTCGTGGTGGAAAAGACAAAAGCTTCTAGAGAATTGATACCCTTTTTAGCATCACATTTTACAACAATGGAGATCCAGCAGCAGCAACAACAGCAACAAAAACAACAAAAACAACCTGAAGCTTCACCAGTTCACGTCATGAAGAAAATACTCAGCAGTTTGGACAAAGGAAACGGGCAGGAGCACGGCCTAACCTTTGTGGAACCTCCAGAGGACGAGTTGAAGGCATACGATATGGAAGCCATCCGTGCTATCCGAAACAAGGATGTAGAAACACTACGCAGTCTTCACGAGAGTGGCAAGCGTTTCAATGCCTCGAACAAGTTTGGGGAGTCCTTACTTCACATGGCGTGTAGAGGAGGTCACCTCCCTACCATTGAGTTCTTGCTCCAAGAAGCCGATGTCCGTACTGATGTATGTGATGACTACGGTCGAACCATTTGGCACGACGCCTTCTGGACGCCCAATCCCAACCACGAGGTGGTGGACTACCTTCTAGAGCATGCTAATCCTCTATGGTTGGTCTGCAAGGACAAGCGTGGCGGGACTCCCTTCGACTACGCACGCAAGGATCACTGGCCCGAATGGGCAGACTTTCTTGCTCAAAGACGAGAGAAGATCCTCACCCGTGCCTCCGCCGTGCTGCAGACAACCAACAGCAACCGGTCACAATGATGCTGAGAACTTGTATTGTACGAGTATGGAAGGTGAATGCTTGACTAGAAAGGACTGCCACAACCCCAGTCAAGTTGTAACAAAGGTGGATTTAGGCACGCTAATGTATAAACACACAAACCTGTAGAGACAACGAGTGCATGCGGTGGGATAGTAGGATAACAGAAGAGTAGTGGCTGAACGCCATCTGTAGTGGGCCGAGCAACGGCTGACACGACATCGTCTAGGCCTCTTTCTCGGGGTTCGCTTTTCCCAACACACGAAGATAACCCTTGTACTCTTCATCAAACAACTCAGCCAGGTAAGCTTTCTTCTCCTCTTTCGATGGATAGTCAACCATGTCTTCCTGGTGTTCTCGATTCAAACGCCGCTTCACCATCAGTCGAAATGGAGTCAAATCATAGTCCTTGGCCAAAAGAACTTTGCGCAACATGCCGAGCTCATGTACAATTTGCACTTGTCGAGGTATGATGCGAGATTTGGTACTAATGGAAAGAGCATCTGCTTCAGATAGGGCAATGAACTTGACATCTGCCGTCAACGTTTCACCCAGATCCATGCTTGTGGCTTCCAGCCATGTTTGGTTAGTGGTTAGCCACTCTAGATCAACCTTGTTGCGAAGGATAGTAAAACCAGGAGCCGGATCTTCCACATTGACTTGGACAATACTTTCATCCGGAGAATACACTTCCTTGACATGGCCGAGGGAGTCCGCCAAGTCGTAGACAGCTTGAAAGAGGCGCTTCCCATGTCCTTGTCCCTGATATGGGGGCAAAACGACAGCTTGACAAATGCGTGCAATGATCCCAGGTTTAGGTTTGAAGAAAGGAGCATGGAAGTGAAACAGGGTTAAGTATCCAACCAAGGAATACTGGTTGGAGCTGAGCTTCTGCCAAAGATACAGGACTTTCCAGAAACCACCTTGCGTGTCTGCCACATCCACATTATCCGCATTTTCAATAAACCATAGCCCCAGTCTCTGAATCACAGAATGATATTCGGAAGCCTGAGGCCCATCTGCGACAGATATGGCAAAGTTCAATGGTTCCCCCTCGCCATTTTTCAAATCCAGAGAATATTCCGTTAGCACTGCACCAATGGGTTCGGACAAGTAGTCATTCAAGCAATCAGCAGATACGTTCGGAATAGCTTTGGACAATACGTCTTGAATTTGCTGTTTTGTCAGGGGCTCTAATACCGGCTCGAGTTTGGGTTTCTTTGCCTTGGGTTCTTCTTGGTTCGTCAAGATGGGATGTTGATGGATGGCGAGTTCACATTTTCGCCAGCTAGGGGCAAGGTGGATTTGAATGTCCAATTCTTGGCTCACTTCTTTGTGATGTAGATGTGACAAATGAATCAGTTGACCATCTTCCAGCTTCCCCTGTAGTTCTTGTCTCACCTCCTCGAGCACAGATGACAATGGGCGATGCCCCCGGAATTCTTCCTTTTCCACAAGCTGATGGGTAAACTCGGGCCGAAACGTTCGACCATTGATAGACAGTGTAGTGCAAAGTGTAGCAGAAGAATACTTTGGATCGTCACTATAGGCAGATGTCTCTGCTTCTGCTTGAGTGGACATGGCTTTTGACAACTTCACCTGCTCAGAATGCGGCACGAGGTGTCGGTAGTAGTGTTGTAGTGTATGTCTTGCGTCTTGTGTGCTATGCCATCAAACCATTTTGGCGCGAACGTCTGGCCTTTGTTGATTCCATGTGGTCGGGAATGGATCAAAATGACCACTCTCAGAACTCGCAGAAAAGGCACAAACCACAAATTCTCCATTTTATTATTTCAGGTTGTTGTTGGGAATCGTATCCACAACGTACCAACTATTTCATCAACTGACTTTACATTCGACATGAGTGAGCCTGTCAACTCGATTACCATTCGACGCCCTGATGATTTCCATCATCATTGTCGCGATGGACCTGGCACTGCTTCGGTTTTGAAGCACGCAGTTCCTCGCTTCACTCGTTGCTTGATGATGCCCAACCTCAAACCTCCTGTCACCACTGTGGAGATGGCCTTGGCCTACAAGCAGCGAATTATTGCCAGTCTTCCCGCTGACGCACACTCTTCCTTCCAGCCTCTCATGACTCTCTACTTGACGGACAAAACCACCCCAGAAGAGATTCGTAAGGCAGCAACCCTCAAGAATGAAGACGGATTTACCCCAACCATCATCGCTTGCAAGTATTACCCAGCTGGAGCTACCACTAATTCCGATTTCGGTGTCAGTGATGTCAAGAATCTCTACCCTGTTCTTGAAGCCATGCAAGAGGTGGGCATGATGTTGTGCATTCATTCGGAGGTTACCCATGCCGACATTTTCGAACGAGAACCCGTGTTCATTGAGGAAATCATGAAGCCACTCGTGGAGAAGTTCCCCACTTTGAAAATCACCATGGAGCACATCTCTACCAAAGAGGCTGTGGAGTACGTCAAGTGTGCTCCAGACAATGTCAAGGCCAGCATTACTCCTCAACATTTGATGTACAACCGAAACAGTACGTTTGTTTGGAACGCGATTGTCGCGTTGCATTTGCTCATTGTCATGATTCACTCTCACCTTGCCATTTGGATCGGATCACGCAGACTTGTTGGTTGGAGGCATTCGTCCTCACTTGTACTGCTTGCCTATTCTCAAGGCTGAAGTGCATCGCAAGGCACTTGTCGAGGTTGCCACCAGTGGGTCGAACAAATTCTTCTTGGGAACGGACTCGGCTCCTCATGCTACTCATACCAAGGAAGCCTCCTGTGGATGTGCAGGTGTTTATTCGGCCCATTGCAGTGTAGAGTTGTATGCTCAAGTCTTCGATGAAGCGGGATGCTTGGATCGTCTTGAAGCCTTCACCAGCTCGAATGGAGCTGACCACTATGGCTTGCCAAGGAGTACTGAGACGATCACATTGGAACGCAAAGACTGGACCGTCCCCGCTACCTACCAATTCGGCGAACATACCGTTACTCCAGTCAAGTTTGGAGAGACTATCCCTTGGAAGATTGCCGGTCTAGAATAAACTTGTTAGAACGTACGTTAGCACGCTCACTACGCCTCTAATCTGGGACGACTCAAGGTAGATGATAGATAAATATGGCTGATCTCATTTTCTATGCTTAGGTGGCATCTTCTTGCCCCTTTTAATTGCCATGATGATAGCTGCTCGTCGATTGCGTTCTTGTTTTGTCAACTTGCGGTCGGGGTCTTTGGCGCGTGGTGTCGCCTTTGCAACGGTTCCTTTCTTGACGACAGTCTCCTTCTTTGAAGATGTGGCAGACTTGCTCTTGTCAGACGCCTTAGCCTTGGTAGCAGCGTCTTTCTTTGGTGACTTGACCTTTTCAGTTTCAGTATCCGTGGTCGCGTCGTGTTTCTTGGGGGATTTGCTTTGCTTGGCATCTCTCTTGTCATGGTCTTTCTTGGGAGACTTTCCCTTTTTGGGTTTGTCTTTCTTATCGTTTTTGTCCGATTTCGTGTTCGATTTCGGAGACACAGTTGAGTCCTTTTCTCCCTTTTCTCTTTGTTTCTTAATCTTTTCTTGTACCAAGATCTGTGTTCGAGAGACAATATCCGCTAGTTCCTTTCTGGACTTTGTGGGACGAATGTTCAAGGTTCGACCTCTTATAGACAGTTTGCGATTGAGAGCTAGAGCCGTTTCGTAGGAATCAGCATCTAACAAGTCCACAAATGCCACCCCACGGAAAACAGTTTTTCTACCCCGTTCGTCACGATCATAGACCATTCGGACAGATGCAATGACACAACCATGTTGGGCCATTTGACGACGGATGTCCAACTCTGTAGCGTCGTAAGGCAATTGTGTTACGTGAAGTGAGAGATTGGAAGGGTCAACGCTTTCATGTACCTCTTCTTGCTCGTCGTCATTGTCGTCTTGAGTCTCGGCCCAAGCTGCTGCTGCCGCCAACAAGTCATCGTCGTCCTCCTCATCCTTCTCATCGTCCTCTTCCTCAATCTCGTCACTCTCTCCCTCCTTTTTACTCTGTTCCACTTGGGGCTTGGGTACTTGATCGTTCAACTCTTCATCTTCGTCGGCATCTGTGTCAACGTCTTTCTTTTTAGATTTCTTCTTCTTTTTCTTGTTCTTTTTGGATTCATAGTTTGGCACTTCTGTTTCAGTACCAATGGTGTCATTGATTTCCTCGTTCTGGTTGTCAACATGTTTCTTCTTGGATTTCTTTTTCTTTTTGAAAGAGTCGGAACTAGACTTTGGGGCTCCTTTTTCACCTTTTAGGTTGCCATCTTGGCCCTTTGCCACTGTCGGTGCCTCCTCCTTCTCTACTGGGTCCGGTTCTTCCTGTTCACTCTCCTTTTTGAGTCTTTTGGGAGTGGGCGTAGAAGACTTGGTTTTTTTTCGTTTACTAGGAGTTGTCATGTTGTCCAAATTCAAAGACGTAGAAACAAAGTAATGTAAGTTGTCGCCTGGATTGGCGTCCTTGACAGAACAAAAATGGGGGTCCAATAGATTGGGTGGTGTCCCTCCCATTTTCGTGTGTCCGTCACCCGTTGTCAGTCTCAAAGAGAAATCCCGAGTCGCCAACCCCACCACGGACAGACAGATGATAGCGCGCCAGGATTTTTGGAATATCAGGACTATATCATGCCGGATCCTTCGATAGCATCGTGTATCGTGTCACACCTTTCACCTCGGGGGGAACTCGTTTTGGAACAACAACAACAACAACAACAACAACAACAACACAATATCAATAGTAATAGTACGGTACCGTACAGCAGCGGGCAGGACAAGACTTCATTTGATTCAGTGGTACAGTACAGTTCGAGTTCGAGTGCCTGACAATCGCCAAGTATGAGCAAACGAACACATAGTATTGCTTCCACGTCTTCTCCTCCAGCGACGTCCTTGAAGAAAAGGCACCGTTCCACCAGAGAAGCAAGAACCACTACTGTTACCCCGATTTCATCCAAGAAAAGCGAAAGACAAGATGACTGGTGTGACATCACACCACCACCTCTAGTGATTTATGATCGTGCGAAGTGGGCGCCCCCGTACGAGGTTACATCTTCCGGGAAGATGACGCGTGATGATCGAAAAATCAAGGCGTACAACTTCATGGAGCACCGAACTACCAAGGCAACTAGATCCTTAGCCACAGCAATCCAGCACGTTTCTGTCAGGGCAGCTAAAAGGATTGAGGAGCACGAAGAATGTTCCAAGGCAAAAGGTGGAGGCTCTGACCTTCATGATGAACTACTTGAGGATCTCAAGTTCTGCTTTGAGGCTTCCCAGACTATTGCTGATTTGATGGACCAGCAAGAGAAACAGCTGGGACTTTTGGCGCCGATGCCAAGTTTGCGCAGGGCAGGGCAGATGATGGCGGTCCAAGCACGCAACAAACGAACTCTCTATGTCCAATGTCAGAAGGGGCTTCTTTGGAGCACCATCCAAGAGAACTTGACTCCTAGGGACATTCTAAAGGAGATCCAGAATGATATGGAGAACAACGACTCTGAGGTTGTTATACCTGCTTCTCTCTCCAGGGAAACCTAAACGATTACATCCTACATCCCATATATTATTATATAGTACGTAGTACTAGTAGTTAGTATTAGTGAAATCTGACCGTTACTACTCCTTGCTCTTACTTTAGTAGTGTGTCCGTCGTCAGTCGTTCGTCGTTAGTCCGGTCTGTGTTGTGTCACTGCCAAAAGATTCATAAAAAATTATTATTCTTCATCATCAACAACAACAACAACAACAACCTGAGGAAGAGACACCATGACGGAATCCACACTGCGACGACGGCGGAAGCTAGACAACAACAATACGAGTACCGTTGAGACTGACACTCAGTCTCAGGAATTTGCAATATTGGAAGATCACACTCCTTTGCAGCATCATGCGTCGTTTCATGTAGCAAACATCTTGGAAGAGCAAAACCAGAACTCCACTACTTGGCTGGTCACAAAATGGAGCATTTTGCGGCTGACAGGATTCATTTACTTTGTTGCCTTTTTGGGAGCCTACTATCAAAATCCAGGTCTGATGGGAACCAATGGGTTGCAACCTGCCACGGATTTCTTTGCACTTCGCCTTCAACCCAAATTTTCCGATCCTTGGGACGGATTTCGGAATCATCCCACACTCTTTTGGTTCCTAGATTTGAACGATGACAACCTTGATACTGTCTATAAATCAGGGATTGCGCTATCCATTCTCATGATGGTTGGTGTGGATTCCATCCTTGTCACTTCGCTGCTTTGGTTGCTGTACTTTTCTATTGTGACGGTGGCTGGGGGAAGTGCCTTTTACAACTACGGTTGGGAATCTCAACTCCTTGAAACTGGATTCCTATGCATTTTTCTGTGTGACTTTTTCCCTGGTACGAGAAGTCCCCCATCACCTATTGTTCTTTGGCTGTTCCGCTGGTTATGTTTTCGAATTTCCATGGGAGCGGGCCTCATCAAGATCCGAGGGGATTCCTGCTGGACAGAGAAAACATGTCTCCACTATCATTTTGAAACCCAGCCCATTCCATCGCCTCTCAGTTTTTTGTTTCATTTTCTCCCCAAGTGGATGTTGACGCATGCTGTAGACTTGGATCTGTTTGTGCAAGTATACTCCAGTTGGATGGTTTTGTGTCCCACCTCTTTGCCCGGGTTTCCCTTGTCTTTCAATCAACTCTTGCGATCCATTGTGCGGATGGGTGGTGCGATACAGGCCGGTTTCATGGTGAACATCCTCTTATCCGGAAACTTTGCTTTCTTGAATCACTTGACAATCATTCCTGCCTTAACCTGTTTGGACGACCATATGTGGCCTCGGTGGCTCACTCGGCCAATCCATCAGCAGTCAGAATCGTTGATTTTTTCTTGGAAAAGTCCACGACTTTTGCTGAGTTTGGGGCTTTTATGGCTCATTGGAAGTTTGTCCCAACCCGTGGTTGAGAACCTTTTGCAAGTTGGAGGTACGAGGCAGCAAATGAACGCAAGCTTTGGTAGCTTTCGACTGGTGAACACATACGGTGCTTTCGGCAGTGTAGGCCAAGCACGATACGAACCCATTGTGTCAATAACGTACAATGGAAATGACTGGATCGAGTTAGAGTTCCCCTGCAAACCGGGGTCCGTAGACCGACGACCATGCTTCTGTGCTCCGTACCATCATCGAGTGGATTGGAATATTTGGTTCATTGGTTTCAAACCACACGATCGCATGTTGCATGGTCGTGAAACTTGGATGTTTGCCCTACTAACCAAGCTTCTTGACAAAGACGTGAAGGAAAGACCTTGGTTGGCACTACTAGATCCCAGTTCAGCAAACCTCCTCCGAAGCAACTACGACAACAAATTCCTAACTCCCCTCCATGCCAAGGTGGAAATGTACCACTACCGTATGGCGGCTCCACTATGGGAGATACTTCCCAAGTGGGTGGCTGGTGAGCCAGTAGTATGGTGGAATCGCACTTTGGAGGAAATGTTGATTCCTCCTGTTCGTCAAGACAAGGAACGTCAACGTCTAGTTTTAGCTTAGAAATACTACTACTGTAGTAGTAGAGAGTAGCAGGCCGCCCAGGAATAGAAAGATGTTTCACTCTGTAGGAATTCCCTTGTGTGTCCCTACTCATACTCACTGTTAGGGGCAGCAATCACAAGAATGGTTTATCCGCCGTCGTAGTTTATCCTTCAATCACCTACCAGGTACGGTTGCAACCATCATTGCCAAGGTGGTCTTGAGTCAGTCGAGTCCATATGGTCTTTTGAGTCGTCGCTCACCGGTTGTCGAGGATGCCTTGAGAATCGAGTGGAGGTTGTGACAGCAGCATTGAGCTCCTCCATTGCACTACTGTACTCGTACACTTTACACTTTACTGTAGCGTACCGCAACGTTCCTTTCTTTGTTGTAAAAGATGAAATTCACCACTGCGATCTGTTTGAGTCTCGTTGGAGGCGCTTCCTCTTTTGTTCCCATGTTGCCTGTTGGATTTGCCACCAAGAGCATGGAGTCTGCTTCTGCTTTGGAGGCTTACCCAGGAAAGGATCACGTTGTCAAGAACGGCGGAGGTATTGCCGTTGTGGAGACTGGTGACTTCAAGCTCTTTGATCCCCGAGTAGCTGGATTGCTTGGAGGAACCCCGGACATGGACGAGCGCCTTCAATTGGGAGCTAGCTTTCCTCCTCAGAAGTAAATTCCCGTTCCATGTGGGATGCGACAGTTACATTGCACCTTGCCTTGGCCGTTTGGGAAAAAGTATGATGATGAAAAGATGAAAAAATGAACAATGACTACTCTAACAAGTTGGGTTTGCAGATCAATATGCAGATCAAAGCCCTCTAACATGAAACTATAATGCTGGTATCTAGTTTCTCCTTTTGAACCAAATTCCACCGCATTGTACGCGTAGTTAGTATCTAGTTGTGTTTATAACTTGTAGATTGTAGATTGTAGTACCAGGTAGCTTGGAAAGGGCTGGAATGGGTAAACTCCTACTCATGGTGTCATCAGTCACCAGTCACCAGCAATGAGTAAGGGTATCCATCTTCCTCATGCTAGCATGGTGAGTGGTGAATGATGAATGATGAACCAACTTTCTGTACGTCACTCTGATGACGGTACGTACGTTGCAGTGCAGTAAACGGTACAGTACTCGTAGTACAAATCCTACGTAGACAGAGATGGTACCCTTGTCTGTTGGAACGGCGAGTGGGTGAGCTGTGCACGTGCAGGATCCAAAACCTTCGCCAATGTTTGTCTGTCGCACGTCAGCCTCACAAAATCGCGCGCAGTGCAACGGTGACCGATCCCAACTTCACCAGTGTGAAAGACGGATTGCGGATTGGCTCTCTATTGGTTTCTCGCCCGATCCACCACTGTTGTCTTGTCGTCTGTTGCTGCTGCTGCTATTACTGTTGTTATATTTGTTCATCAGCCAACACAAAGTACACAATGAAGTTTTGCATCGTTGCCTTTATTTCCACTCTTTCAGGAGTTTCAGGCTTTCTTCCCATTGCCCCAGTCTCCAAATTGGCCTTCAGCCTCCAAGCCTACCCAGGCAAGGAGCATGTCGTCAAGAATGGAGGAGGTATTTCCGTTGTAGAGACTGGAGACTGCCAGCTCTTCGACCCCAAGGTTGCTGGTTTGCTTGGAGGAACTCCCGATTTGGCTGACCGTCTCAGCTTTGGAGCCAGTTTCCCCGTCGAGTCGGCTGCTCCTGCTCCTGCCGTCCCTCAGGGAGGAACCGTCAGTGCCCAGGCTTGGTTGGAGGATTTGGGAGTTCCCTCTCCTTTTGCCAAGAACACCAAACCCGTCACTGCCACTGTGCTTGGACGTGCCAAGCTCATCTCCGACGATGCCCCAGGAGATATTCAGCATGTATTGCTCAAGCTACCCGAAGGAATGCACTATGTGGAGGGTCAATCCATTAGTGTCATTCCTCCTGGAGTCGATGAGAAGGGAAAGACACACAAGCCTCGTTTGTACAGTATTGCCAGTACTCGGTATGGAGACCTTTTGGACGGAAACACTGTCAGTTTGTGCGTTCGCCGCGCACAATACAAGGATCCTGCCACTGGTCAAATCGATGATTCCAAGGCCGGCGTCTGCTCCAACTTTTTGTGCAACTCCGAGCCTGGAACCACCGTTCAAGTCGCTGGTCCTACTGGAAAGACTATGCTCCTACCTGAGGACCCAAACACGGATGTTATCATGGTTGCCACTGGAACAGGAATTGCTCCTTTCCGATCCTTCTTGCACCGATTGTTCGTCGAGAACACACCCGCTCGTCACATGTTCAATGGACATGCTTGGCTCATTCTGGGAGTTCCTGTCACTGGCGGTCTTCTCTACCCTGAAGAGCTTGATGCCATGAAGACCACGGCTGGATCGCAACTCGACGTCACCTACGCCATTAGCCGTGAAATGAAAAACAAGCAAGGTGGAAAGCTTTACGTCCAAGATGTCTTGAGTGAGCAAGCCGATGTCTTGTTCGCAAAGCTACAGGCTGGAGCCAACATCTATTTCTGCGGGCTCAAGGGTATGATGCCTGGAATTCTGGAGGCTTTGGAGAAGGTTGCCACAGAAAAGGGCATTGACTGGTCCAAAACTCTCACTCACTACAAGAACAATCACCAATGGCATGTGGAGGTCTACTAATTAAATGTACACCAGATGTTGTATGGACTTTTTTCTCCAAACAACATGAGAAAAAGGCCCTCGTGTTCTGATCTACCCAAAGGTTGTCTCGTGTCTCGTCTGGCGGCTACTACGAGTACCGTATCGATACAAGGAGTAGTGTGCCAATGTTATGCGGGACGATATTTGCTACTGTGGGAAGATACAGTTCAGGTAGTGGTGGTACACAATATTAGAATGTTAATGTTTGTTAATGACGACAAGAGCCTAGGTAGCTACTAGCTGGTTGTGCTGACATCCCATCGCAGACGGATGGCAGGAAGAGAAATAATGACGAACACAACCACTACAACGAGCACCATGACAAAGAACTAGCAATAACAGCCCAACAAACTCAACCATGACAGCCCTACTCTAGACAAAGTCAATTCTAATGATTGTGTTACGCCAAGTGCCGAAAGAATCTACTACCTAGGTAGTTGGTCTGGTGCATAATAGTAGTTGTTTAGAGATCATCATCCTCTGGTAGTAGCAGGGCAGCTACTTGAGCGATTCAGCCTCGTAGCGAACTTTTGTTTGTTCATCCAAGGTGAATTCCGTTGCAAGGCGGGAGACTCAACAAAGTGGAGGTCTTTGTCTCCGGAGAGCTTTCGGGCCAACCAGAGGAAGGGCTTTTCGTAGTTGTAATTGGACTTGGCTGGTTGTTGTTGTTGCTACTAGCAACAACATGAAGTTTGGCTTGCCATTTTTGTGATGACGTCAGCATTTTGGTTTTGGTTCTACTTGTTGGTGGATGTGACGGTGTGATGAACGAAAATACCTGTCACTAGAGTTAGTAGTAGTTAGTACAAATAAAAATAAAGTCCGCTATTTTAACTCTTTGCTAGTTCTTCAACGAGACGTAGTCCTCTTGGGAGCAACTGGAGACTCCATAGGGATTTCATCCCTATCCAATCCATTGATTTGATGCAACCGGCGCCCACAAAGTGATTGTGACGATCGACATGGCTATAGACGAATTGTTGTGCGGATGATGTTGAACAAAGATACCTACTAACTAGTACTAGGTAGTAGTACTAGTAAAAACAAATTCCCCTATTTTCACTCTTTACTTGCCAGTCTCTAACGAGATGTGGTCCTCTTGGGAGCAACTGGAGACTCCATAGGAATTTCATCCCTATCCAATCCATTGATTTGGACTTGAAGGAAACACATGAAAGCAAATGCAACCGCCCATAAGGTGATTGCGACGATAGACAAGATAAAAGACGAATTCAGGCGATCGCGATCATCGCCACTGAATTCCTCCGAGGCGCTCAGTTCCATTTGATTGACTTGCAGCTCCATGACGGTGGCATTCATTGCCAAAAGTTCTTCTTGCAGAGCCTCTAATTCAAGAGTAAGTTCTTCGACCTCAGCCTCGGCCTCTGTCAAGGCCTCCATCAGAATTTCCTGTTCCACAAAGGTGGAACTTTGGCGACGGTTGGAAATAACATAGTCACCTTGTCCAATTCCCGTTCCCAAAACTGAATCCGTCTCCACTAACCACTCTGGTGCATCTTCATCAACAATGATGGAATCAATTCCTTCCAACGCCATCTCCTGGATTTCACCAGTAACCAGAGTAAACTGATAGCGAGTCTCACAAATGCTCATGTAATGCTCATCGTACAAGTTCTTGAGGAAAGTCACAAGAAGGCTTTGGGCTCTTGGATCGGGGATAAATTCGGTCAAGTCTCTGCGGACGTAAATATAAGTCTGCGGATCGGTCCAAACGAGGTTAGAATTGATGGATGGCTCTGATGAGAAACTTCTCTTGTACAGCAAAGACGTACCAAAATCACCATGGGCCATGTGTAAACGTAATCATCCACTTGGTTGATGAGATCCACAGAACTCCAGTCTGCCAAAGTGCTATTTGGGATAGTCGCTGATTCGGACTGAAGGGCTGGTAGAAGTCCTCCCTTGCTGATGGAGTTCTTACTATCCAAATACAAATCTCCATTGCGGAAGTTTACAGACTCCACGCGTAGAGCAGCCTCTTCGAGACCCTCGTCGTATGCCGTTCCAACATCAAGATAACCAATGGAACCTTCGACATCGCGGATGCAAGACACCATTTGAGCTGTTCCTTGACAAATCTGGAACTCTTCGGGCCACTCGATAACCGAGCCGACTTTTTCTTCAGGCCAGCTTTCAGGACACACCTTGTTGAGGTATGCGGTGAGGACAAAAGTACTGGAACTTCCCAAAAGACGACGCGAGACCGTGATGGGGTAGCTTTGGTCATCGTCGAGGTTGCCATAGTTGTCATACTTCAATGGGATGTCGTGATTGGGGTTGATATCCATAATTTCCGAATCATACCAATCCGTAATTTCTCCATTGAAAATACGAGCGAGTAGGCATGCGGTCATGTTGAGGGTGTGACCAGTCTTGACAGGAACGGTATGAAACACGCCGACAGCACCCAACAAAACGGGAAGATGCAACATTTCGACACCGGCGTCAGTGAGGAGCTTGTAGTTTTCGGCAGTAAAAGGGATATCTCCACTTGCGAAATCGTTGTTAGGAGTAGTGATGTTTCCAATAAAGTCAGAAATTCCGTTTCCACTGGCAGTGGAGCGGTAGGTCAACTTGGTGGGGATCTTGGATTGCACCTGCATTTCTTCTAGCACATGCCAGAAGCAACGGGCGGGGTTACTGGTTCCAGATCCATGGACTTGAACAAAGGGGAATTGTGAAGCCCAATCTTCAGTATCATTTAGGGCAGAGCAGGTCAATAGAGGCACCAGAGGTGAGAGGAAGGTGGCGATGACCACCACAAAGTTGAAAGAAACTTTCATGACCACTAGTTGTCGCTGAGCAATTTTGTGGGATCTTTTGATGTCCGAGTTCTGAGGTGGGATGAGGCTACCACCACCACCTCCACTACTACGAGAACTCGTACTTTACTGGGGTGACATGTTGTTGTGGTGCGAAGAAGCGAGAGGCATTCTGCAGAAAAGACTCCTGCAGCGCATGATGTGTGTAAGACGAGCATTCCGCTAATTGTCAATACTTAAATATTAAGAAGGGTGGTATCTCAGCGACTCAACCTCACGTAAGGATTGGGGTTCGCGTCGCCGATATACTATTACGTAGCAAAACGCAACAACTACGGATGGACATCATAACCATCACCACCACCAACAAACTCCCACGGCGTAAACTACTGGAACATTTTGGAATTATTAAATGGTAGTACCTGGTGGTGCATGCACCACAACAAGAGGCGAAACTGCGACAAATTGGTCGTTTGCGGGTGTTGATCGTAATTATTGGTCAAGGGTAGAGGCCCAAGGAGCTTAATAAGTTCGGGTTGAGAACCATGTGGTTTCCACGTTCACTGAGATGTGTTACTGCAACTTCTGATATCGCTAGAAAACCGTCTCAGCCATCCAGCCAGCATCGCATCCAATTAAAAATGGATGTGGTTGGGACTACTGTACCGCGTTTGGATTTGGTGGTGGTACCGTAAACTATCTAAATGTTAACCCGTGCGGGAGCGATTCGGGTCCAAGACCCATGGATTCCACCATAAAAAAAGGTGGTGGGAAAGCGCCATTGTACCTGAAAATTGACATCTCAGAAGATGTCTCTGCAGCAAGAGAATCCAGTTTTCGCCTCTGCAAAGTTACTAAAGTGCCCCAGGGTACTTCACTCACGTGCTTTATCTCGAGGTTCAATAGCCCAACGGGCTGGCAGTAGTGTTCGTGATAATGCCGTTTATCCCCAATCTCGGAGAAGAACCGTGCGTCAGACCGTGTTGAGGAAAGCACCGAACGAGACTTTAGCGCTTCGCATTCCGCACTATTCACCGACCAGGCGTAGTAAAAATGAGTTGCCAAGGGAGCATGGAAACATCAAGCAGGAACATTCGTAAAAAAAGGCAAGAAGGCGATTCCTGGCTGCTAGACCACAAAAAAGCAAAAAACCAATCGAACGCTGTGCACGAAGTTGTTTCGCTGCCAGGTACAAAAACCAGTCACCACTCACCACCATGAACAGGCTGGACGTTCGAAGCCTCGCCATTCACGAAGGGGATGTGGAGAGTCAAAGCACCTCCAACCCAGACGACGAGAGTAACCATGAGAGCAAGTCCGCTTCTCACGATGCTTCCAGCTCCGAAGACGATGTCTCGCACCTCAAACAATCACTCACCAAAAAGGAGACAGAACAGGTGTTTCGTCTCCGAGTGCTGGTCATTGCCATTCTGTTTGCGGCTGCAGGCTCTGTCTCGTTCACGATTTACAAGCTCACGCACAACTCGGAGGTTGACGAGTTCAAAAGTCAGTACTTCAGTGTCGCCGAAAAGATCATTGAGTCCTTCCAAGAAACCATGGTCCAAATTTCCGCCGTCAGTGGCCTCGCAGTGGCAGCCACGGCACACAGTGAAGACGCCGACGAACAGTGGCCCTTCATCACCTTGTCCAACTTTCAAGAAAGAGCTGGAAGTGCCGTCGCTCTTTCTGGTGCTGTCTTTCTCAGTATCAGTCCCCTGGTCGCCACGGAGGAACTCGCACTTTGGGAGGAATACGTCCGCTCGGACGAAAATGCCTGGATGTAAGTGCTGCCTGCACGATTGCCCCTGCCATGCTTCCATGCTTCCATACTACGATGTAGTCACTATTATTCGTTACTCATTTGTTACTCACATGTTTCCTTTCCAACTTTGCCAACCTCATAGTGAGCAAGGGCTCAGCTACCAAGAAGCGTTGGGGATCAATGACTTTCATGACCCCGCACAGGTCGACAAGACTTGGTTGACTCTAGACAAGGTCGACCCCATTCACTCCTATAGCAGCACTGGAAAGCCGCAGCTCTCACAAACAAGTGGTCCCTTCTTGCCACAGTGGCAAACGTCTCCCGTTCTACAATCCAGTGTTGTCAACGAGAATTTGTTGGAGGAGGAAAACTTGGCTTCCATTGTGAGGGACTGTATCGAGAATGAGGCTGCTGTCCTAGGAGGTTTTGTCATGTCTCCTGCCGGTAACGTTTCCAGTGCCAACATGCACACTGCTTTCTTTGCCACCATTCAGAGTATTGCGGCAGGAAAGCAGAGGGAATACCAAGGAGACCCCATGTCACACCTGGTCATTCCCATTTTTGATAAACTCACTGGTACCGATCGTACCGTCATGGCTATTCTGCGCTCCACCATTCACTGGACTACCTACCTCAACGGCATCCTTCCAAGTACGGTCAAGGGAGTCACCGTGGTCATCAAGAACGAATGCGATGGCTATTTCACATACTCCGTCGAGGGAGCTGACGCGTCGGTTGTCGGGGAGGGTGACCTCCACGATACCTCTTTCGATGCTTACATGGTTGAAGGAAACTTTCTCACGGAAACCATTACGGATGGAACTCTCAATGGACTTCCATTGAATCAAGAAGGTTGCCCCTACTCGTTCCGCGTCTACCCCACCGACACATTCCACAGCATCTACATCACGAACAACCCGCAACGAATCAGTATCGCGGTGGCTGTTGTTTTCTTGTTCACCATTTTGATGTTCTTTGCCTACGATTATCTTGTGGAAAGGCGTCAAAAATTGATCCTTGCCAAGGCAACCCAGTCGACTGCCATCGTATCCTCCCTATTTGTAAGTCCTTCCCTCATGTTTTGTAGTTTAGGTTTTCAAGCAGTGTCATCATCTCACCACGCGTGCATTCTTTTGTACAGCCCAAGCAAGTGCGAGACCGACTTTTGGCGGGAGATTTGGACAAGAGGAAGAGTGACGCCCTCATGGGACCGCAAAACCGTGTCAAATCCTATCTCAGTGGTAGTAATAACCACGACCAGGACGATCAAGTCATTGCTGATCTTTTCCCACATTGTACAGTCTTCTTTGGAGACATCTCTGGTTTCACGGCCTGGAGTTCCACAAGAGAACCAGCACAGGTGTTTGTTCTCTTGCAAGCTGTCTATGGAGCTTTTGATGTCATTGCCAAAAGGCGCCGGGTTTTCAAGGTTGAGACCATTGGGGATTCTTATGTGGCCGTCGCCGGATTGCCAGAACCGCAACCAAATCACGCTCTTATCATGGCCAAGTTCTGCTGGGAATGTCTCTTGAAGATTCGACAGATCACAAGTGATCTCGAGAGTACTCTAGGTCCTGACACTGGAGAACTGTCAATGCGTTTTGGACTGCATTCTGGTCCTGTCACAGGAGGTGTTCTCAAGGGAGACAGAGCCAGGTTTCAACTATTTGGCGACACGGTACGAGTTATATTGTTGTCTCTCTTTCGGCTTTTTCAATCGTCGTTTTCTCACTTTTGTGCTAGGTTAACACTGCGTCGCGAATGGAGAGTACCGGCAGAGCAGGAAGGATTCAGGTGTCAAATTCTACTGCCACGTTGTTGCGAACGGCTGGCAAGGAGACTTGGTTGACGAAACGGGAAGATCTTGTGGAAGCCAAGGGAAAGGGAGTTTTGAATACATTCTGGTTGGCACTTGGAAATCTCAGCAGCAAACATTCAAGCGATATCGACGATTCCTCTGTTTCGTTTCCTCATGCCAGAATCGGGGGTCACTCTATCAAATTCGTTGAAGGAAGGTCCACGGATCTCAAACAAAATCGCCTTGTGGATTGGATCTCTGATATTCTCTTGGATGACATCAAAAAGGTTATTGCAGTTCGGGAGCGCTGTTTCCCTCAAGAGTCAGAGGATGATCTTGTCTATGAGCTTCCAGAAGGTGCAATTTGTTTAGATGAAACCAAGGAGGCTATCAATATGCCAGAGTTCAAGCCCGAAGTGATGGAAGCGATGCAAGAGGCAACATACGTGCATGTCCCTGATGATATGACAAGTGCTGTGAAGGAGTACGTGTCGTTGATCGCGAATTCTTATCGTGGAAACTCATTCCACAATTTCGAGGTATGTTACTGGTGCAAATGCGTTGTCATTGCAAATGATTTTCTCACACGTTCCCGTCAGCACGCGTGCCATGTCACAATGAGTGTTCATAAACTTCTTACGAGAGTGGTAGCCCCGGAGATCTCTGCAAAGGATATCACCAAGCTCAAGGATGGGCGAGAACAGGTTGCAGCCCATATCCACAATTTCACCCATGGTATTACATCGGATCCAATGGCTGGCTTTGCAATCACGTTCTCGGCCTTGATTCATGACGTTGACCACCAGGGAATTTCCAATATTCAGCTGATGAAGGAGGAACCCGAGATGGCAAAGCTATACAGAAACAAGAGTTGCGCTGAACAAAATTCGCTCGACGTGGCATGGGATATTCTCATGTCTGAGAGATTCGAGGCCTTGCGAAAATTCATCTTTGCAACGAAGTCAGAGATGATGCGTTTCCGTCAATTGATTGTAAATATTGTTCTCGCCACCGATATCTTTGACAAAGAGTTGGGTGCTCTCAGAAAAGATCGATGGCAAAGAGCATTCCAGGAAGACAGTCCACTGTCTGAGGCACAGATTGGGGACCTTCGAGCCACGATTGTCATCGAGCACATCATTCAAGCATCAGACGTAAGTCACACAATGCAACACTGGCATGTGTATCAAAAGTGGAATCGAAAGTTGTTCGGGGAAATGCACTATGCGTGGACACATGGAAGAATGGGGGCCGATCCCAAGGGCTTCTGGTATGAGTCTGAGCTGAAGTTCTTTGACAATTATGTGATTCCGTTGGCCAAGAAGTTGAAGGATTGCAATGTATTTGGTGTAAGTAGTGATGAATACTTGAACTACGCAGTGAACAACAGAGCAGAATGGGAAGAACGTGGTCAGGAAATCCTTGAAGAGATGTGCAGCGCTCTTGAAGAAGACGCCAAGCATCGAACATCTGTGCAATCTGTGAATGATACGGAGTCATCGCCATCGACGTCTGAGAGCGGGGAAGAAACTGAAATAGTGTGAAAGCCGGAGTTTAAGTATTAGTCTGATTTTCTTTTGGGGATACTACTTGCAGTACTTTTGAATAGAGTGAATTGGAAGAAGTTTTACGAACTTTTAGTACTAGAGTAGATAAACATTCGGGTGAATTTCGAGTACTGCACGGTTTTCAGTTTTTTGCCTCAACAGGGAGCTGTCCTGTAAAGAAGTCTGGAGCAACCAGAGGTTCCAGAGTCTGAAGAAATTTGCAATGGGACAACAGGCAAATGAACATATTATCTACTAATTATTGAATTGTGTGGCTGATTGCTCTAGCGAAAATCACTTGAGTTTTGGCATAGCCAAACTAGATCCTGGGCTGCCTCTCCTTTGACTAGGGCTCCAATGGCGGTATGGGACGGGAGATTCATCTGCTTTCGTCGAGTCCCCGGCAGGAGTAGAAGTGGAGAAGCTGTTCACAGACCATTCGTCATTATACTGTGGTTCCTTCGAGGAAGTCACAGCAGAGTACGTGGTCGGGCAGCTCCAATTTGAAGCTGGGGAATTCTCTTGAATGGAATGAGAACCTGGTGGGGCTTGTCTCCCTTGAGGTGAAGCAAGGTGTTGGCCATATCCTTTGTAGCTGTTGTAAGGCATAGGAATTTGCACTCCAGGTGGGGATTGCGACTTCAGGCTTGTAACATTGCTGGAACTGGCATCTTCACGGACAGAAGTGTATTCGTCCGGCATGGAGAATTCTTCTTCCCCATGTTGCTTGTTCTGAACAGCAATCTTTGCGGTGTACAACGAGGACATTGGGGTTGCTAGAAAGTCATACTGATCAGGGACGTTGTAGTCACCACCAACGCTGAAAGAGTATTCGTCTTGAACAGGATTCTTTAGGTAATCCTTGGAAAAAGCTGGAGACTTCTGCAAGGCAGCTGGCTTGACACCTCCAGTGGGATGTCGCCTGTAGCTCCCAGACCAAGTCCTTTCCCTAGTACCGCTCAAGCTTTCCTCTTCGCCCAAGCTGCTGCTGTTTGTGCCTTCGCTCTCTCTTGTGTGCAAGAACTTCGCTTTAACATTGTCAGAGAACGATTCAAGCTTCAGCTTGCCCACTGACAGAGACCTACGAATGCGTTTTCCGACATTTCCCATGGTATCTGTGTGAGGTTGAGGCATTCCTCGCTTTTGTGCATAGAACACGGAACCGAGGACCAACAATCCTCCAAACAAACCCATGAAAAGGCCAACTCGACTTTTCTTGTTTTCAACATCTGGGTAAGATGATCCAGACGAAGTCCCCTCTACCGCATCGACAGTTCCAGATTCGACAGTTGTAGATTCATCAGAGTCAAAAATGGGAGACATAAAGTCATCCTCTTGCAGGGTCAATTCGTTAACACTCATTCCGGCAATACGAAGCGCACCAAGGAACTGGTAGAGCTTCGATATAGTGAAACAGCTGCTGAGAACGACGGTTGTGGCGTTATCCTGGGAAAGCGTGCCATACTCTTCAACAGTCTCTACGAGAACTGAGAGAACAACACTGACGTTCATGTTGGTGACTACGACTCCCAATTCAGATGTATCTGGACCTTCACTGTATTCAACAGTCAATTTGTAGGCTTGCAAAAAGTCCGAGTACTCGTTTTCGAGGCATGTAGTCAAAAACGTTGACGTCTCTGCGAAGATGTCAGTGTAATGTTCCTCCAATGAAAGCGGACTATGGGCCTTCAACAATACTTCTTCTGGGTAGAGTACCTGCTCGACCAGAGTAACATTCAACATATCTTCCTCGTCACTTGGTTCCAGGGTTGCTTCGTCGACATCTGGCGAGGTTGTTGATGTTGCGATGGAATCATCTCCTGACACCGTGTTCAAAAGGCTATAAGCAAATGTTGAGCTTGCACGATGTTCCATGCCACTGGCAAGGGATGCAGCCGTGATTCCAGTAGTCTTTTTGGTTTCAGCTTGGGCGTCCGTTACTGGGCGCAAGTATGAGATCACCTTGGTTTCAGTCAACTCTCTTGCTTCGCCTGTCAGAGCGGCACATGACAGAAAGAGGTACGAGAGGATCAGGGATGCCTGATACAGCGATTTGGTTGCTTGATTTGCTTTCATGGTGGACTGTGACAGTAAAAGTCAACTTGCAAAGTGTTTGTTCTCAATCTCCAAAGAATAAATTGCTGCCATCTAGGTAATGTGCGCGGTGGGGCTACCGTTGAGATCCACCCGGCTCGCAATTTTCTTTGTATTCTAGTCAACCGCGCATCCATATCCATGAGGGTCTGTCGGAGTGACATGGACTGTGCACCTTTGGTTATTCCCGCGTCGTCAGTCGCCAGGCCATGCGCGTATATACAATACGTAGCATATTATGTTCGAGGCAAGTACATATCTATGAACTTATGTACAATGGATAATCTAATCAAAAACATGGTACGTACGTATGTACAGTACTCGTGCGAGTCCAGTGGTATGCAAAAGTCCGAGCGATCATTGGACAAATTGCGTGACACCCTCGACCAATGGTGGGCGGCGAGCAATCCAAGGAAGTAGTTGCGAAATGTCAATAAACCAGCAGATCTTTGTTTGCGATTCAACGGCCTCATCCGTCAACAAGCTTGACTCGCAGCCGTAGACATCGCAATGTTGTTGATGATTTTGAGCATCGATCATGTCTTGACCAGCCTTCTGAAGAGCCTCGAGTTTGGATTGCCGAACACAACTGAGATAGTAATCCCTAATCATGTCCGGATCGGAGTCTCCAGTCTGTCTTTGCTTGAATTGCTCGCTCAAAACTGCCTGGATACTGTTGGCTCGAGTGATCCTTGTTTTGCATTGCTCCTTTGTAGGCGTCTTTTCTAGGCCGCGAGCGCATTCGTCATCCAACATGGTACCCTTCTGCATCCGAAGTGACGCATGAAGCAAATCCACTCGAATATTGTGGAGTTCCACTGGGTTGTAGTAGGCAGAACCCCATTCTTCGTCTGAAAAACAGAAAGCGCTCTCAACTTCAAAAATGCTCACAGTTGGCTTAAACCTCACTGAGAGTTCGTCAATCGGCGACTCGGGAACCTCTTGATTGACATGCTGAGGCGATGTCTCGACATCTTTCGTCTGGTCTACTAGAGACACAGGAGACTCCTCCGCTTCCATTTCCAAGAGACAGGATTGTTCATCTTCATTGCTGGGGTGTGAGAGAGGTGGCATGGTGGGGAATAGTTGCAACTCGTGGGAGCAAACTTTCGGCCGATTTTTATGTGATGGCTGCCTTTGGCTGTGAAGCCCTACTACCGCTCTAGAATCTCGGTGGGGAAATTCTGCTGACACCACTGGCCCATCCATGTGGCCTGATACCGAAACATTCCACGAAGTTTGCTGCAGTGACTGGTAATTGGACTGTCTGGAAGGAACAGGGGTCATAAGTAGGATGAAGCGAATGTGCGAAATTGACAAAATTCCCGAAGCGGACATTTAACAAAGTGCAGGTCTGTGGTCCAACTTACGGACTGGCTTCTCGTCGGCACCGAGAAGTAACCAATTGAAAGTGATCTACCTTGGAATGCTCGAATGGTCCATCATTTTTTGTCACGTCAGAATCCAAAGGAATCTGTGAATATCGAAACTGGGTGCCATGTTTCTTTGGCTCGATTGGCTCGAAACAAAGCAACAACCATAATGCCTCCTCTGGCCATCCATGTCAACCCTCCTCTTGCTACCACTACTCTTCTACTAGAAAGCAAAACATAGCAGTAAGATTAGATTGACAATCTAGGCGTCAGCTTCCACCGATGCAAGTTCATTCGCCTCTTCCTCCAACGAGCTGTCACGTTCGGAGTCGGTGTGCTGCTCCATCTTCTTGCTCAAGTAGACTTGTCCAAGTTTGCGGAAGATGACTTGTATCGTAGTAGCCGCAAGACCTAGTGCGGCCAAGTGTTCAGGATTTGTCTTCCATTGGCTGAGAGTGGCAACAAACAAAAGTAATCCACCACGCAACAGGAGCAACACAAGCCCTTTGATGTTCAGTATCTTACTTTTCTGACACTGACATCTTGCTTGGCTATGCTTGAAGCCCACATGCATCAAACTCATACCATCCAAAGAGAAAAAGAATATAGCCAAGGCAATGGAAAACATATTGGCAGCTCGGCTTGCTAGATCCTCGGGAGAATATGGCGAGTCGCTCGTAGCGGCCAAGAACCGGAAACTGCTGACACCACCTATCGTTGTTGCTTCCCCACCAGGATTTATTGCGTTGGAAAGAGAATCATTCGGGGAAAGCATTCGGTGAGCATCATCATCGTCGTAAGTTTCGTACTCTGTTTCATCTTCCGCATTGGCAAACAACTGCAAGAACAATGTGTAAGCCGCTCCCAAAGCGATCAACGAACAACTATATGCATAGGAAAGAAGGGTGAACACCATTCCCCGATTCTTAGATCGACGTAGAACATGGTCATCGGCATGGTGTGGCATACTTTCAAAATGAAGATACTGCAAAAGAACAATGGTGACCAAAGAACAGTAGAACGTCTCGAGATAGCCCACACTTTTGTCTGGGACATACTCAATCAATAGACTCAGGATTGGCTCCCCCAACATGAGCATGGTCCACTCTCCCATGCGATGAATGGAAAAGTCCACATTCATTGGAACCACTATAGCAACACATGAAATAGAAGCATGACAATAATCGGGAATCTTCGGGTGAGTACACAAAAGAGGTGTGGAAAATCTCTATTGAAGGATCTGCCTCCATTGCAACGTACTGTATTTCTTGTGGCTACCATCGTTTGGAAAAATAACCACAATTCTCACAAAGTAGATGGCATAGTTGATGATAGGGACCACGAGCACCAACCAGATAGGGACATGAGTCACATGAACTTCAGCCTCACCAGTGGTACTATAATGATCATCATAGTACGAGCCCGATACGTCATCGTCGTGTGTCGTGTTGTACTGGGCACTACTCGTATAGTCCGCCAACAATCGATGATCATCATCGGCGTGAGTATAGTTGTCAGAGTAGTAGTCAGTGTCGTTTCCGTTGGAAGAGAAATAGTCTTTGCCAGCAACAATAGCAGCCGCCAGGTAAAGAACCAGCCCAATGGCAATAATCTTGCACTCCTTGATGGCCATGACAAAACAGAGTTCCCGCTCTCCGCGGGCAAAAAAGCACAATTCAATGTACCTGACAAAGCGCACCAGCCAGCCACAAAAGAGAGATATGGAAAGGCCAAACATGTCGACATAGTCGTGTGTTTGGGAAAGTATGGAAGCCGGACGAATATGCAAAACTATCGATGCCAAAATGACAAGATCCAACACCTCGACGGTCCGATGGACGGCATCGTCCCCTTGAAGCACAAACCTGGAATCGTAATACATTTTCATATACCAAATGTGCTGTACGGAAACAAAAGTGGCAAGGAAGTAGAGACATCCTTCGCCAGAGGGGGACTCTGTCAAGATGTTGGAGGCCTGTGACAAGGAACTATTAGCAACGACGCGGTTCAACATGCGACTCCAATTCCATGCAAAAAGATCTTACATTGTACGCAGCAGCAACATAGAACAAATCAAAGAACAAATCTCCCCAATTGACTCTTGGCAATATCTGCTTTTGTCCCCATCGCTGTCTCTGAATGGGAGGAGAATAAAGTTTCAAGGAAACAGGGTGATAACTCTTTTCGTTGGGGTCATCCAAGATAGAGCTCCTTCTTCGTGGGCTGGCAAGCTCTTCCTGAACAGTATGTACTGCAGTGAGACTTTCCACCAACTCACTAGTCCGTCGTTTGGCATGATGCTCGGGATGCGCTGTAGTTGGTTCGTTAGGTTGCGTAGCAGTAGTAGCAGCTTTGTCGTGTTCGTTGTCTTCAGTTGGGGATGGCAGTTCTTGCAATAGATCAGAGCAATCCTCCATCAACTCACTGCAGCGCCTTCTTCGTCGCTGTTGACAGGGAGCTTTTGGACATTGCTGTTCTTCGTCCACACTTTCCGAACATTTTTGTGGAGGAGATTCACAGGTCGGAGCATCGACATTGACAGTGAGTGCGGCCTTGGAATCCTCACTTTCAAGGGCTTGTTCTTTGGGTGTGGATTCGCCTGATGTTGGATTGTCACAACTTTCGGATGTCATTGTTCGTCTTGTGGGTTTCCAGGAACTCTGTGATTAACAACACAGTACTGTGGGGTTAACGATGGATGATGAACGATGAACGATGAACGGTGATCACTGCAGGGAATGAAAAGAATGCCGGTCCCTGCTGCTGGCTAGCTGGATGTGATGGTGGTCACTCTCACTGGGTTAACGGTGTTCCAACCTCACTCATGTTTGACGTCAGCGCATTTGGTTGGAATCGAATGTATCGAACCTTTCAAGAAAAATTCAACATTATAATACATTCACATGAAGAAAGCGAGAGCTACAACGCAGATGCGCACACTAATATAGTGTTCAATCTTTCAAATAGTTCTTAGTACAAAGGAGAAAGGGAAAAGCCCAAGGAATCACCAATACTACACTCCAACAGCAACAGTAGTACCCGTCCACAGACACCGAGAACGCACTCCTTCATCCCTCTTGATCGCCCCCACGAAAGGCCGTTGCTTCATTCTACATCACTGTACGAGACTGCCATAGCAAACAGCAATGCATCGCATCAAGAAGCAATCCAACATCTTGCCTTCCACCTACCCAGAATGTTTGTTTACTTTCGGACATCATTGCGGGTCTTGAGGTATCGGTGACGCCGGCTTCCGACAGAGCAAGGACCTGACTCTTTAACATAACGTTCCGTATCATCTGCATCATAGTAGTAAGTGTAATGGTACATGTTTCCATCACTGTCGTAGTATTCCTCGCATTCCATACTCTGTTGTGAAAAAAGAGAAACATATGTGAGTCGATCACCCTGCCTACATCTGCCCACGGCTGCAATCAGTAACAAGAAGAACGTACCGCAACTCGTGTGGAGGTCTGTTAGGAAGGAAAGAAAAAAGAACAAACAACAATAACCCTGTATGAGAACAAAGTGCAAAAAAGATTCACCCCTGTAACATGTTCATTTTCACAATCACTTGAAACGTACATCCTCACTGCCTGTCGAAGCACTGGTTGGAGCGGAGGTGGAACTGCTACCCTTGCCCTTCCCTTTACCAGAGGAGCTCTTGCTGGATTTTGATGATTTGGATGACTTGGAGGATTTGGAAGAGCTACCAGAAGTGGAAGAATCGTCGTCGTCGGTGCAAGGAGTGAAACCCACTCCACGGGTAGACATGGCGTCATCATCATCATTGCAACCAGAGGAGGTTGGGGATGAAGTGGAACTTCCCTTGCCCTTTCCTTTACCAGAAGAACTCTTGGATGATTTAGATGATTTGGAAGACTTCGTCGAGGAGCTGCCAGAAGTTGAAGAATCGTCGTCGTCGGTACAAGAAGGCGTGTATCCAACCCCGCGGGTAGACATGGCGTCATCATCGTCGTTGCATCCAGAGGAAGTAGGGGATGAAGTGGAGCTTCCCTTACCCTTGCCTTTGCTGGAGGAAGAGCCACTCTTTCCTTTACTGGAAGAAGAACCACTCGTTCCTTTGCTCTTGCTAGACGAGGAACTCTTGGTAGACTTGGTGGATGAGCTACTGGAGCCTCCCTTACCTTTTCCCTTGCCAGCATAGGCATCATCATCGTCATCGTCAGCAACTGCATCACCAGAGTATCCGACTCCCCGAACCGAAATGGGATCCGAGGTGGACAAAACCTCAGGCTCCAATGTGGCCACCCTCATCTACGGCAACAACATAGCATCATGAGTACAGAACAGCAAGCACCTGAAATCGAAAACAAGAGCAGAACGCACCGTGTGGTCCACAGCAAGCACAGAAGAAAAGAGTTTACGAGGAGGCTTGACTTGTGACGAAAGGTAAATAGGCCAGTGGGCCTCTTCATCCGTAGTGGCACTGGTCACATGTTGTCCTCGCTCTTGAGCTCCCATGGCTGGAAGGCAAAGACTCATGGCCATCAACACAACTGCAAGGATGGTCTGCAAGCTCATCTTGGAAACTACAATAACTCGCGGCATGGTTGGTCCTGCTTCAAAAGTGAATGACACTACTAGAATGGCTTTTTTCTCGCAGATAAGTCCCTGGTGGTCCAAGCTGGATCGAGACATGCTGTGACATGATGTTTTCATGTTCAAAATTCGAACGCACTCCTTGGGTGTTAACAAGCCTTACGGTGGGGCAGCCATGTATCCCTCGATTAAGAGCTAAGACTCTCCTATGCGACATAACCTAGAGCTCAAATAGTTTCAAAACGGTCGCGCGGACTCGAATGCTGCTAACTACCAAAATATACTACCTTCATTTGATACATACCATTCTCCTCTCAAACCAAAACTATTCAAGCCCCACTTCTTGTACTTAGGAGTTAGCGATCACCTCGGAAGGAGGGAAAATGGTTTGACTTATTCCACTTCGTATCTCGCTTTTCATCTTTCTCATCCCAATCCGTCTTTTTTGGAAAGAATGCTTTGGTGGGCCCCTCCCAAACAGCGGCAGCTATGGAAGGATACTCAGATTCTTCCTAGTGCCAGTTGGGGGCAGATTTTCTTTGACTTGTTTTATGTGGGAGGTTGCATCAATCTGGGGAATCTGCTCAAGGATGGCATGAGTAGCGGTCAAAGTGGCGATCCTTCTCGGGCCATTTTGTATTTTCTGGGAGTGGGCTTTCCTATTATTATGATGTGGTTTGATAAGCTTTGGTTTGATGCTCGTTTCACCACCAGACCCCATCATGACTTTTTCCATCGGGTTTTGGATGCTCTGCAGATTGGATTTGTGGCGACGGCCATGTGTCGGATACGGACCGTCGACGAGTTGTCCAACCCCTGTGAACACTCGGATATGTTTCTTTTTTCTCTATCCCTGTTTTTGAATTCTGTTGCCACTTTGGTCAAGTATGCAGAAGTGTACTTTTATGGGATTGGCGATCCTTCCGCCAAAGTGGCTGCACGTCGCGATGTTACCTGTCGTCTGCTCCCTACCCTCTTGTTTTGGGCGGCTACGGTTGATTCGGCCTACTCTTTTTGGGGCAAAGCCAATTCAGAAGAGCCAAACCAGACCACGAACAATCGACCCGTGATTTATTGTTTGTTGAGTTGGGTGTCCTGGGCTGCTGTCCTCTACATGGACATTGTCGCCTGTGCACCCAAACGAAAGTTGGTGGACATTTCCGTTCCCATGAACATTCATTTTTGTATTCATCGATATGGAGAATGGTTCATGCTCATGTTTGGTGAGAGTGTCATTAGTTTATTGATTGTTGACAGTCAGAACGAATCGGCGGAATACTACATGATTTTTTACTCGGGTATTCTCAGTGTCATCTTTTTGGCACATTTGCATTATTCTGGGCAACCACATAATGCAGATCATCATGCACTTGGCCGGAGTCGTCATGGGAGCTACATCTACACGATATTGGTTCCTATACATTCGGTGGCCTTGATTGCCATGGGGGTATCCTACAAACTGTTTTTGTACGAGTTTACTTCCAAATACTCCTCGAAAGCCTACAGGAGAACAAGGATTCTGGGAGGGGACTACGACGAAGAGTACGAAGAATATTCCGACGGCGAAGAGAGCTACTATGAAGCTCAAGGTTTGAGGCGTCAAAGTACTTCGCATCTGTTTTGTGTCAGCATTGTGGTTGCCTTGATTTGTATGGACCTGGAGCAAATTTTGCATCGGGGTTTGCCCAAACTGCGATCAATGGCTCGGCGCATGACACCCTGGACTTTGGCTACGATGGTTCTCCTGAAGTATATGGTATGGGTAGCCTTGGCAACCATGAGCATTTACAATCATGATCCGCACGTGATCCCTGTTTGTGGTTTGGTGGCGATTCTCTGCCAGGATGTTCTGCGCAGCTCTTTCCAGCACCATCACACATCAGGCATATCCAGCCAATCGGCTGGCCATGCCACTAGTGGGATGGACAATCTCCTAGAGGAACAACATGGGTGGGAGGACAAAGACTTCAAGGATGACTATACTCATTCAACTACTTCGAATAGTACTGCAAGTGGAATGCTTTCCCATGTAAGCTCGGCGCTAGGCATGGGAGGCATTGCTGATGACCGATCTCATACATTGGCCTTGTTTGAGCGAGTCTCTCTCTCGCTAGGAGAGCCAACAAACCCTAATACGAGTGCTAGCGCCGACAACAGGAGGGAGCCTGAGGACAATGCCACTGTGAGGACGGAGGGAGGGATGACGAGTACCCCCAATGGCGACTACACTAGAATGGCCGAAATCTAAATTTCTGCAATGGGTACAGTACGAGTACAGTGTAGTTTATTAGACACTTCTGGGAGAGAAAGGAAAGGTGCTCGTACCGTAGTCTCATCATCTATAATCCTCTAGCAAGTGTGACTCCCCAGTCGTCCATTCCCGGCTCGGTGAAATTTGGCCCGTTACTGGTTTCGAGGCGGACGTACGTGCTTGTGGTACCTAAAAATCCGTAGACACCGACGACACAAATAGACAACGAATCGTACCAAATTGTTTGCCTGGGTTGTTGCTGTTTGTCGAAGTAGCTGTTGTTGTTGTTGTCGCTGTCGTCGTCGTCGTCGTCGTCGTCGTTGGAGCACTCCAGCAGCAGTTTAGATCGAACTACTACTACTACTAGAGTCCTACTACCGCTACTGTACGGTGCCAGCATCGTATCACTAACAATGGAAACAGTACAAACAATACATACAATACACACAATGAAAGGCAAAAGAAAGAAGACTTGCAAGCTGTATGCCGCTCTTGGACTTTTGGTTTTCTCCAATTTCCCATTGGGAAGTGCACTCATTCCCCCTGCTGCAGCGGCAACTCCCACCGAAGCTAGCATTGTAGAGGGTGGTGCAAGAGCCGTTGCAACTGGCACCAGTACTCGCACCAGTAGTACAAGCATCAGCCCTCCTTTGCCGCAACCAGCAACCCTTGCTTCTACTCCTGATTTGGAGGAATCATCAATCGGTGACAGTAGTACTGGTACGAGTGCAGTTCTGCAACGCGTTCAGCTCCCGGGACCACTACAGAGAGAACTTCAATTCACAGGAGGCCAAGAACTGCCTCCTCCTCCTCCTCCTCCTGACCCAACTCCTTGTCCTACAGCCGTCAACAGTTCGAGCTCCAGCTCCAGTTCCTCGTCAGATCAAGTCCCCACTTACGACAATGGATCCATGGTCTACCATGATGACAAACTATTGTACGTCTTCAAACCCACTGCACCCACTGGAACAACTGTACCCACTCCTCCCACATCATCGCCAACCTCCGATGATCGGAATGAGCGATATGATGAGGATGAGGACGACATTGATTGCTCCAAGTTTCAAGATCTAGATGAAGCACCAGCCAAGTGCTCCAACAACAAGGACAAGAATGACACCGAGGAAGAGTCCGACGATGTGGAAAACCCCCATGCTGACGATGGCTTTGATATCTATGATCCATCGACATGGGTCCCCCTTAACTTGACCACGCCTGAAAACTTGCCCTACATTGAAAACCTTGTCACTGTGGAATTCAGTGTCTGTGTGCCCAAGACGTCACAAGAACATAACATGGAATGGATGTCACATGTCGTGGCGGCTGCTGCCTCCAAACTGGTAGGGTATCAAACACCCTTTGGTTGCTTTTACTGGCCCGATGGGGCCAACACGACGTCCTCTAGACGCCGTTTGGTCCCCCAGGATCTCGATCAGATGCATACGCAGCATTGGGATTTATCCATGACATCAAAGGCTCCCGTGTTGATGTTTCCCCAAGACCTTCTCGGGGCAGAGGACGCAGCGCTCTCTGATGACTTGGGCAATCCTTCGATGCGCTACTACAATGAAAACAACCCTGCCACGCGGCACGCGAAAAGACAACTACCCTCTCGGTGGCTAGAGGACGTTCCATCCACCAATGTTTCCACATCCGCGGCTGATTCCAGCTCAAGTGATGATGATGAAGTTACAGTTGACTTGTTGTATGCTTGGTCTTGGGTTCGACCCATCGCCGCTAGTCTGGCCAAGAATGACTCGGAATGGATTTGGTATTGGACTAGGGTAGACTTTGGAGCCTTTTATCGCATGGAGCACTTACCCCGCCCCATTTCTCGGGAAGATCACATTGGCAATGTCACGTCAGTGTGCCAGCGAACCATGAATAAGACCATTGACAGTGGTGTTTTTGAAGGTATTTTGTTTGCCATGGCAGATGAAATGAACCAAACGGAACAGGGGATGAGTTTCTTGGAAGTTTCCACGGTTGGCAACGAGGAAAGTGTAAATGAACTGTTGCTATCTCTCAAGTTTCAAGAGTCACTTTCGCTGGACTGGGGGTACCGCGAGTGGATCGGATTGGGGTTGTTTTGTTTCACAAGTCTTCTCGCATGGACTCTATGGGTCTGTGCCTCGTATTTGGAACATAGAGCACATGGGAAGCACGAATGGGGAGCATTCTTCACAGAGCCTGGTGTCTCTGATCTGCTACAGGTTGGTTGGCGGTACCAAGAAGAAGTTCCTGTACGGGGAGGCGAAGGTCAACTGTACTTGCAAGTGTACAACAAAGGCAAGGTTGGGTACAACGACGACGATTCCATGTTGCAGGGTGGCGTGGAACAAGAAACTATCGCCGCGACAACGGTGCCCACCTCAAACGAGTCTTTGACTCGGGTGCTTGGTGGGACAGGGTCTGCTTCGATTCAAAGTGGTGGCGATGATTCACGGCAGATGCCTTCCACGGCTTCTATTCGGACACCTCCAGAACAGGAATGCCGCAGTCACCAATACGAGGAAAGCCAGGAAGGTGGACGATGATGATGTGCGGAGGAGTACGTGCGATGCCTCATTGCCGTTCCAGCATGTTTGATCTTTCCTGATAGAGGCCTACATTAATCTTCGTCAATACTAGAGTCATCATTTTTGTTTCTTTGCTGTAGTACTACAAAGATGAAGTGCTTGGTTGTAGTTCAGATTCGGGATGGGGTACGCTCGTTGAATCCAGCTTACCAACTCCTCGTAAGCACAAAATCTGAGAATGTTTACCCATCCCCGTCATGTCTTGCCGAATACTAGCCGCATAGCGGAAAAATAAGAAACTGTGGCGTTTCTGGAAAGTCGTTCCCAGCATGAACTGATCAGTGTGTGCAACATCAACGAAAAGTCTGATAGGCTCTTCCACAAAAATGTAGAGAGTGCTACCACTTGAGTCCTCTGTGTTCGGGTGGACACAATACTGCCATGGGACTGGTTGGGTATGAAGACGTTGACAAAATACGCTGCGACCTTCTGATATCTGGTAGTCAAACGCTGTACCGTCGCCACTTTTCTTCGAATTCTTTCCCCTGGTCGCAAAAGCTTCGAGATCCCATCCATAGTGTCGGAATCAGCAACAAGGTTCCCATTCAATTTCAACTCTTCCAGGGAATAGTTGGATTTTTGTATCGAGGACAACAACGCCGTGATCCCCTCGTTTGCAATCCCATTTCCAGCCAGACTCAACACCGCAAGAGATACATTACTTTGAAGGGCATTGGCGAGGGCCACAGCACCTGCGTCACCAATTGAATTCTGGTCAAGAGACAAGATGGATAGATTTACCATCCCTTCCAGTGAAAACGCCAGGGCTGCAACACCATCATCACCTATTGAGTTTTGGTCGAGGTACAATGCCGAGAGACTTGTCATCGTTTGTAAGGTCCCAGCCAAAGCCAGCGCACCGTCGGTGCCAATAGAGTTCCTATCAAGGACCAGCTTTTTCAGACATTTTGTCATTCCATGGAGGGACCGAGCAATTGCAATTATTCCTCCATCACCGATATGGTTGTCATCCAAACACACTGCAGTGACATCGGGCATTGTTTTCAGCGCTCCGGCGAGTTCAATGGCGCCTTCCATGCCAATTCTATTCTTGTCAAACGACAATACTCTGATGTTTGGATTTCCTCGAAGGGCTCCTGCGAGGGCGATTGCACCGCTGGGGCCAATGGAATTGCCGTTGAGATATAGCCCAGTGACCTTTGTCCAACGATTCTTGAGTGCTTCCGCCAACGCAATGGCTCCATCATCACCTATATCATTATCATGAAGTGTCAACTCTGATAGATTTGACAATCCACTGAGGGTTCGAAACAAGGTGACTGAGCCAACCGTTCCTATGGCATTACCGTCCAAGACCAACTTTGTCAAAGTCGTGATTCTGGCGAGAGCCTTGGCAACAGCGACCACTCCTTCGTAACCAACTAGGTTGTTGTCAAGATACATTTCGGTGAGACTTGGCATTCCTTGTAGGCAACGAGAGAGGGCAATGGCTCCTGGATGTCCCGCAAGGCTCAATTTTGTGATTCCCGATATTCCTTCGAGAGATGTAGTCAAGGCAGTCATTCCCTCCTTACCGATGCGGTTTTGGTCAAGAGAAAATGTAGCCAGTCGTGACTTTCCATTGAGGGATGGAGCTAGTGCAATGGCACCATCAACACCAAATATGTTATTGGATAGGTATAACGCAGAGAGACCCGTCATTCCGGCGAGAGGACCAGCCAACGCTTGTGCTCCGTCCATGCCAATACTATTATTCTCTAGGGAGATTACCTCAATACTGGAATTTCCTCGAAGGGATTCAGCTAGTGCCACTGCGCCTTGGGAACCAATTGCATTATCATCAAGGGCCAGCTTGGTGATGAAATTAATGTCAGCAAGCGCTCCAGCCAAGTCGATTGCTCCTTGACTGCCAATAGAATTTTTGTCTAGATCCAACTCTTTGAGTTCCGACCTTCCGCGGAGGGAAGCAGCCAGAGCAACAGCACCCTCCGTACCAATCGAGTTAGCTTTCAAAGACAAATCTGTCAGGTTTGCCATTTGACGCAGGGATGAAGCTAGAGCAACGGCACCTCGATCTCCTATGGAGTTTCCATTGAGGTACAACGAAGAGAGATTGGTCATGGAATGCAAAGCTCGAGCCAAGGCCATCCCGCCTCTTGTGCCAATGGAATTCTTTTCCAGGTCCAACTCTACCAATTCTGTTTTGCCTTCCAATGCAGAAGCAACGGCATCCACACCATCCACACCATCGTCTCCAATCTTGACATCGCAGAGATATAACCCCATCAGGCTTTTTATTCGTCGTATCGACTGGGCCAAGACGAGTGCACCTTGGTCCCCAATGTGATTTCCTCGCAGACTCAATGCTCGGAGATTAGTCATTCCCGACAAGGAACCTGCGATAGCCATCATTCCTTGGGGACCAATAGCGTTAAAGTCAATGGACAAGGCTGTCATGTTTGATTTGCCATTCAAGGCTCGAGCTATGGCAACGGCCCCTTTCACTCCGATGGGATTATGGTCGAGGAAAACGCCTGTAAGCTTTGGCATTCCTTGGAGTGATCTAGCCAGGACAACTGTTCCTTGGCTACCAATGGCGTTGTGATTTAGGTTCAATTCTTGGAAGTTTGTCCTCCCTTGTAATGCTTGGGCCAGAGCAATCGCGCCTTCATCACCGATTCCGTTATTTTGGAGAGAAATGGCCTCTAGATTTGGCATGGATTGCAGGGCTTGGGCGACGATCTTGATCCCCGCATCTCCGAGATTGCGACTCCCCAAAGGCAATTCTAGAAGGTGGGCATTCTGGCGAAGTTGATGTGCCAAGACTTCTGCCTCTTTTGTACTATTGGGATTCATTGTGCTATCGGTAGAATACCATGGAGTTCTGTTCTACTAGATAGGTAGGAGGTACTGTACTCGTAGAACCGTAACTGCATTGCCTCTCTAGTACAATAAAGGCACGGGTATTGCTTTGACAATCGGCATGAGTGACCTTGCACCTTCCGTACTCGTAGCTTCGTCTTTTACTTTGGTGTTGTTCTTTCCTTGTGGAGGTTGTAGGCGGTTGGAGAAAAGTACGGTACAGTCGAACTAGTCTAATGTTATGAATCTTCTAACAATATTCCTACCGGCAGGAGGTCGCAGTACTCGTAGTACGTAGCATAACAATCAACAACATCTCATCATCTTCGTCTTCATCATCATGCGTGCTATAATTATTATTATTCCAGCAGCCAGCCAACACAATTTGAATTGCCGTTACGAGTTCCGAGTGTGAGTCGTTGAAATGTCGGTTGATGTAGGTGGGTGCTTTGAACGGGAAGTGGTCGCCGAATGCAACAAGAGAAAACATCCGTTCTTCAATCGGACGAATGGTAGCATTGGATAGGTGGGAAGTCTGGCTTGGAGCAAAGGTTGTAGAGAAGACATAGAGAACCACGTGAGACCGTCCGTCCTGCTGTACGACTTTCAGTATAGTATGATACCAAGTGAGGCAAGAGACAGACGCGACAAAGGGGGTGACGGAGGGAATGCGACAGCCAATATTGTCAAGTCGTACCAAAATTTTCGGGGGTAGGTAGGATCCAGTAGAAGCTCTACGGAGCGGCTGGCATGTCATACTTTTGTGTGCATGCCGCTCTCACATTTTCCATCTCCCGCGTCTTTCCATTTCAGAAACGAGGACCCAGGTTCCAACCCTTCCAACCACTAACTCCACTAACTATAAATTCACAGACAATCACCTTCTCTCTACCAACACTAGATGAAGATGATGCGGTATAGAGCAGGTTGCGTGGTTGCTTGGTTGCTCTGCATTCTGACACTAACTGATGCACGTCAGAATCAAATGCCAGCGACCTATGAGGACGATGTTTATCACTGCAGCGATCCTACGTTGGTCTATGTTGGTTCAATTTCCTGTGATGCAACCACTTGGATGTGGAACATCAACGAGTTGTCAGCTGATGCTCCCCCTGAGAGTTGCGGCACAGAACAAGATGTCTTGTCATTGACGGCGGAGGAGATCCTCGCTGCCGACAACGCCATGGAGCCTTGCGTTTTGTGGGCCATGTTCTATGGGCACTTGCAACCTACGGCAGCTCCTACCTCTGCTCCTACAGAAACACCTTCCTATCCTGATGATCTTTACCACTGTCGCGATCCAAGCTCCATTGATCTCACCGAGTCTATTTCATGTGACGACAAGACGCATCTGTGGAACCTAGATGAATTGAGAGAGAAGGCTCCTCCCTCCATGTGCGGAGCTACCTTCTACATTGCACTCGAGGAAGTCCCCAATGTTCAAGACTGGTTTGAACCTTGCGTCCTATGGGCCATGACCTACGGAAACCTCAAACCTACTCCTTCTCCCACGGCTTCCCCTACCATGGCACCAACCACTTGTACGTTCTTTCCCGTTGTTTTTTGTCGTGTTGATTTCCCACTGCTTGTCTCACGCGTCGTAATATGCTCATGTTCATGCTCTCCCCATTTACAGCCAGCCCCACGGCAAGTCCTACAGCCATGCCTACACCTTTCACCACGGCCACTCCTACAACCTCTCCAACAGAAGCCCAGTGGATTAATATGGAGATGAATCCATTGACTATTTCCTTGATTTGGTCCACGGCCTTGGATGACTCCTTTTCCCTAGACAGAAACGAGTTGAAGGAACTCACCCAGAACCATATCTTGGAGTCCCTCCGGGTTGATCTCGGACAGGACCAAGTGCATGCTGTCTCCTTGAAAATCACCCCCGGTGTTCCAAAGACATACAGTTACGCGCAAACCTTGTCTGGAAATGTCACCGTTGTTGCACAGTCTGGAGTCACTGCATCCAAACTGCAAGCTTATATCTTGGATGCTTTCCAAGACAACGCACTTGTTTTGTACATCTATCGCCTCCAAATCGCCGATGACGAGTTTTTGAGCCGTGTCACTTCTGTGTCTGTGGGGACCACCGTCGACGATGGCTCGTCCAACAATTCTCTCACCAACAATAACAACAACGGAGGTGACGACTCCGATGGACTCGGTGTTATCATGTTGACTGTGTTGATTGGTGTCACTGCCCTTGTCATGGCCTTCTTGCTTGTGGCCTATTGCATGCTCTGCAGAGGAAGCAGCAAAACTGCTAAACAAGCACTGGAAAAAGACTATGTACAACCATTCTCCGCAGCTCCCATGAGTCGGGGACGCGACATTCCTGATATTCCTGCTATTCCTACGAAGTCGTCTTCCATGGAAGATCCCGCCATTCCAAATGTTGTAGACGATGATGAAGAAATGCAGCGCTCGCTCTCCAATTTTACTGCTTCCGAAATCGACGAGCGTTCTCATGAGGGTGGCGAATTCTACACAGACAATACAGATGAACAATCTGTTGGAACATCTGTGTATTCCTACTACAATGCTCAAGACGACAAGTCCCTAGCTGGAAACAGTGTCGCAAACTCCATCTTCACCTCTATTTTGGACTCTTCCAAGAACCGCAAGAAGGGTATGTTGTGGAGTGTCATGGACACACTACAAAGTCATTTCGGAAACGATTCGCTTGATTTGGGCAATTCTGCCGCTCCTACAAACACTAGAACGGATTTGGAAGAAGGGACCACGAGTAGTGCTGCTTCGGGCATTTTGGGACCTTCTGTTACTGAATCCGATGTCGACTCTGTACATTCCAGCTCTCTCGTTTACCACGATGGCTCCACTGACGGTGACGGTACCCTGGATGACCATACTGATGATGGCGACCATTATAACACCCCCGTAAAGGATCGACTGGAACAACTTTGGTTGGAGGACGATGCGCAACTTTCCAAGTCAAAGGCCCCAGTAGACCTGCAAGCCACATTGAAGAAGAGCAACGTGGCATCGTCACGTGAAGCCGACGACGATGATGTTTCTGGTCTTCTTCCCACTCACGGCCTCGACACTATGTACGAAAACTCCCCCTTGGAGTCCAACAAAGTGTTGCTGCCAGGAGTTGTGGTTGAGTCGGTCCAACCGATTGCAGATTCTTTGATCCAATCGCCTCAAGACGATTCCAAGGTGGTCACCCAAATTCCAGAAGATGACGACGATGTAGTGGTTCCACTTCCGTCGCAGTTGAATGCAAATGTTCCTCCACAGGCGAATGACGATTGTCAATCTGTCGCAAGCACACAGTCCAGTGTATCAAACTTTTCTGAGAATTCTGGACGACGTCAACTGTTTGATGGAACTTCATCTCCAGATGGGAGTGTACAAGGTCAATCTGCAAGAGGCCGGCGAAGCAACTGGGGCCACCAAAGTGATCGATCTGTTGCAAGTACAGGTGCCATGAGCACCGATTCTGCCAAATACCGCTCCCTTCTCAACCAAGAAGATACCAATGATGCTGCTTTGTTTGGTGTACAAGAAAAGTCCATCAGCACGGAATCCGTCGAGCAACTTGAGGCTACACCTTCGGAAGTGCCAGTTCCAGGTGAAGTTGAGGATGGCAAAGTTAGTCCAACAGCAAAACTGTCTTCGTTGATTGAATCATTTGACAAAGTTTGGGCAGGGGAAATGGCAGAACTTGGGGGGACTGACACCTCCGGTGAGGAACAAAGTTCAAATGTGTCTGACGATCCAGTTGAATCTATTTCTGTTCAAGAATCTATATTCAAACCTCAACTACCACGTCTATCAAGTCGCAAGCCATCCGTCATGGCCCCGATTGATCTCGACTCAGATGAAGATATCTACGTTGAGGATGACGATGATGATGAAGAAGAAGATACCGTAGAATATGCCTCTGATTTGCAATCTGGAGAGCTGACCCCCCCAGAAGCATTTGAGTCATCATCGGACCCCCTAGAGAAGTCCGTACCAGACAGTGACGTTGAGAATTCTTCAGAACAGGAGGATACTGCCTTGGTTTCTGAAGAGCTCGACAACAACTCGGAGGTTCCAGTAGCAAGCCAAATCTCTGATGAAGAGGCAAACGATGGTAAGAGATTGGATTTGGAGGTCTTGTCGGAAAATATAGAGGAGCTGGATACTGAGTTGGAGGTACCGCAAGCATCTGAAGGGGAGACTACCCTCACTTCCGATGAAGACTACGAGTTGGAGGTAACGCAAGCATCCACGGAGGAAACAACGCCAACTTCTGATGAAGATAACGAGTTTGAGGTACCGGAATCATGTGAGGAGGAAACAACCCCGACTTCTGTTGAAGATGCAGGCGAGAATGAAGACTTGAATCCAGAGAGCTTGCCTGATAAAAAATCAGATGGAGAGCACGAGGCGGTGGAAATGTCGCTGAAGGCGGAGTCCTTTGATGAGGAGGTTGGTCCTAACATGGCAACGTTCTAGGGGAGAGCTTGTAGTCCAATGGATATATAATTTATTGTAAAATTTTCCAGCTTGTCAAAAGACACAAGCATTAGTTGGTTTGCTGTTTCAACAAAAACGTGCATACGCACACTACTCCAATGTGGACGTTGAAATGATTTCAAATCTGACAATCATGGTTCCGTTTGCAGGCCTCTTTCACTTTAGCATGCACATCGATTCACACCATATTCACCGACGCCATACGACCAAGCACAACAGTTGACACATACGATGGCGAGTCTTGAGGAAGCTCTCTGTCAAAATAGAACCGGAGAACGCACTTTTGACCAACACCTGTTCCCAACAAACTGATGAATCCAGTCTGTCTTTCGAGCTCCCGGATGGCTGTCACTGCTCAGCACGAAGCAAAGTGTCAATCAGATCGAGAGTTCACATTTTGCGCCAAGAGATCCTTCCGCGTCATCATAATGTTGGAGTCAAGAACCCGAAGGTTCCAAACGATGCATTAAGACTGTACTCCTCCTTTGTGTTGTCAGAATTCATGGAAGAATTTTGTTGAGGTCCGGATTGGCAGGTTCTACTAGTAGTAGGAAATTGTGGAGGAAGCGAAGCTCCACTGGTTGACACCTCCTGTTTTTGCTTGTTAACAAAATTGTCCGAGTTGAAGGCCAGAACAGAGGCTATCTCATCCAACCTTCCGTGGATATTAACTGTGTTCATATTTCTGAAGCCATATGCCGCTCAATCCTTAATTGATTTGGATATCCATCTTGGCAACGAGGAAGGAAGTGCAATCAAACTTATGATTGGTAGCGGCAGGGTGTGACAACCAATATCAACAACCGGCTCTTGGATACAGGATTCCTCAAGTCATGTCAAGGAAGGGGCATTATGTCTAGAACGACGAATATATCACATTCTTGGAAAGTTCCTGTTTGAGTCAACCAAGGGAATATACCATGACTGCAACAGTAATGCCCCACGTTTGTACCATCTGATTAATGTAGCGTTTTTACGCGACTCCACTAATCGATATCGTTCTTCCTGATCCGCTAAAATTGCCATGGTTTCTGATCTCATTTTCTGGAGACAACCACTTCGACAACAACATCTACAACGATCATGTCTGTTGAAGGAACTCTCTCCCGCAAGTTGGACATTCGATTCATTGATGCCAGGAACCTTGTGAACGAGGCAAAGTCAAACTTGAACGCGCCGGGATATGTGGATGAGGCAAACCGCGACGCCGTCCTCGAAGAAGCAATGAAGGTTTTCACCGAAAAAGACTCAGCGGTGAAGAGGGAGATGAGACGCGCTCATTGGGACTTGGAGAACTACAAGAGTGTATGCAACTCTTCATCTTCTTCTGATGGACAAAGCGCAGTCGATTGGAGTCAATGTGACGACCTTTCCGAGAAGCCATACTACAGTACCGACAAGTACCTCAGTCGCTTGCTGGCCCGAGAGGACGACTGGTGCTAGACTGTATCTTTGCGGGTCCCAAATAATGTATTGATAGAGTCTACACATGAGAGATACTGCTGATTGAGGTCAGCACCTTGTTTGATTATGCATGTTCGCTGGGTATGAATTTGCTACGTACCTTCGTCGGATGAATACATACTACACATAGATGAAAAATGTTCGATTGTGACTCTCAATACGTTAGTTCTACTAGAGTATTAGTACTAACGTTGGTAACAGTACCGTACTCATACGTACGCTTCGAAAGTACACTGCGCCCGACGACCGGCACTCGAACTTATCACAAACATGAGGAACACCTTTTTGATGTGGTGCTAACAGGGGAAAAAGAGAAGGACGTTGTCCCCTCCTCCTACATACTTAGTAGTACGTCAAAAGTAAGACGTTAGTCTGGTGTAGCCTGGTGTTGCTGAAAAACGAGTGGTCATCATGACTTGTTTCAAAAGCCTGCAAGCAAAATCCCCTTCTACTACTACTCCTCGCAGAGTCATACTAACTACTACTAGGTAGTACTAAGTACCAGGTACTAAAGTTCTGCTCGGTTGTGTGACGGGAATTGCCGACTAACGTTATCGGCTAACAAAATAGTACTAACTGTTGGTAGATTTGGTTCACCGTGCTCCTATCGTTTGTCTTCATGTGAGAGCTACATGGAGTTCTTTTGACTCAGGAAATGATTACAAGTGTACGAGTACTTGTACTAGCCAAGAATGAAACATGAAGACTAGCTCCCTCTAATAACAGTAAGAAGTGTCTCTTACGAGCCACCTGCACCTTCACAAGCGGGTAAAGAAGTGACTCTGGAAATGCGAGCCTCCTCTTCACAGCTGGCTGGTGGACAACGAGCCCTGCTGAATGCTTGAACAGCCTGCTGAAACCAATATCATCATGAGAGGGCACCGCACGCACACACAGCAGTCTGTGTGAGGGGAAGCTCCGTGCTGAAACAGTGGAGAAGGCATAAGGCATCCTCCCCACTGACGTTTTCAGCATACTGTCTTGAGTGTCTGCTTACGCACTTCTCACCTCCCATAAAGCAGTATATTGTGATCGCCGACATCACCCTAAAGTGGGTGAGTGACGGATGCATTGAGAACTGCTGTTCGTGATACTTCGTACTTAGGGACATACTTCTTCTCGACTTATACACCGTTGGACAGAAACGTTCTTCAAGAAACAACTTACCACCACAAGCTAATGGGCTTGTAGTGAGGTGGCAATTGTTGAACGCTATCAAATTTTCTTTATTTGATATTGAGGACTGAAATACAAGGGGGTCCGAGATGCTGAGAAGAAGCGGACGAGATTAATTCTCTGACAGAAAAGCATTGCCCTGTGGGCCTATGACAATTATGAACTAACCTGCAAACATGTCATAGAAGAACAAGCTGATGTCTGCTTCGGACTGGGACTGTGACCCTCAAGGGGAATGAATTCATCAATGCATTTATGCTCTGTCCTTGAGTCTTTATCAACAGGAAAGTAGCCCTCGTCGCCACGTTAAACAAACTGTCATTGTTGACAGAAGCGCTTTTCTCAACTCGTTCACTCATCTTTTATCAACGCTTTTTACTACTCTCTCCAGACGCGCGGGGATACAAACCGCAGGTTTTGGGATCGTGCATTGTGTATTGCACCCATTTTTCTCTCACAATTTTCAAATCGGTCTTCCGAGTTACACAGCAAACCCAAACTACTTTCCACATTAACCACAAATCAAACTTCAAATCATCATGTCCGTCGAATCTTCTCTCAGCCGCGAATTGGATATCCGCTTCATCGATGCCCGAAGCCTTGTGAACGAAGCCAAGCTAAACTTGGAGCTCTCAGGGTATTTGGAGTCCAAGCAACGAGTTGCTGTCTACGAAGAGGCTCTTCGAATTTTCAGCGAGCAAGATATTACCTCTCAACGAGGCATGAGGAGTGCACACTTCACTTTGGAAACCATTAAAGGAAACTCGAATCACTCCACTTCCTCGGACTGGCAAAGCGTTGCATCGGCAGACTTCAGCGTTGGTTTGTCAACACATTCCAGATTGGAGGGCAAGGAAGGGCTGAAGGCACAACTGCTAGGAGGAATGTTTGGACGGTAAACTGGCTTGAACTCTGTTCAAGGATTTCGGGGTGTTTATTTTAACTCGATCATCGTTTCTTCATATTCGAGGTCGAGAGTACAGCTACATTTTGCAAACTAATAATATATACATAGACAGTGGCAATTACTTCAAAACTTATGCATCTACCTCTCTATATTGTTTACTCTTTCATCGCGATACAATGAAAGCAGCCGTCATGGTTGATTGGCTTCCCTGCCAATATCCACGCCATCATCATGTTGGCCATTTCTACTACTCGTACTGTACTTTATTGTAGATTCTTTCGAACTCTTTTGTTGTCGTCGTGAGCCGCCCGCGACGTGCGACCTCCGCCGCCACCTTCTCGTACAACCTACGACCTACGAGATACGACCCACCACTACCCACCACTACGAGAGCTACGAGTTCTCTGGTTGTGCGAAACCGTCCTTCCTCCCCCACCGCTAGAGTCCTTTGATTCGAGGATCTCCTTGGTTGGCCTCGGAAAATAAAAATGACGCAACGTTCACGTAGCACTGATACCAAGGATTGAAAGAGAGCACATCATCGCTAGAGAGGATCGTGTCCATTCCGTGACAATGACAACACCAACCCCTCGAAAGAAAAAAGGACGAGAAGTTATCTCGAACGCGTGGCAGAAAACTAGTCAAGGTACACGCAAAGCGCAGTTGTGGCTGAAACATTCCGTTCTTTCCTCGAGCGGCCTTTATTCCTTTGAGGATTCTCAAGAGTTGGACGCTCAAATTCCTCCTCAGTATCAAGTAGAATCCGTGGATCAGGCACTCAAGGCGCTGTCCACATACAGAGACGAGTTCCCAGTTCAAGCCGATTTCCAAGAAGACTTTGACTGGATTTTGGATGGCCATTCAGATTGGCAACTGGCGAGGAAGCGAACAGAAGACTTGTTGGCTCAACTTTCAACCTGCCCGATTGATGACGAGGAATGGGTGCTCAAGCTTGGGAGACTCGGACAACAAGAATATCAGTTTGCTTCTTTCCAGGAATCTGATGATACCGCTACCGAACAGGCCCACAACACAAGTGCTGGGTTTGCCGATTTTAGCCATGCGTTTCGTGAGGAAACCAAAGAATCCTCCTCTACTGACGAAGATGATTTCGGAGACTTTCAAGTATCAGTGCCCCAAGAAGAACCTGCGTCGCCATCAAGTGATTTTGGAGGTTTCCAGCAAGCTTCGGGCACTGAAAACAATACGCCTTTTAATTCAGTTCGTTCCTTTGAGTCTGGCGACTTTGGCGACTTCCAAAATGCAGAATCTGTTGTGGCCGAAACGTCTGCACATGATAATATGGCCGCAGTGTCCAGGGATGACGAGTCTGTTCGCATGGCGGCATCTACAGATATCACTGTTTCTACACCGGCAGATGATGCCCAGGAAGTCTCTTCATTTACTGGAGGAGCACTAGTGCCATCGAAACGTGATCCATCACAGAATATTCCCGAACCTGGAGGGAACAATTTGTTACCACAGACGGGTAAAATCCCTGGCCCGATATCGCCTTCAATGTCAGCAGAACAGGACGAACCGTCGAATATCGAGAATCCAAAAGCTTCTTCTCGTAGTGAATTGAGTACGCAATGCGATTTTGTCAGCGATACGCCGTCCAAAGAGGAAGGAATCGTTGAACGGACATCCTTCGCTACACCACAATCTCGAATCAAAACGCAACCGAAAACACCAACGACCAATAACTACTCACATTCAAGGAAGTCGAAGATTCTCGACAGCGGAGGCACCCATAGTCCGCAAGCTACAGCGGATGTTAAGGAGGAGCTCCAGTCGACGGACCATGACAATGTCACTTCTGGAGAAAGTCAGACGTTCGAACCTTCGGTATTGTCATCTGGTATACCCTCTGTTGTGCAACTATTTGGCAAGCAGGAACCTTCTCCGGCAAGTTCCACAGTTCCGTCGACAGTTCGCTTGTCGCAGAGTGGTACAGCAGGCTCACGCAGAAGCAGTCACAGACATTCAACTAGCAAGGCCTTGCCCAAACCTCGGAACCTCGCGTTAAATCTCGACCGCGAAACTAGTGTTACATCCCACACGTCGATAGCATCACCGGAAGGCAGATTCTTCCGGCGAACTTCCCAAATGTTGCGAAACAACGAAGAAGCTTCTGACGATTCTGATGAAGAAACGGCCACCTCAAGACAAGATTCACTTGGTAGCTTGCGTTCATTCATGCCAGAGAATTATTGGAAGTATCCCGATTATGATGATGCAGTTGAGGTTCTTCAAAGTTTGGAATGGGATTGGATTCCGTATTGGAAACTCGACCACTTGCTTCAGACAGAAGACTGCGACGAATCCTTCATCCCGCTGTGGCTGGAGCAGATTGCACAAAAGCTTTCTGAGTTTGACTCCATGCATCTTAAAACAAGCAAGAAGTTGTACAGACTAATTCAACCCCATGCCGCCGAGCTTGAAGATGTGAATCGGTCTGCATTAGCATTGGAAAAAGGATTGCATCTCTGCAACATGTACTGGGATCGATGTCAGTCAAGCATTCGACAAGCTAGACATGGTACTGAGGATGTTGAAGGAGATGGTGTTGAGGGCGCTCGCAATTTGCTTCGGCTATGGGACACCATGGACTCTTACAAATCGTTGAATTCTATCATCGATGAAGTCAGTGTACTGTATGCAATGGAGACTGAAGTTGTTCAACGGATTAACAATTTCGATGTTCGCAGATTGGACTCACTGACGGAATGTCGGAATATCCTCGAATTAATCGAAGCGCTACAGGCAAGAGCGGCTGATCCAGGTATTGCAAGATTGGCTTGTCTCGACGAATTGAGAGTACGCATCGGCATGGCAAGGTCAGGTGCATTCTCAAACAGGCTACATCTTTTGCTAGAAGATATTGTGACAAGATGTTGTCACCCTCAAAGTGCCAGAGGTGGCTTTGACCATGACGAGTACGATCGTTTGGTCCATGTGCTTTTGATAGTGTACCCACAAACTACCGAGAACACAACCTTCGCAAATTCGTTTTGTACGAGCGTACACTCCACGCTTCTATTAGAGGCACAACGATCTTTTGGTATGGCGTTGCTGAACCCTACAGATTCTGAGAACGAAGATTCTGAATACGACAAGGAACTGCTGACCCTGAGCACTAGCGCTTATGCAAACCCTGAGAAAATGTCGGTCTGGACCGCAAATCTGGTGACAATTCGCTTTGACTTCGAGATGGACAAGAATCCATTGCCTGCTGTTTATCACAGACTTTGTTGGCATCTAGCAAATGTGCTAAATGCACAATTCCAACTTTTGCAATGGCATCAACACCACGATGAGAAAAATAGTGGGAACAATCCTGCACTACTGTCTATTTTGAGTGACATGGAAGGCAGAAGGGTTTCGATTTGGAATTCTTGTGTCAAGGCTCTCGAAGAATGCTTGGAAGAGTATCATCAGCACACAACAAAAAAGAGACTTTTTCGGTCTCAAGGAGAACACGGAACTGAAACATGGATAGAAGATCTGTTGGGTCTGGAAGATGTCCTTGGCCTCACGAATCAATTTCTTTCATTGCGTAGAGAGCTACTGCTTGGAGTATCAGAAACCCTTACGAACGACGGTAGCGCTTTGAGAAAGATTTTCTACGATATCCAGAAAAGGCATGTCCGTGCTGTACATGTTGAAGCCATGACACGTGTTGGTACTTTGTTATCAAAAGAGAAATGGGATTTGTCTCCATTGCCAACGTCTGGTGCCGATGAAAGCTGCACCGTTGTGGGTTTATTGCGGTTGGTAAGTGATAGCCTGTGCTCGTTTTGGATTCGTTGCTTTCTCCTCTAAACAGCTTTTATGCATAGAAAATGATTGATGAATTGGAGAGAAATGGAAAGACGACAACCGGTTTCCAACGAAGCAAGACCAATCGATTTTTCATTCCCGAAGAAGAGAATCGTCACCTCAGGTTCTTCTCAGAAGTTTCAAATCCGTTTAACTGCATCCCAGGCCCCGAGCTTGTACCTAGTTACACCACTCAAAACATGCGTTTGAACACTGTAACGTCTATGTCTGAGCTACTTTTTGAGTTTGCAGGAAGTGCCGACTCGTCGGTACACATCTTTCCCACTTGTTTTGGCGAAGGTGTTGTGCCTTGGATCTGTAGGTTCCTGACGATAATGGATAAGCTGCCCCCTGTGACAACTGAGGTTTGCACGGCCATCATGAATATTGTTGATCTATATATCACAACAGCGTTCCGGATATGTTGCGGAAGCTCGCAACATGAAAGAGTGGCACTTGGAATTGATATCCCTAAGAGATTGTCAGTATCTTCCCCTGGGGTACAAACATCACAATCACCACTGTTTGGATTTGGCAGGAAGCAATCGATGACTGCGAGACCCCAGATTCCGTTGGTGGTCCCAAGTCATGTTGACGCAGAAATAATTGCGCCGATGTTCGATGAGGTCACAGAGCTGAAACCGCTTGTTACTTTTCTACTTCGTGCCCAAGACAGTTTGAAGAACATTGCTAAGCTCGACCTCGTGGACAACTGGATAACAGATCCCGAATTGGGACAGAAAAGTCTCCATGAGTTTGCATGCATGTCCACACGTGTTTTGGAGAAGCGGCAGGCAGCGGCTTGGTGCACTGTACATATAGCAGCAATCCTGGAGATGGGGATACAGCAAGCAAAGTCCAATCACGAGAGAAACAACGGCGACCACTATGGTGTGAATACGGAACCATTGGAAGCCTATATTAACGAGTTGGTGGTTACTGTCCCGAATTTTGTCAAAGTAGCATGCTCTTCGAGCTGTGTCCATGCTATCCGTGGGAGACAAATTGAAAAAGAGGTAAGCCATTTCTTTCCTGGTTTGATTGTCGAAAGAAAACTCTCACATGGATACTTTTGTCTTATACAGATCCTAAGTGTTGGTACGAGTTGGGAAGAGTCCAAGCTGCACGAGAGCCCCAACCAGTATGTGGATGAATTGGTAGACTTATTGGCATTCATGTGGTGCTCCCTCAGGAACGCAAATAACCTGCCAAATGGGGCAATCAACTTGATCTGGTCACAAATTATTGAGGTTGGGTATTCTGCCTTGTTAGACGGTTTCGCGCGAATTCCTTATTGCTCCACAGAAGGAAGAGCTTTGATGAGTATGGACCTTGCAGCGTTTGCAGGTGGTATAGCTGGCCGATCAATAGAAGAACGTCTAGAAGGTCAAGCCAAGACCTCACGCCCCCCGACGCCAAATATTACTCGCGGCATGTCATATGTTGACACATATATCAAAGTTTTCTATTTCCCTCCCGCTGTAAGTGAAGAAAACACTTCCTGACGCAATCTTGCCCAAATTCCTCACAAATTTTAATGCCGAAGGATGCGCTTGCTTGGATCAAGGAACACTTTCGAAACTATCGAAGGAACCATATGATAGCTCTCATCGGAGGCGCAGCGATATCGTCTGGTGAAAGCCAAGGTACCATCAACAGGCTGACCAATGAAGTCGATGCACTGTATCGTCGAAGTAAGGAAGATGGCGTAGCTAAATCCCAGGTTGTCGTCTGACCTTCTGATCACGTTGTGTGATCGCGTGAGTTTAATCGCGTGCACGTCTGGAAGCACATCGCAGGCGTTCCTTGTATTTCGAACACGTTCCAATACACTCCTGGCACCTCCTGTTGATTCAGCACATCATCATCGGTCGTTCATTTCAATTCTCTCATAAAAGTGAAGCAAACACTTCCAACAAAACCAGCCTTACAACTCTTTGCCACCATGATTTTTGTCCAAACAATCCCTTGTGCCCCTCAGACATATGTCTGTCATCGTTCACCCCACGCACCCTGTGTTAACCGTCGAGCAAACGGAAAGGATGCAATTGCCGAGAAGACTCCTATTCATCGCGTGGAGACCGACGAGAAGGCAGTCATATCCATGGATGTCGCTGGATATTCTGAGGACCAGCTTGACATCTCTATCGACTCCCATGTTCTTTCCGTCAATGGTTCGCGAACGAACAAGCTCCAAGATGTATTTGTTCTCAGTCGTCGTTTCGCCCTCAAGCAAGATGTTTATGACGAACACAAAATTTCAGCTGTTCTCTCTGATGGTGTGCTGGAACTAACATTGTCCAAGAAACCGGTTTTGAAATCACGAAAGATTCCGATTTCAGTTGCCCAGGCAGTAGAAAAGAATGAAGAATCGGACGGTATCCGTGAGACCGATTCTCCAAGTATCCTAGTCGAGACAGTGAATGAGGACGACGACCACAAGGCTGGCTCTGACAGTTGGGAAGAGGTGCATACCGCCTGAGGCCTCGCATGACACACAAGTCTCTTCAAAGATAGCTACTAAACTCAATAGTCACATCATGTAGTCTTTGGGCTTGTTGTGGTTCGTTTTGCACGCTTCTTTCCGTTCTTATCTTTTCTTCGTTTCGTCTGAGAACCCTTGGTAGCTGGACACTGGAGGATGGTTTTGGATGATACGGCTGTTTGTAGGAGCCTCTCCACCCCTATATCGCTGTTCTCGACTGCCTCTATCAAATCAGCCAACCATGTTCGCATCTCGACTCTGTCATCTGATATGAGAGGATCATAGTTGACTTTGGGTGAATCCTTAATGAATTGCACTATCATCTTCAACAGGAACATCTTCGCTTCGTTCGTTTGGTCTATATCATACTCACTGGAATCCAATGTTGCAAACAGAATGCAACACAGATCCAAATGCATCAATACGGGATTGTATTGGATTTCACCGTTTTGGGCTTCAATGTCATCCCCTTCTTTTGTGGGTTTGACATTTTGCACACCTGAGTCTGCAGGGATACCAATGGCAAAGGCAAACATGCGAGGAACACTAGAGGGTGGACCAGCATGAACTTGGTTCCCTCCAGCAATTAGAGTTGTACCAGGCCGACAATCTTGAAGGGCGATTACCTCTTCGACCGGCTGATACAACTTTCCAAAGTTTGCAAGATGACCATCAAGCGTTTTCCAAAACGAAAAATATTCCAATGCTGGGATAGTTGACAAAGGGACGTTGGCAAGGTCCAACATGGCTTTCCCAATAACTTTGGGGATAAACGATGTTGTAGACTCCCAGTGGTCCAATAATTGCTCACAATTGGTAATTGGTGGACTCTCTGTAACATAAACAACAGTAGCGGGGCATCCATCTGACATGTAGAGACAAATTTGTAAATTTGGGTCCATATGATCAATATGGCGCACTTGACCAGGGACAGGGCCCATAGACAAAATGAACATGAGGTTTCCAAGACGATCATATAATGTATCGTCCTGTCGTCTTTGATCGTTGCACATGTCTAACATATATTGTTTCAGTCTGTTGATAGAAAGAGTGGTCCGAGGGTGAAAGTAGGCAAAGGAGGACATGAGTTCTTGGAGCGCCAAATTCCCTTTTCCAGTCACAGAAGCACCATCCACGGTTTCATCAATCGAGAAACGATAAATGGAATGCTGGTCACCACCCCCTTGCAACTCGCCAATTGTATCTCCCAAATATTTATCAATGATTGCTTTCGTTGTTTCTGGTCGTTCTTCCAAACAGAAAGTTGCAAACTTGTGGAGAGTGTCCGCGAAGCTTTCATCTTTGTTAGTTTCAGGCTCAAGAACATGCACTCCCAAATCTTCTAGAGTTTCCAACCACTGGTTGAGAACTGCTCCTGACATACTTGCAATCAAAGTCTTATATACATTTGATACTGATCGATTCTTCCTTCGAGTGATCTCTTAGTTGCAAATTGCAACGGAAGGCATGCAACTATGCAACATCTAGTAGCAGTGGTGGAGAAATCGTGTGACTAGTCCGAACACATACGTACGGGAGGACAAGCGAATCCCAAATCAATGCTCGCGGGATTGCTACTTCACACATGAATATACTAATAACTACTAGTACTAACTTTCTTAACAAACACTGCACTCCCCCCATTCATCAGAACGTATTCTCTCTCATAAATCTCGTTTTGCTTCTTTGCTTGGCCTCCTGATCTCATTTGCCACTGTCGGCACCACGTCTTCGTTCCGATCTCCCTTCCCGCATGCATCGGGTGAAACATCCTGCACACAACCAGCACAGTTGACATACAATCAAGTAGTCCAAGCCGATGCCACGGGAGCAACTAAACCAATCACATGCCTCGGAGAGGTAGATGATCCAAACCAAAGAAAGACATATCTGAACGACCGTGGACGATACGTCCATGAGGAGGTTGCCACAAGGCAACGGAAACAAGCATTGTTTGAAAAAGGCACATACGAACAACACACCGCCAAACCCATACGCCAGAAGTGCGCATGTCTTGGCTGTATTGAAAGCGCCATCTTCTATATCGTGCCCAGTGACGTCGCTGATCTTGCTACAGTCTTCGTCCTCATTCAGGGGACTACTCCATTTGAACAAACCCAAGGTACCCACTGTCTCACCAAGGACTTGGAGTTCAAGCATCTCACAGGAACCAACCATCAACCCATTGAATACAACTGAAAACCAATATGTAGTTAGTATGATACAAGAAGGAATCTCAAACGTTAGTACCAAATAGGACTCCCACGTACCTGCAGCAGCACAGGATCCCAAGACCACCAACTCGAAAACAAGCCCGACCAGTCCCATGACGAAGAAATTTTTGATTTCTGATTGCAAATGTATGAGAACGATCCTTGGGCAGCCAGTATTTTTGGGTTCCGTTCCAAGAAGACAGTGATATCTTTTTGCCTTGCTGTTGACTTCTCATCCTCTTCTGTGCAGTCTTTCCATTCGCAATTATATTATGATGGTGGTGTTCGCCTGTACACCAAGCTAGCAAGCCACGCGGGGAATGATGAGTTCTTGTGGGGGAACCGGCGGCGGGCGGCGGGTAGTCGCAATTTGCCAATAACTGAACTACCAATGTTGTTGACAAACCAATACCCAGCGCCCGATAGCATCTCCCAAACACCTACTGGGTGGTCTAATACACCATGTTTTTATTGTACCAACTCTAACAAACCGGAATCTGTGCTTTTTCTGGTGTCAGTAGTAGGAGCATTGATCGGCCTTTTGACCGTGTAAAAACGCTAGATAATCATATGGGACTAACTGGGGAATGACTGCGACATGACCTTTTCTCACATTGCCATGGATCTACATCAATCGATTTCTATTTTATACTTTCACAGCATGAATCTTCAAGTTTTCATCTATAGGTATGGTCAATAATATTGTTTGAACATCATGGTTGTAGAATAAAAATATGACTTCAAAATGGAAGCATCGAAAATATGGCCCAAAACGTACAAGTTGTTTCTAGTAGAATACGTAGAAACTTGTACCAGTGTCGCAGACGTTCAAGTTTATGAGTTTCCTAGTTAGGGTTATTACCTGCCTGGTATTTTTACGCTTGTACTACTACCGGTAGTAGGAGACAAACTCATGTAGTAGACAGATGCGTGACAAACTGCGGTTTTGGTAGATTTTGTCAACCATCGTCTACTCTCTGCAACTTGTGCAGCAGGTGGGGACTTCACAAACCATACCAGCACAATCCGCAATCAGTTCATGCAATGCCTCATCACGAAGGCTGCACACTTCCACAGGCATAGAGCCTTGGATGATATTGCCGTCCAATATGAGAGATTCTGGGAGACCACATTTTGATATGTGAGATTGACGCTTCCGACAACGAAACCAAGAAAATGTATGGGACATACCTAGACTGGACAACTTGGCTAGTGTAGACGGGACACCACCCGTGAGGTCGTTGTCGTTCAAATACAACTCTACCAGGGAAGTCATCAAACCGTATTCAGTCGGAAGGCTGCCAGAGATAGAATTGAAACTCAGGTCCAGGGACTCTACAGTTTTCATGTTGACGTAGGTCAGAAACCTAAACAAACTTCTTTCCAATCACATGCATTGACAGAAACTTACCAATATTTCGAAGCTTTTGCAGTTCATTCGGCAGCGTACCATCGAGGATATTGTTGTCCAATTTCAAAGTGACTAGTTGAGTCAAAGCACCAATTGAGGTGGGAATCGAACCAGTGATGCTTGTCCCTGACACCACCAGTTCAATCAGATTGCTCATTTTGTTGAAGGAATCTGGCAATGAACCAACCATAGACGTGTTTTGAACGATGAGGTGTTCCATATTTGTCAGAGCGGAAATGGACTGGGGTATCGATCCCATGATCGAGTTTTGGCTCAAACTTAGAAATCGCAAGCTGGTAGCCATGGAGACGGAATCAGGAAGCGATCCACTGAGTAAATTGTAGCCAACCTGTAATTCTTCAAGCACAGGAAGGCTGAACACTACTGATGGGATTGCCCCAATGATGTTATTGTTTGCAATATTCAGCGTCATCAGGTACCTCAAATTAGCAATTGCCATGGGGATTGTACCACTTAGTTTGTTGTTGTTCACATCAAAGTCTTCAAGGAAGGTGGCCTCAAAAATTGTGTCTGGGATCGACCCGGAAAGCTGATTTTCATTGAGATAAAGTCCTGTGAGGTTGGGCGAAAAGAAGATTTCTTGAGGAATCTCACCCTTGATTTGATTCCGAGAAAAAGAAAACAGGACTAATTTTTGTAGTATGACTATCTCAGCCGGGAGCTGAAGCGCACAAGAAGTTAGAACCGAAATACGGACAAGAAAAAATGGGGGAACCAATCAACCTACCTCTCCAACAGCATTGTTGGCACTCAAAGTCAACGCTTCAATTCTCCCATCAGTACAAGTAACCCCGAACCAATTGCAAACAGACTGAGAAGAAAGCCAATTTGCTGATTGGATCCAGGATTCGCCCCCTGATGCAATGAATATGTTTGCAAGGGCAAATCGCTCACTCCTCAAGACGTCACTGAATTGACTGTCATTTGCTGAAGCCAACCATACCAGGGCTTGATTCCGATTGGTACAGGAACTAACACCCTCATCGTATGATTCATAGAGCAACGGTACAAAATTTTCTCGAAGGTAGTTATACCGATCGCGAACATCATCTGCAAGGATTGTAATCTCTCCGAGGCAGCGGCATTGATCAATGACGTGTGGCTGTACAGAATTGGTGAAATCACAGCTACCAACATTGGCAGCATCCATTGGTGTAGTCGCAGTGGATGTGGTTTGTTGACCATCGGCGTCATCGCTGCCTAACAAGAAAACTAAACAAACAGCAACAGCTCCGCCTATCATGAGAACGTAGGCAAGGAAAACCAACCTATGAAACACGCGATCAGGGTGAGAATGAGCTACCCTGTTCCGAGGGGGGTACACTGCCTTCTTCATGAGCCCTGAGCTGCCCATCTCTTCATCCTGGTGTGCGCTATGCATAGTTTCATCGTCAAAATTGTCCATGCCTTCTCGTGACAAAAAGCCGACCACAACCTCATCCTGTGGGACCTCTCTCACAGATGGTTGAGACTGGTGATGATTGTGTGTGATAGCTAGCATGCTACGGATATCTTCAACACTTTCTGTTTCATCAACTTCAAGTACTTCTTCTTCCTCGTAGTCGCTATCATCTTGCAGCTCATTGTCCGCATTGTCATGCTCACTGCCTTCATCCTCAAATTCATCTTCTTCAATTTCCTCCTCGACCTCTTCAATCTCCTCTATCTCTTCATTATCATCAACTTCTCCATCATTTTCCTCATTCACATGATCTGGTACCATGGCAACAATGTCTGGGCGAATTAGAGTGCCTGTTTCCTCATCCAACGGACCTTCAGCCTCATATGTGGTATCATGTTGAGCGAGAGATGGATCCAAAACATTTTCCTGAACGCGATGAGGAACATTGTCTGCCTCCATTTTTTGTGACACTGCACCTACTGGCATTCCCATGTAAAGCAGCTTTCTGTATTTTTCGGCGATGATGTCATCCTCTGGGCTCAGAGGTCCATGGGTTTCATCAGGCTCTTTGGAACTCTGAGCACTAGATTCTGACTGGGTGAAAACTGCATCTTGAACCTTTTGATCAACGTCATCCATGATCATCTTGTTTGCTACAGCACCCTCGGGCATTCCCATCCGCAACATTTTCCTGTATTTTTCAACGAGTTCCTCGTCCTCAGCAGCAAGCGCTGACGTTGATTCTGTGTTTACTGGGGATTCTTCAGTGGGTTCTGTTACTGTCAGTACTGCATCTTGAATACGTTGTGAAATGCCATCGGTCTGCATTTTTTGAGAGACTGCACCTTCTGGCATGCCCATTCGAAGCATCTTCCTGTAACTGTGAGCAGTCTCCTCCTCTTCAGGTGTGAGCACTTGAACGTCATCCAAATCCGCGTTGCCGTTGTCGTTACTATGGTCATCGTCATAGTCTTCTTCTTCTTCCGAATCGTCCTGCTCCACTTCGTGCTCTAAGTCTTCGGGATTCAACTTGACAACAGCATCTTGGATGTGTTGCTCAATGCCGTCAATTGCCATTTTGTTAGCCACTGCGCCTTCGGGCATTCCCATTCGCACCATTTTTCTGTATTTCTCTGCTATAAGTTCCTCCTCCTCATTCAAGGTGGATTTTGGTGTGGCTGGTGATTCCTGGGATGATTCGTCCCTGCTTGGAGCCAAAACAGCGTCTTGGATGTGTTGGTCCACTCCATACAGAGTCATTTTCCGGGCTACCTCTGCCTCTGGAATGCCCACCCGCAACATTTTTCTGTACGCTTCCGCTGTTTCATCATCCTCTGAAGTTAGTGAAGGATTTGTCGGTGGCTTTGGTTCCTCTTCGGCTGCTGGTTGGTCTGGTGGGAAAACGAGTTGTTGAATGCGGCTACCTGTTCCGTCTATTCTCATTTTGCTTGCAACGGCACTTTTCAGGCATTCCCATACGCAGCATACGTTTGTATTTTTCAGCCATTTTAAGGTCGTCTTCGGACAATGAGTTGCTGGGTTCTGGAACTGGTGTTGCCGTTGCCTCTGGGGGGGATGCTGGTGCTGTCTCCGTCGCAGTCTCTGCCTCTGTCGGTGGCGAGGCTTTAGGTTCCTCAATGTGAATAGTATCAGGTTCTGCCTGGAGAACAAGGTCTTGAATGCGTTGTTCAGCTCCATCCATACTCATCTTGTTGATTACCGCTCCCTCTGGCATCCCCATCTTGAGCATTTTGCGGTATTTTTGTACAAGTTCTTCGTCTGCCGATGACATCTTCGACTCTGATGTGACTGAATCTACGGGAATAGGGGTCTTTGCAGCTACTGCCTTGAAGCTCGGGCGTTGTGGTGGTGTAATTGAAGGAGGAGGGGGGCGAAAAGGCATGTTGATAGCCACTAATTTACAGAGTAGATTTGAAGCAAGCTGCCGAAGAAAGGCATGCCGTCAAACAAAAAGCAGTGACTTTTGGTTCGAAAATCACCGAGTCACACGATTCCCCGCCATTTGGGACGAACGACTACGACATTTCGTGGTGTTGGTCACCAAGAAAGCAGCAAGCCAGTCTTATTTAATTCGCATGAATGTGCGACCTCTGAATCCGACGAGCTACGATCACGAGCTCGTGCGGCAACAAGTCTCCTGGTCGAAGTACTCGATTCTCACCCACCCATTATTCTGGTAGCCTACGTACCGACTACAGTACGAGTACCGACTTGTAACAAAGACCATAGGTCACAACAACTGCATTGTTGAACCACGAAAAGTGCCGTACGAGTCGTCACATCAACACAATGATTGTTCGATTGTTCGCTCTATCATGGATGCTTGCGAGTGCTTCTGCTTTCATGGCACCGCTGGTTTTGTCAGGCGCTATGCTCCAGTCGAGTAGTTGTAGCAGAAGCCTGTGCATGGCGGCCATCAGCCCCGCCGCCGTCAAGGAACTCCGGGAATCAACGGGTGCAGGAATGATGGACTGCAAAAAGGCCCTGGAACAAGCTGATGGAGACAGAGAAGGTGCAGTTGACTACCTGCGAAAGAAGGGGCTCGCAAAAGCAGACAAGAAGGCAAACCGAGTGGCAGCAGAGGGGAGAATTACATTTGCATTACAGGACAACAAAGGCATCTTGGTCGAAACAAACTGCGAGACTGACTTTGTCGCTTCGGACTCGTCATTTGTTCAATTTTGTGACAAGGTAACCAGCGCTGCCATACAGATTCCGGAAGTCACTTTAGAAACCTTGTCCAGTCACCAAGTCAATGGCCAAACTATTGAAAGCACTCGTCAACAGTTGGTGTCGACCATTGGAGAAAACATTCAAATTCGTCGAATAATTGCACGTGGTGGAGAAGGTTCTTCTGTAGGGGCCTACGTTCACATGGATCGCATCGGTGTTTTGGTGGAGTTGCAAGGAGGGACGCCAGAACTGTGTCTCGATTTGGCGATGCACATTGCCGCCATGGACCCGAAGTACGGCACTGTCGAAGATGTTCCCGAGGAAATAAAGAAGCGAGAGCAAATGATACAGGAAGAACAAGCTCGGGCCTCGGGTAAGCCTGAATCCATCATTCAAAAGATGGTTGTCGGCCGAGTTCAAAAGAATCTGCAGGAGCTGTGTCTAGTCAGCCAAAAATTTGTGAAAGACAATACCAAAACGGTGGCAAAACTGCTTAAAGAGAACAAGGCCAAACTTGTAGGTTTTGATAGAATTTGCGTTGGAGAGGGCATTGAGAAGGAAGCTGTGGATTTTGCTGCCGAAGTTGCTAAAATGGCCGGTAAATCCTAACTACTAGGGTATATCAGAAAACATCCATAAGAATTGTTCAGCTACTAACGATCTATTAACATCCAGATGACATTAGTGGCTACCGTAAGGCACAGAACTGCACACTAGTATCACCGAAATCACGGGAGCTACCCAAAACACCTCTTCAATGCCAACCATTCATCATGGAAACGTTTGGATGACTTGCTCAACCATTCTAGGGAAGGTGATATTTACTTACTGTGACTCTGAGATCGAGTGCTCGTGGCTCACAGGGCCCACTGATGTTCAATAACAATAGATGCAACATGTACAATCCACCTCAACCGAACCCCCCGAATCTTGGCAATCAGATTTCACCAGGACGTAATTGACAAAAGAATCACAAGGGACACTGCCAGTCAAACCATTCTCTTGGAGATCTAAATTGACCAAATTTTCAAGATCCCCAATTTGGCTGGGGATTGGACCGCTCAAAGAGTTGTACGAAAGGTTCAGCACCTGTAAAAGACTCAATTTCCCAATCTCGCTCGGTATCTCCCCTATCAATGAGTTCGAAGCGAGGCTAAGGGAAGTAAGGACGGACAACTCCCCGAACCGTGTGGGAATTGAACCAGTCAAGGAGTTGGAAGAAAGGGAAATGCCACCAAGATTGGTCAACTTGGAAATCTCGCTAGGTACCGGCCCAGTCAAATCAGTATACTTCAATTCAAGTACAGTCAAATTCGCATACCCTCCAATTTCGGTAGGAATTGTCCCAGTAATATTGGCCCCTTGCAAAGCCAAGACGATGAGATTTGCCATGTTCCCAATCTCACTAGGGATTGGTCCAGCGAGGGTATCGGAATTGACGTACAGCAACTCCAAACTACGCAAGTTACCAATATTGGTCGGAATGGACCCTGTGAGAGAGTTGGAGTAAATTTGTAGTACCTCCAGAGCGGCCAGTTTGCCAATCTCGGAAGGAATTTCCCCTGTGATGTTCTGGTTGGCGCTAACCACCAATGAAGTCAATGTATCTATGCTTCCAATGGCAGTAGGCAAAGTGCCCGACAAGTCGTCATTTCCAGAGACTTCCAAAGACACCAAAGCACCCCAGTTCCCAATCTCTGTCGGAATGGTTCCGGAGAGTTTTCCATTCGAGGATACTGCAAAGTTTCGCAAGCCTACAAGTGCCCCAATCTCTGTTGGCAACGTGCCACCGAGGACACTATTAAGGTACAATGATGACAAGGATTGTAAACGACCAATCTCCGTGGGTAACGTCGCGGACAAGATGGCGTCACTATACAAACCCATATGGGTGAGTGCCTGTAAACTGCCAAACTCAGTCGGAATGGTAGATCCCAACATGGACAAATCTAGATCTTGTAGTGCCTGAAGTTGACCAATTTCTGTTGGGACTTGTCCGGATAGGTAGGAACCATAGAGTCTCAATGTAGTAAGAGATTGCAATAGACCGATCTGGGTGGGGATAGTGCCGACCAAGGCACCAGAAAAAGAGTAGTAAGTCGACGACAAAAGCAATAAACTGGACAGCAGACTGACTTCTGGAACAATCACTGCGTTGAATTCCGCAGCAACTAGGTTGAGGCTGTACACTTGGTAGTTCTTCAAGCATTGGATGTTATCGGTACTCCAATTACACTCATGACTTGAGTGATCAAGCCAGCCAGTGGAGCCTTGTTCATATTGCAGACCGAATGCCACAGTGGCCAAGGCATATCGCTGTTGAAAGTTGCCATCTTGGGGACAAATGCCATCTTTTAGTATCCATTGAAGTGCTTGATTTGCTGGAGTTCCTTCAGAGTCAATGTCGATACGTTTGGAAAGTGCATACAGAGCACTTGTTACCTCATCATCGGTACAACCACTCGATTTCTTAACCAAAAGTACAATTAGGACGACGATTCCAGCAATTAGACACACAATAGAAACCAGAGCGATGATAATGATCTTGTTCCAGATAGAACCATCGGTAGAGGTTTGGGTGTCCTTGTCTTCTTGGTTGGACTCTGAGGAATTCTTGGGTCCCTTCATTGTGATGATGTTGTTATGTTGATGTTGATACCGAAACCTCTTGTCAGCAGACGTACTTGTAGTAGGACAACAAAGCACTTTGGGACAATCCTCGTAAGGTTTCGCGAACTCCCGCCGTTCCAAGTCGAAGAAAGGGATCGGATTAGGTAGGATGCCAGTACTGCACTCGTAGTGAAGGTGCTCGCCATTGCCGTTGGCAGAAATGTGTTTTGTACGAGTTATTTTTATTACAGAATCTTGACGGGTGACTACAAGCAACGGAACGAGCGTTCGTCCGCCGTCCTCACAGCAATCTCTTTTGAGTCCCACATGAATGACTGCCGCCAAGAATCACGCACGCCAGACACCAGTTAATCCTCCATCCTCAATCCTGACAACCTACAACAACGAAACAGGATACAAGAAAACTTCATGTTGTCGGACTCAGAGGTAAAAGAACCGGCAAACGAAGAGACCTTTGTGGACACTTCAACCGATTGTGCAATTTGCTTGGAGCCCTTGTCAGAAGATGGCGATGAAGAAGCAGTTCTCACACTGAGTTGTGGACACAAGTGGCACAAGAACTGTTTGATCCAACAATTGCAAACAGCTCAGCCGACTCCATCGCAGCGCTTGCTCTTCTATGGCTGCCAATGTGCAAAATGCGGCAAGTTCTGTGACCACCCAGAATTGCAAGATTTGACCAGAACAACTGATTCCCTTCGCGTCAAAGTGGATGAATTGCTCGAGGAGCTATTGGCCGCCGATCCGCGATTTAAGCAGGCCATGTCGGTGAATCACGCTACCAGTGCAGGTACGAGTTCGCAACTGATGAGGCAACAATGGCTAGACCGTGCTCGTCGCCAATATGCCTTCTATCTTTGTGGTCACTGTAAGGAACCTTATTTTGGTGGAACGGTAGACTGTGCCGACCAACTACAGCTCGCACCTGACAATGTTCGCTCCTCCGAGGAACGGCTGTGTGTGGCTTGTGCTCCCCCTTCCCAAGAAGCATGTCGAAATCCTCAGGAGCATCGGGGTCACTTGATTTGGAAATGCAGATATTGCTGCAAACCTTCCGCTTTTGTTTGTTATGGATCGGTTCATTTCTGTCAAGAGTGTCACCATCGCAACTCTCGCCGCGTCCAACACCTACAAAGGCAAGGACACACATCGACAAAGGCTCCAGCTTTGGAACCAATTCCATGTCCAGGAGAGACTTGTACATACCCCAAGCCTAACTCAACAACCCAATTTCACTCCAATGGACCTACCATGGCATCGGAACAAGTGTATGCCTGTGCAATGTGTTCCTCCAGACAGATTCACCATCCAGCCAACCATGCAAATGATTCGGGTTCCCGGAATCTTCTTGTCAATCCAAATGGACAGGCCGGCCTCCAGGGGTGGACTACTGTGCCGGGTCGCATGGCTTGGAAAGTAGAAACATCCGAATTTCCCCTCGATACAGATACGACAACAAACTTCGTGTCTTCCTTCCGACCCTGTGTAATGACCCAGACTGTAGATTTGAGTTTGTGTTGTGACATCGGGGCTTTGACGAGATCTCAAGACGTTTCGTTGGAGGTTTCTGCTCGGTACATGGCCCGTACTGACTGTCCATCCGTCTTTGCTCTTAAAGTCATTCTTGGAAATGCCGAGAGACAAGTTGTCCATGAAAAGGCTACACAGCTCCTTCTAGCACCCCCTGATTTCTGGGATGTTGCTCGTCTCAATGTGGATGCAGAAGCTTTGAATAATGTTCGATATGTTACTGTGGTAGTTATGGGCAAGGACAGTCGTTTCTGGCAGGGGCTGTTTGGATCCAAAGTGACCCATCTATCCCTTCGATTACTGGGACCGCAAGCAGCATTGGAAGGCGTTGCTTTGTCGGAAGCTTATCGAAACAATGCTACGAGTACTCGTACGATGCAACCACCGCAAGTCATCCCTAGGAATCAGTGGGGGGGGGCAAGGTTGAAAGTATGGAGGGAGGGAGTGTTCCCCGTTCTCATTGTAATAATGATATGGTGGATGTTCCAACGATGAAAAGTGACAGTGTCTATGGATAAAACTATTCTTGGAGGAAAGGTTTGATGATGAAGTATCAGTATTACTTTGCTTCGGTAACATCAACACGCTCCACCTCCTCTTCCTTCAAGTGCTCTTCACCCTCCTTTTCGGCTTCCACTCGAATACGTTCTGCCTTGGCTTGCTCGTCTTCTGGAACTTCGTAGATGCCAATGCCACTGTTCAACTTGTCAAGTTTCTCATACACTTCTTGAAGCAAATGGTCACCCTCAGGAATACCAACGGCACCGTCAATCAAGATCTCACTTGGGGAAACCTTCTTGCCATAGAATTTTTCGTTGACCTTGTGGCGAGGGTTACAAACAGCACCCTCAATGGAAACTCCTCCGAAAATTCCTTGACTGAAGGAGATGGCGACGTTGGCTCCCACGCCCTTGTTTGTCATAATGCTAGAAATTTGGCCTGTGCGGCCCCAATTTCCGACTGTCGCCTCCATTTGAGTGCCCAGTTTGATGCCAACGTCTCCTGACATGGCATTCATTGTATTTTCGTCGTAGATAAGGTATACGATTTCTTTGAGAGATGCTCCCATGATGAAGCCCCATCCAAGACCCGTGATCCCAATCGCTGAGGGTGGCGACCAGGTGCCATCGGGCTTTCGTGCCAGGACAATACCAGTTCCGACGTTTCCGCTGAAGACAAAACCGGCCTCCACAATGTTGATGAAACAAATTCCTTTCAACAATGGACCAAACAAACCTGGGTTTACACCTCCAGTCTTCGGATCCAAGATCCAGCTGAGTACTTTATTTGCCTGACAGTGAGAAGGAAGTTAGCGCAAGTTCATGAGCGAATGACAAAGATCCATTGATATCTGCGACATACATCATAAATCATGCCTGGCATGGTGATTCGTTTGGGCAACTCTTTCAATTGTTCTGTCATCTTGGACGGATCCATCACGGCTCTTCAACAATGAAATGAAATTTGCTGAGTATTCCTCTTGGTTTGAGAACCCTTAGATCCTTTTTATGACAAAGTAGGTGAGAATTAGTTCTGCAAACGAGATATTAGCGAAGATCACCGGGGGGCTCGACACAGAAGGCCATCAACTTTGCGAACTGCAATGCGACGAACTCCTCCCCGCCGGGGAAGCGAACCCGTTCCGTCAGTTAGGGTGGAAATAGTCATACGTTCATAATCAACATTGCATCATTGGTAACAAATAGCTAGTCAATGAGTTCTCGTTCAATTCTAGTTTACAGGTTTGTCTCTATCGCCTCTATCATCAATGCAACTTGAAGGTGAATCCCAAACCCACCTATTTCATGGGATTTGTTCGAATATACTCGGCGAGGTCGATCAAACTTGAGGCAGTTTCTCGGTGCAACGAAGTCACTGGTGACAACATCATGCTGCTGGATGGTTGTAGCAACATCCTGAGCGTCGCTTCAAGATTCTGAACTCGTGTCGCATACATAGCCTCAACCCGCAGGACCTCTTCGCGCACTTTTGAGACCGAAGCTCTCTCAAGTGCCTCAACCTTTCCATTTAGCTTGGAGATTTCTTCTTGCATTGCCTCCAGTCTCTCTGATGTAGACTGATCCGTGCCCGCGCCGCGGAATGCGGTGGAACGTTGGATTTTGTGAAGGAGTTCGGGGTGCCCTTTCTTGAAAAACTCATGAGAGTAACGCACAGCCTTGGTGTTTCGCTGAAGATCAGCATCTACTCGACTCTTCTGGAAAGAGTAGAAGTTCAATTGTCGAACAAAACTGTCTATTCTGGAGTGATTGAAGTACTTGGGAAGAACCTCTCTCTCGAAGGCATCGACATCTCGAATCGTGAAGGAATCACCTCCGTTGGTCCACCCAATGATCGATGGGTCCGATTCGGAAATGCAGTGGTACGTTTTTGTAAGGAACTTGTTCAGAAATGGCTTCTTCCTGCAGCCTGAAGGAGAGGCAGCTTCAGGTTGAGGGGAAACAGGAGGGACAGGAGATACAGCAGTCATGATGGCTTTTTCTTGTGTGGCGGTTGTTGCTGATGTCTGTGAACAATTTATGAGCTCCTTTTCCTTGCTTGGGTAGGCTTTCGAAGCAGTGCGAACAAGATTGTGCTGGCTTCGGAAGAGCTATGTGTTCCAACGAGTTCCCATTGCGTGCTGGGTTTCATTGTGTTAAATAATTCTGGTGCATCGACACAACTACGACAAACTGTACTATGGTACATAGTATCAATCAAGGCGGATATGGGCACTTTGCTTGTGTTCCAGCACCAACGCGCCACGTGATATCCGCTACGATGTGCACCGAAATACGTTGTAGTTCATTCCACAGATCAATTTGGAAGATCCCCAACGCGGATGCTCATCCTGGCTCTTTCCTCAAACGTACTCGTGCACTTTTTTGAGCAAGTGAGACAAAAAATAGACTAGCTAAGAGGTGCAATTTCCGTTTCGACAGTAGTAGTCACCTTTTCTTTGAAGTGCCGGCTTCCGGCAGACGAACAGCACTTAAAAGATTGTAGAGGCTTTCATAGCTTTGTATTTCGAAACTAGCAGCGAGGCATGCTGATATCCTTCTTGTTCTCATCTTCCCCATTCCCCTACTATGACTTAGCTGGAGGTATCTATGCCAAATGATGGAGACAGGAGACAAGGGAAGACAGAATATGGAGATCAAAAACTCCTTGGCAATGCGGAGGAACTATAAACAATTGTTGAAGCAAGTTCAGGTTGCGCTGTAATTCGTATAATCCAGGTGCAAACAATCAGCAGCGTATGATAGGCAAATCTCATCTTTGAAAGTGGCAATCGTCTGTGAGCGTGTGTCCAGCGCTGTATGTCCAATCTCATACGTCACCTTTGGTCTCTTGATATGTTTGATGACAGTGGCTTTGTTGTAATGAAATTCTTCCCCGTAAGAGTAGACTGCATCTTCCATTGTCTTGTTATTCTTGAGAACATGGTAAAGAAAGATCTGGTCACCCTGATTGTTGTTCCGTCCATTTAAATATCCAAGAGCAGCATCTGTCCACGATAGTGCGAGGCCTTCGGTGAGGGGATGATGAAGATTCCACAAGGTGATACCCGCGTTGATTTTCCATGTAGCACGTTTTTTCTGTCCTTTCTTGGGCTCCGCCCGGTTGGCAGCCATCATGGACTCCGTTGGCATGAGATCGCTTATATCCATAGAAAAGTCGTATATTAAGGCATCAGCATCGAGGATAAGCAAATAGTCATAGTGTTGACTTAGTTGCAGCCCAAACTTGAGCAGTTGCATCTTGTTGTGAGTGGAACGGTGTTCTAGTGGAGTACAATTGGTTTTCTTCTCTTCTTCAAGCACAACCAAGGTTCCTTGCAATACTAACATGGTGTGACCCCACTTTTGAGCATACGCCTTGTTGATGGGTGCCGTGAGATCCAGCAGCTGTGCATAAGTCCCAAAGCCCGCCGACTGGACGATGAGGAGAGGACGAGCCGGACGAAAGGTTTCGTTCCGAGAACATGATCGGTAGTCATACCAATGAAGGACAGGTTGTCGAAATGTATGTTGTTTGGTGCATCTCAAATGTGAGTCATGGTACTTGTCGTTGGGTCCAACATCTTGTAGAATACTCAGGGTTTCGTTCGCTGGCAAGTGTAAAAAAGGTTCTGGTAGCACCCCATTTTGACATGATTTGGTTCCCTGTGACGTTGGCAGCACTTTTGTAGTTCGGTAGGGTGGCTCCACTGGCAACACCGGTGAATCGATGATAGTACGAGTAGTTGTCGTTGTGGTGGTGGCTGACGGAACCTCGATGGACAGCGAAGACAGGAGGAGTATTGCACATATTGGTAGCACCCAGACAATGCTGAGTCGACCTTGGGGGTAACAACCACTTTTACCATAGCCCGATATGTTTCTGAAACTCATGTATGCGTATCCTTGTGTGATTGCGGCTCAGCGGCCATTGTCTGTTGTCTGCTGTTGTGTGTGCAGTATGCAGTGTGCAGCAGGGCAGAGAGAAGTTGTGGGTTGTGGCACTCGTCGCAAAGTGTGTCGGAATGACACTTTATATGTATGGGTAGTTGGTATAAAGTATAAACATGTGACTCAATTGACTGCAAATGTTGGTCCGAGCCACCTCCTTTCCAACCAAGCTAGCAAGACAACAGCGAAAAATCCTCCCGTCCTTTGATCATTCCTTTGCACCTTTGGGGCTGGTTTCCTTTGCCAAACGTTGTCAGAGTACTGTACTCTTATTTCACAGGTTCCAAGTCCCAATCATGTCAGCTCCTACAGACGCACAATGGCAAAGTCTGACGAAAGTGGTTCAGTCCTTCATCCAACGAGCGGATTGTGGTAAGGACATTCGTGTGGAGTTCGTTGATGGAGCATTGGTGTTTTTGTCTTCGTCTCACACAGTTCCTTTTTTGTCCTCTTGGTTTCTGTTTGTTGCTTTATTTAGAACCATTTCGTGCCCCCGTAGACTGGAAGGCCATGGGTAAGAAACGTCCCTAATCCCTTGTGTTGCATCGTTTCCACGGACGCTAACATCCTTGGATACTTTTTTCTCGTGCATTTCTCGTGCATTTCTCGTGCATTTGTCATGAATTTGTCATGAATTTGTCATGCACAGGTCTGTTTGACTATCCCCAAATCATCAAAAAGCCCATGGATTTGGGGACGGTGAAAAAAAAGATTGCTGGCCGCAAGTATACTACGCTGCAAGAAGCCGCTGACGATGTCCGACAAGTGTGGACCAACTGTATGACCTACAACGCTGATGGGAGCGATTTCTACCTCTTGGCGCAACTTTTGAATAAAAAATGGGAAGAGAAGTACGCCAAGTTCCTGACAGACAACCAGCTAGCTCCCACGGCTGGATCTACGGATCCAGACTCCAAAGTATCCTTGGAGGACAAGAAGGCCTTTGCCAAGAGCCTTTTCAAAATCTCCAAGGAGGATCTCGGAAAGGTCATTGTAGAAGTTGACACCAAGTGTCCACAAGCCATCCTCAAGAATGCAGCAGAGGATGAGTGTGAACTCAACGTAGACAAGCTCACTCCCACACTTCTTGGGGAGCTCCGGGCCTTCATTGAAACATGCACTCCTGTGGCCGGTGCCAATGCCTCGCTGAGTGGACAACCTCCCAAGAAAAAGAAGAAATAGACAGTTCGACTATCGTAGTATCGTACAGTATGGTGGGTGAGGGTGACACTGAGTGACACACACCTTGTTGTATTCGTGCAATGTTGTGTACCGTATGCTACCATAGTACTGTACCTGTAGCTGTATGCTGTAGATGTAATGACGGTTCTAGTTGTTGGGGATGTCAAGACCGTCATCTCCCGGTTGCGGTTGAATACAACCATTTCACTTCCATGCACTATTAGTAGTGTTGTGTATATCAAAACACACAAAGAGGACTATTGGTATGTTCTCTACTACAATACAGGTACTGTAGTAGAAAGAATACTACAGCAGTAATGGTCAATCAAAAGAATAATTGTACAGTACATTCATAAAATAATAATAGACAGAAACAGCCAAAGCTGCAGGAACTTCCAGTTCCAGACAGTACTCGTACGGGTTTCACATGAACAGAACAGACATGGAGGCGGAGCGCATTAGATGGCTCCTTACAACGTGGTGACAAAGTACACCACCAACATCAAAGGCATCATCTTGTTCCAATCACCAGCATGTACATCACAACGTTCAGTACAATGACTCCAACCATCTTATACTGGAATGACCTGGAAATCTTATTTTCCTGCGAGCCCAAGACAATCGCCGATTCATGCTCACATTTGGCCATAATAGAGGCGAAATCAGGATCCTGATGAACCAAAAAGACTACATCTGCTGGGTCTTTATGTTCACAATCGATTCCGTTGACAGACAAAACCACATCACCTTCATTCAACACAGAATTGGCAAAAACGCTGTCCGAACTGATATGTTGAATGAGAAGCGGGGATGAAAGTGTCTTGCGTCGAAAAACAATTCCAATGGCAGACCCCGACGTTTTGTATGCAACTGCGTGGACGCAAGTTGGGTCTCCACGAGGATTTACCACTGTCAGATCTAGTGTGGTGTCCTGTGTATTTCTCATCCACTTCAGCGCAACCCCGGGTCGAATGTCAATGGCCAACTGCTGATTGATGGATTGAATCACACAGCCTGGACGCAACGGAGACATTGCTAGTGGACCTGACTCGGGTATCTTGACAACCACCAATCCTTTGTTCTTCTCGCGTTCCAGCTCTAGGCCTTCTGTGACTTCTGGACAGGAACCAAGAACATGAATACTGAGAAACCGCGCCTCGCCAACATGCTCAGACTCCTCGGAACCTTCCTCCAGATCAAGAGATTCCAACTCGTCTGCTTCCACAGTGACTTCTTCGTCGCCAATCGCCTCACATGTCATGGTGGTGACGATCTGTGCCCGTCGTTCACTGGGGATTGCAGTCACAATGTCCAAGAAGCGCGGGTTATGCCTAGCAAGTTCAATAGCTTCAGACGGAGTGCTTGTTTGACATGCAATGCCATCAATAGAAACCACGGAGTCATTGGTCTGCAGTAAGGAATTGGAGAACAAACCATTCTGTGCAATATTCTGAATACTCAGTAGTCCGTTGGTTTGTGCAAACGCCACACCAATATCCGGAGGTGCTGTCGCCTCGTATATGACAACAGCCTGGGCGTACATGGAGTTCCCAATTGGGTCATTGAAAACCAAAATAAGATCATCGATATGCGCTTGAATGTGGCGGTACGCAACTTGTGGGATCATTTGTAGGCTGGACTCGCCATTGATCGACTGCAACAAGAACCCCGGGTGGATGGAGGAGTTAGCCAAAGGACTGTCAGGATCTATGTGACCAATTGCCAAGTTGACCAATGTTGGGTTAACGAGTGTCAGACCCAAGTTGACGGAGTGGATGGAAGCCTTGGGGATTCTGACGCTGATGTGGGCCGGTTGGAATTCCACTCGGTGCGGGGCTCCAACTTCGCCATCCCAATTCAGCAGCTGAACGTTTCTGGTAGAAGGGAGAGACTCATGAGTTACCAGAACGTCAGCGTCCGCTTCAGCGAACATTGAAATTGATGGCCTGAGGGTTCTTGCCATGATGTTAAAATATTATTATTATGATCCAGAAAGCCAAACCCAGTGTGTTCTTTGACCGGTGAGATGAGGAGGTTGAGTGATAAGAGAGCCGAAACCACTCGTGCATTTTTTTCTGGTTTTCTTTCTCCCTGTGAACATAGCTGCCCATTCAAGCTCGATTTCTTCGACACCATTTTCTAAAAACTCTTCGCGTGACGTACCTATATACCCTACATACAAATGTGTTTTGTTGGAAAATCTAAGTACTCGCAGCCCGTAGCAGCACCTCAAAGCCTTGTACTAGTAGTTCTGTCTGTTTCCACAGTCTTTCAGGTCGCAACTTTTAGTGAACTCAATAGGATAATACTACTAGAGTGGAGTAGCACAATACAATATAGCATGTTGTACGAGTAGCGATAGTGCAACACAATAATAGGCAATGTAAGTCCGATCACATAGTTTTACGAGACAAAAGGAGATTTTCACGAAGGAATCGAACTGCTGACCACGCGAACTAGCAACTGGGATTGAGCAACGTCACAGCAGCATGGTCGCATGTTTTCCCCTCTCATCACTTACTCATTTTGACACAATCAATGACACGATGACAGAAGGGCTGCCGGAAGGAACACCTTCAACCAGCACCGGAATCCTACTTCTCAGACTGGGAACTGTAGTGGTAGCAGCTTTGTTCTCAATACTCATAAGTTCTCAGTCGCTGTCACAACCGCAAAGCATCAGTGTTCCACAATCTGTTCCAACCGTTGAAAGTGGTACAAGATTAGGCAACTCGACCTCCAATTTGACCTTGAATGCAAAACGTTTGGATTCACCGTCAGTTGTTTCACAACAAGCTTTTGATCCGCCAAAACAAAAAAATCCCAATGACGAGATATACGATTTGGTGTTTTGGTACCGACCAGGAGCCCAACTACCAAACTCGACATTCATTGTGACAAGGAACCAGTTCTCAGACCACGCCTTGGCACCGGTTGGTTTTGATGTCCTACATGCTGATTTCAGACTCTGCGATACAGACTGTGCGGCACTTTCAGACAGATTTCCCACACAAAATATATCCGACATTCACAAATCCTGGCGCTACCAGCACTTTGTCAACCATACCCTAACTTTGTACTACGATGCCGACAGTTGGAATCAGCCAAGTACAGGCACCCATATCCCCATTCAAGATATCACCTTTTGGAGCTCCTCTCTACAGAGACATGTGTCTGTCAAACATATCATACCAGCTATTTTTGTTGAGAAATGCAAGTCTACAACATGCCCACAGGCGTGCCCTCAGAACCTGGAACAGGGACCGTCGGCATATCCTTTCATCGAGGACACCAAGGACGGTATCTGCAAAAGTTTGCATCCTGATGTATTCCCTCCCAAAAGATCACATGGTGGAAAATGTCGATGTGAAAGCACCTGCTTCACACCTGAAGCTGGCGATCCCAAATCCTTTTGGCCCTGGAGTAACGAGTCTGAGTTCAAACGATTCCGTCCAAGGGAAACGGCTGCCGGGTACCCCAAATGCGAAAAAGAGCGCTCCTTGCAAAACTTTGAACCGAGATTCATTTGTCCAAACGAGATGGAAAAGTCTTTGCCTTGCACTTTCCAGGGAGCTTTTTCGCATCATCTTTTCTTTATCCCCAAGGCAAAACTCATATTTTGTGGAATCCCAAAGGCTGGAGTAACCGAGTGGATCAAATTCTTTCGATACGTCATTGGGGCCAAAGACTATCTTTCTCTTCCTCACTACAAAAAAGATCGCGAGAATTTCTTTCTCAAATCGTTGGATCCGAGGCGGGCTCAAGCACTCCTCAAAGACCCCACGTGGACTAGGGCGGTTTTCATTCGGAATCCTCTTGAGCGCCTGTTGAGTGCGTACTTTGACAAGATTGTTGGACAGGCATACACCCAAAAGGTATTCAAAATTGGTGATCTTAAAGACGAGGACCGTTCAGTCTTGACTTTTGAAGAATATGTTGATCGCGTGACAAACACTACTATTCCAGTGGATTGTGACGACCCGAATGGTTTGAAGGGCTGTACAGATCCACATTGGAGGCCCCAAACAATGATGTGTGGGCTCGACTACATGCTTCCTTCCATTGATTTTATTGGAAACTTTGACCACATCGCGGAACACACAAGGCTGTTATTGGAGAGGGTTGGCATATGGGAAGAGTTTGGATCGACGTTTGATGATGGTTTGGGAGGTAGGCGCTCCAACATATGTTGGGTCCCTCCCGTGCAGCGACGTGCAAACGCGACAACCCCCGGGTTCAACCAGAGAGGCCCTTCTGGAAATGGAGGGAGAAGCCATGCTACCAATTCAAAGTCCAAGTTCGAAGAAATGTACACACCTGAACTGATGGAGAAAGTTCGGCAGGCGTATCATTTGGATTTTGCTGTTTGGGACGAAATCTCTAAAGAGACGCTTCCATCCAATCAAGTGCTGCATGGACGAGACATACCGATAGTGCAACAGCGATGCTCCCAGCCATCAGAAGCAACGTGAAACTAAATCAGCGGCAATATTGGGGGAAACCGCAAAGGACTAACGTTTTTACTTACTCACTTGGGACTTGGGATACAACTACTAGTACTTAGTAGTACTGTACCTGTCCTCTCTAGTGAAATCTAAGCGTGCTCCCCTTGCTGATGATGAAAATACGTACTCAGGGCTTTGACAAAGGAAAAGTACATTTTTTCCAGAGAATCACGTTATTGCACCAACCCTTATTCCACGTAGCTACCTATTAGCTGGATGAAGAAGAAACGTTTGCGGGTATCTTCATACTAGTAGTATATTATAGAAATAGTGCATATTTGTACCAGCCCATTCATATGTAGTTAGAAAAAACATGTTAGAATGCACAAATGCATTAGTAATTAGTACACAACCCCTAGGATTTACATTACTATGACATGTTGTAGGGGGAGTAGATTATTTCTTCCCCTACAGCTATGTTTGAGTAGTCTGGTGGGAACCCTCTGCGACTTGTGACTTCTTGCGATCCAAGGGGTCCCTAATCCAGTCATATAGTTCCACGTGGATGCCTGACACTAAAGGAACACCCCCAAAGACCACCCCAAAAAAGACCACAACCCGATGTCGTGATTGTGATGAGCATTGATTCGATGGCCTGATGGCAAAGGAGTTGGACAAACGAGTATGTTCAGGAAGCAGCAGCAATAAGCTTCTCTTTGGATTGGGATCAGTAGTGTTAGTAGCATTTCTTTCCATCCTCAAGAATTCCCAACTTCTGACAGAATTACAATACAGCAGGGCTGGACTTGGAATTCAAGCCGTTCAAGTCGTTCAATCCATTGAGAGGAGTGAAGAGAGCATTCCAGATGATGTGATTCCAAACTTGACTGAAACCTCTGAACATTTGAAAAATGTCACTCCAGGGAAAATCCTAGACAGGACAAAACCCTCTGACAATGGCATGTATGATCTCATATTTTGGTACAAGCAGGGAGCTGATCTTCCAACCTCCCCGATGATTGTGACTAGAAGTGAGTATTCGACGAGCAAATGGGCCCCGAAAGGTTTTGATGTCCTCCATGTGGATTTTAGGCCATGCACTGGAGATTGTACGGAACTTTATGAAGGAAATTTCACTCCAAATGAGGCGAGCATCCAGGGCACTTGGCAATACAAGTTCTTTTCGAGAAGAAACATTACTCTCTACCATGAGGAGGTGGGCAGTTGGGATACCAGCAAAATCGCCTTTGAAGAAATCACAGTCTGGAGCTCTGCTCTCAGCAAACATGTATCCGTCAAAAATTTAATCAGCGCTTGGAGTTTTGAAAAATGCAAGTCGGGAAAGTGTCCACAGTCATGCCCTCAGAACCTAGAACAGGGACCGTCTGCGCACCCTTTTGTTCGAGATGTTGTGGATGGTATCTGCAAAAGCACCCATCCTAATGCACTACCACCACTACGGAAATTCGGTGGAAAGTGTGGATGTGCGAGCACATGCTTCACGCCTGACGTAGGTGAGCCTGACTCGTTTTGGCCATGGAGTAACGAGTCTGAGTACAACCAATTCCGACGGAAAGGAATGGAAGAAGGTGATGACGACGGTGACGGTGACGGTGACGGTAACTCATGTAAGAGGGATCGCCCACGACAAACCTTTGAACCTAGATTCATTTGCTCATCAGGGGGCACGAACAAGTCGCTACCCTGTGCCCTTCAAGAGGCATTCGCCCATCATCTTTTCTTCATTCCCAAGGCAAAACTCATCTTCTGCGGAATTCCGAAAGTTGGGGTCACTGAATGGATAAAATTCTTTCGCTATGTCATTGGGGCCAAAGACTATCTTTCTCTCCCGCACTACAAAAAAGATCGAACAAACTTCTTTGTCAAAGCGTTGGACCCACTACAAGCCCAGGCCCTTCTCAACGACCCTTCCTGGACAAAGGCAGTCTTCCTGCGAAATCCTTTTGATCGCCTGCTGAGCGCCTACTTTGACAAGATCCTAGGCCAAGGGTACACTCAAAGAGCGTTCCACATTGGTAAAACAAAGGACAAAAAGAACCGTCCAACCTTGACATTCCCAGAGTTTGTTGATCGCGTGACCAACACCACTATACCAGTTGATTGTGACGACCCAAATGGTTTGAAGGGATGTACAGATCCACATTGGAGGCCGCAGACAATGATGTGTGGGCTCGACTATATACTTCCTTCGATTGATTTTATTGGAAATTTTGACCACATCGCGGAGCACACTAGGCTTTTGCTGGAGAGGGTTGGCATCTGGGAAGAGTTTGGATCGACGTTTGATGATGGCATAGGACGGGAGGGGCGTACCGAAAAGTGTTCGGTCCCCCCTATGAAGCGGCTCGCAAATGAGACCATCCCCGGATTCAATCAGAGAGGGCCGTCAAAAAATGGAGAAAAAGTCCATGCAACTGACTCAAAGTCCAAGTTCGAACAATTGTACACACCAGAACTGATGGAGAAGGTCCGACGGGCGTATCATTTGGATTTTGCTGTGTGGGATGAAATATCCAAGGAGACGCTTCCTACGAATCAAGTGCTCAGCGGACGAGACATTCCGACAGTGCAACAACATTGTTCCGAGTCGTCAGAGGCACCTTGAGGGGGGAACGAGCATTTTAACTTGAGTGCTCGGAATTTTGGTTTGATATTTTTATTTAGCTTTAGTGATAGTGGAGGCAACAGTCATTTTGGAACGAACTGCAAACCAAGTTGTCGCTGTCAACAAAATCGCGGCACTGCTTTGCATAGCGATGTCCAAGCTTCCTGCTATGTCTGCCAATGCTCCCATACTTGTAGCTCCAACAAGGAACCCTACATCACCGGAAGTCCGCATTAACGCAATAGCTTGTGCTCTCTTTTTGTCATCCACAGAGTCTGACATATAGGAAACCGGAGAAGTTGCCAACAAAGTCGAGCCAACGGCCCACACCCCGAGAGCCCCCGACATTTGATACATGTCGGTGCAAAGGGGTAGCATTAGCATAGCCGACGACAACAATGTACATCCGCAAACGATGCCTGGGACTTTCCCAATGGTGTCAATGTACTTGGCAAGGACGGGGTTACCCATGACCTGAATGATACTCATTCCCATGTAAACTTGTCCTACACCCATTGGTGTCATGGCCAATCCGTTGACATCTGTGAGAATCAAAGGCAACAACGTCATTTGCGATCCTGCCAGTCCCATCCAGTAGAACCCATTCATAATGCAAACATTGCGCACAGGCGGCATGGCCAAAAGAGGCGCCCATTGACCAAGGGCAGCTTGGAATGAATCCTTGAAGGATGTTTTCTCTTCTTGTGTTGTCGGCAGTTGTTGCCAGGGGAATGTCATCTTTGTCGGAAGAGTTTCATTGAGTAGAATGCTGTTGACCGCAGCTAGACCAAGGTATGAGACTCCCACGGCATAAAAAGTAGGGTTGACACCAATTTGATCACAAAGGAAACCTCCCAGCGCCGGCCCCAAAGCCGTTCCAGCGGAAAAGCCACTCATAATGGGAGCAAAGGAAGAAGCACGGTTGAGAGGGGTCGAGATATCAGTTACTGTCATGGTGACAGCTGTGCTCAAACCAGCCACACCCAACCCGGTGACAAGTCGACACAAGTAGAGATGTTCAAAACTGCCTGCAAAACCAATTCCTCCGACTCCCACTGCAATTGCCGCCAACGTATACACCAAGTACGGCTTCCGGCCATATCGTTCTACCAAAACCGCACTCGGGATGTTTCCAGTCATTTTGGAGACTGCGAATGCACTGACAACCAGGCCATATTCGCCTGCCGTCAATCCAAGATTCTGCACGACAAAGGGCATTGCCGGAGTCGTAACACCAACGGACGAACCGACAAGAATCATGGACAGAGCAAGAGGAAACACTCTTTTCGTATCAAGTGCGCTGGCATTGGTCTTGATTGTCGCCAAGAATTCTTCGGAAGTGATTCCGTCGACACTTCCTTCCTTATTGCTTTCTCTGGAGAAGAAATCCCAACATCGTTCTGCTTCCACATGGACATACTGTTGGCGTAGTGTTTCTGTTGTGCCAGATTCGTGTTTACTTGCAAAAGTATTGGCCTCTTCCAATTCTTTTATTCGAGTATCCAAAAATGTTTGTAATTGAGGCAAGGAAATTGTTGGATGTTGTCCCGAGTTGTTGTTGTTGTTGTTGTTGTTGTTGTTGTTGTCGTCCGAGTCCGTTTTCCCTCCGGCACTTTGTATAGACAAAAACACAGATTCAATTTCTGAATCAGTGAAGGACTCGAGGCGTAGATATGTATATAGTCGATGTGGATCGATGGGTTTCTGTTGCATCTTTTGCAACCATTTGGGAGGTTGATCTTGTTCTTGTTGATCTCGGAGAGAAGTGGCGAGAGAACGCTTCCTGCCGCGCAACGAGTGGGAAACAATGGAAAGTCTTCCTTCCACTGCCTTGGCAAGAAGGAAACTGCCTCGATGTCGCTTCACCAAGCCCCGCGACAGAGGTGCAAGGGATATCATTGTCCTTGTCTTGGATGAAGGTGCGTGTGGTACACCAAATTGATGCCTAGATCGCTGCTGCCTTGAAGGAAGCAACTCCGGTGCATTTTTGTGACAGGGGTGAAGGAGGATCATAGACGAATGTTCATCGCACACCTCCAAAACGTGCGACAGCGTCCGTGCGGTGTCCGAGCAAGAGGTCTGGCTCGGTTGGGAAGGTTGAATCGAATGTGTCGACGTTATGGGTTGGTACGTAGCTTTACTGTACTACTTGAAAGACATTTTCCGTTGAAGCTTCGATTTATGTTGGACATTCTCTCTAAACAAGGGCAAGTAAAACGCGACCACAGTTCGACTTGCGCGTGCGCCGTCGTCAGGTCGACAGCACCACAGTGAGGGTTTTTGTAATAGGAAGAAGCGTGCACTGTTATTGCGGTTGCCAATGGGTCAATCCAACAGTATTGCCAATCATCACCCAAACAGGCCACCATCACCCATCACCAAAGGAAGGCTTTCCACGAAGGATGCGGATAAAATTGTATTCTGCAAAGCCAGTTTTGCTGATTTGGCTTTCAATAGCAGTCCTTTTCCGGCTCCGCGATTATGCGTATCTCTCTCTCTGGTCACCCGATAGGGTCCTCTTCCAGCCGACAAGTACAAACACCCTACAACAAGAATTGCACACCACCACAACCAAGGAACCGCAAAAGAAGATTGATCTCATTCTGTGGTCAAGGAATGAGCTCCCCGCACACTTCTCGGATACTATCATTGTCTCACAGGACAGAATCGCCTTGAACCCCAATGAACCAGTAGGCTACCAGGTTCTCCGCACTGAGTTCCGATCGTGTGACCACACTTGCCCATTCGATGCCATTGCCAAGAACGCATCTTCCACAATAGAGCGCCGCGACACAAGATCCTCCCTCTGGACAGACCACGGTTTCGATGATTTCAGCCTAACGTTGCTGTACAAAAACGCAATAAGGGTTCCAGCCAACAAACCAGCGGACTTTGTGGCTGCAACTGTCTGGGACCCGCGTCTGGGTCAGCAAGTCACCTTGCCCTTTGATGCTTCAGAGCAGCTTCAATATGATTATTGTGACGGCGATGTTTGGCCTTGTCCAGAGCATTGTCCTGAAAATGATCACCTTGTAGATTCCGCCTATCCCTTCATTAGCGATTGGCATGATGGGTTGTGCAAGAGCTCACACCCGGATGCAATTCCCCCTTCCCGCCCATTCGGTGGTCCCTGTGGATGCGATACTACATGTTTCACACCAGAAGCAGTCAAGCTGGACTCGACTTGGCCCTGGGAATCCCCCGCCCAAAGGGAGGCATTCTATCCCCCGGACAAGGAGGGCGTCATGGAATGCCCATCTGAGCATACTATCTCATGGCATGATTCATTCCTCGGATCTCGAGAATTCGACTGCTCTGGGACAGGCAAAGTATCCCTCAACTGTGATGTTTACTACGATTTTTCCCACCACCTCTTGTTTATTCCCAAAGCCAAGCTCATATTTTGTGGCATCCCAAAAGTTGGGATCACCGAGTGGCTCAAGTTCTTTCGTTTTGTCATGGGTGCTCAAGATTACCTTTCAACACCTCACTACAAGGAAGACCGCAAAAATTTCTTCATGTCAAGTCTTCAAATGAGCAAAGCGGAAGAACTCTTCAATGACCCTTCCTGGACCAAGGCAGTGTTTCTCCGGAACCCCATGGAACGTCTTCTGAGCGCATACATGGACAAGATTGTAGGATCCAATTACAGTAGCTCGGTATTCAACGAGCCATTAGGGCTCAGTTTTGAAGATTTCGTGAACAGGGCCATTAACAATTCGACGATTTCCAGTTGTCGTGACCCAAACGGCTTGAACCGATGTACCGATCCACACTGGCGTCCTCAGTCAATGACTTGCGGGCTTGACCATTTCCTCCCCCACTTTGACTTCATTGGAAACTTTGACAACATCGCGGAACACTCCAAGTTGCTACTTGAAAAAGTTGGAATGTGGGAACAATACGGAGCGCTCTTTCATGATGGAAGGAATATGAAGCATCCGGGCAGCGGTAAAAAAGACCCCAGGGGAGGCTCTGAGTCACGAGTCCACCAAGGTTCAAACTGGACTTGACCGGCTCGCAATTCAAAAAGTGTGCGCCGCGGCAAAGAGTTTCTTGACAAGGAGGTAAATCATCTTTGTGTGTTCATTATTGACAATCGCCATGCAACAAGCGTCATAGGAATACTAGTAGAGTAATAGACCTAGAACTTGTAGTGTTGACAAACGTTGACTACACTACGTCGCAGGCACTAGTGCTATGTAGTAGTATCGGTGGTGGTGGCAGCGTTGTTTGTTCTTTCTTCTTACCGCAACCGCTTGCTCCAAGCAATGCGTGGTGACAATGCTCATTGCTGTGTACTAAAAGGTAGCGATAGCTAGAATGTTTGATACTAGTGGGTCTTTCTCTACAGGAGTACAAGAAGAAAGTTTTCTCCTGAGCCTCTGCTGAGGGCACAGTGGTGATCGGATGTCATTGCTGTTGCAACTTGATTTACCGTGTGGTGTGGTTCCATCTTCTGACAAATAAACGCAAAATGAAGAAGAGTCAAAAGAAGTCACTCTAAAAAGTCTTGGCATCGGTGAAAAACCGCTACTAACCGATGCCAGTGTCACTAGGTCGACAAATTAAACGAAAAAACATCATCTACAACAAGGTCACACTTAGTTGGACAGGAAGAGCTCACTACGATTACTTTTTTTAAAGTTCCTAGCACGGCCGCATCACTGCATGAAGCACAGCACACCAGTTGATTGTCAAATGTCACCCCCTGTTTGCGGTAGACTCCTGGCCCCCCAGTTCTTTCCGCATGCAGAAAACGACAACGATAGCGACCACGGTGGTGGTAACAAGACGACAACGGTAAACAACAATGACAACAACAACAACAAGAATTCAGACTCCTGGCTCCCGAGTTCTTGCCGCATGGAAACAACGACAACAACAATGTTAGCAACAACGGTGGTATCAAGACGACAATGGGAAACAACAACGGTAAACAACAACGACAACAACACCGAGAATTCAGCCAAACTGCTGGAGTGTGGCACTGTTTTGATTTTTTGGGTGCGGTGCGCTGCATGCGGCGGAGGTTTGGATTTGAACCTGTGGGTTTGGAGTGGCGGGCGCGTTTGGTGGGAGGTCGGCAGGCTTTCGGATGGAACCCCCCCCAGGGGAGTCTTGGGGTCTTTTCATGCCATGCCCTTGACAGTGTTTGTCGCGTACCTCCTCCTGTCCGTGAACCGGACGAGGTAGTCTACGGATTCAATCAAAGGGGTCCATCTGGCACTGGAAAGAATCACCATGCCACCAATTCTACCAGTCTATATGACAAGTTCTATACTCCTGAACTCATCCGAAAAGTCCAAGAGGCATACAGCTTAGATTATGCCATTTGGTCGGAAATCTCGTCACCGGATTTGCCGGTCAACAAAGTGCTGACAGGCCGAGAATTGAAAGTGGTGACAGATCATTGCGGTGGAGCCTCCAATATTTCTCCCCTACGGTAACAATCACATCAGAAAACTGGTTGGCTGGGGAAGCGCATCCATCTTCAAAAATTCACAACTAGTAGTGGTGGCTTTTGCCACATTCAAAATATTTATAACAACACCCCGAACACAAATATCTACCTGCCAGTCTGTTTGTAAGTTTGCATGCACGAAACGCCATTGACTACGTTGGTGCCTAGTTGGAATCCCACAATCCCAGAATTTCGCTTGGAAGCTATTGCAAACATGAAACATACCATTATATTCATGCGTTCTATCGATGCTATTAGCTGTTCAATGTGTAATGAAAATCCCGATCTTCTCAATGCAGCACCTTTCCAGACATGGCTAGGCCGGGTGTCAATCCCCCATCGTGGTGGAAATCTTGCTCCTCCTCCACGGCAGGTTTCGTTGGCTCGGGTTTGCTTTGGTGACGTGCACTTACGTACTCTTGGTACTGGGCATCGCCCTTGAATGGTCTTGCTCCAATGAGATCAATCATGTCATCGTGCGTGATAGTCTCCTTCTCCATCAAGAGTTTAGCAACGGCCTCAACTTGATCCTTGCGCTCACGAATCAGTTCGACAGTCTTCAAATAGGCAGCATCGACAATGGCTCGAGCTTCTTCGTCCATGGCCTCAGCGGTAGCATCAGAATAAGGCTTGTCGCCTGGCATGCCATCATTATCTTGAGGGTATGCCAATTGACCAACTCTTGAATTCATACCGTAAGTCATTATCGTGCTGTACACCATTTGTGTAACACGACGAAGATCATCGGAAGCACCCGTTGTGACACGACCAAAGAAGACCTCTTCAGCTGCACGTCCAGCAAGAGCCATGCAGACGATATCCATAATTTGATCTTGAGTTCTTAGGAACACCTCCTTTGGTAGGTATTGCGCGAAACCAAGAGCACCACTTGTTCTGGGAATAATGGTAACCTTCAATAGAGGGTCAGCATGCTCCAGGAACCAGCCGGCCACTGCGTGACCTGCCTCGTGGTGGGCAACAATCTGTCTCTCCTGGTCACTCATGATCTTATTGCTTTCCAAACCACCAATAATACGATCCGTAGCCTTTTCGAAGTCATCAATTGTCACAGTTTCAGCCTTTCGGCGAGCTGCTACAATGGCAGCTTCGTTGCACAAGTTGGCAATGTCAGCTCCCGCAAACCCGGGAGTCAAACCAGCCAAACGACCTGAGTAGTCTTCCAATTCTCCCTCCAAAGTGATACCTTTCAAGTGAACATTGAAAATCTCCTTGCGACCCTGCAAATCAGGTTTGTCAACGGTGATTTGTCTGTCGAAACGGCCTGGTCGGGTCAAAGCTTGATCCAAAATATCAATACGATTTGTACCAGCCAAAACTACAACTCCAGTTGTAGTAGTGAAACCATCCATCTCGACAAGCAATTGGTTAAGAGTGTTTTCACGTTCATCGTTTCCACCCGAAAATCCTCCCTTTCCACGTTGACGACCCACGGCATCAATTTCATCAATGAAAACAATGCACGGCGCATTCTCTCGAGCCTCCTTGAACAAGTCTCGAACACGCGAAGGACCCACTCCAACAAACATTTCTGTCAAATGCAAAGGCGGACTGGTGAGTGTCTGTATGAGCAAAGCAAATCCATTGTTGCCCACGGTACCTGTACTCGTACGTACCAATAAAGTCGGAACCAGAAATGGAGAAGAACGGAACACCGGCCTCCCCAGCAACAGCCTTGGCTAATAGCGTCTTTCCCGTTCCAGGTGGTCCACATAGAAGAGCTCCCTTTGGAATTTTAGCTCCCAACTTTTCGAACCTCGACGAATCCTTCAAGAAATCAACAAACTCCATAATTTCTTGCTTGGCTTGTTGGCAACCAGCCACATGTGAAAAATTGACATTGACAGACTCGGGGTTGATCTTCTTGGCATTGGATTTTCCAATTTGGAAAAGGTTGTTGCCACCACCTCCAGAGCTGGCACCTCCCATCATTCCGCGAGAGTAATAGTAGACCATAGCCAACATGGCAATCATAGGAGTAGCCTTGATAAACTCCACAAAAAGGTTAACTTCGTTGACATACTGCACAGGGACCCAGTCGCGAGGGTGAATGTGGCCTTGTGCTTTGGACAACTTCTCCTCAAAGGACTCTATGCTTCCAATGTAAAAGTGGTAGGCAGGGGTTAGTTCCTTCTTTCCAACCAAGGCGGTCCCGACGGATCCTAGCATGGGGGCTTCGGAAGTAGCAGATTGGTTGAAATCCATCATGGTGGTGTCAGTATCCTGCTGGGAGGCTACAGAGCTGGTGCTGGAAGTGGAGAACTCGGAAGAATTCATAGTAGCCGAAAGAGACTCGGACGACTTTGGTGCGAGACCCTTGGATCCAGGATGCAGGACAACTCGGGCCATGTTGTTGTTGACAACAATGATCTTCTCCACTTGTCCAGTCTCCAAGAGTCTATTTCTAAAGTCCATGAACGTAATCTCCTGACCATTCCTGGATTCTTGTGGTGAACCCTCTTCGGTTCCGAAATACCTTCTGGCTGCAAGGATCATGAGTAGCATAACAATAAGAGCGGGTGTGTTTTGAGGGTCATTGTCGTAGGATGGCCCGCCGCCACCTCCCTGTTGTTGCTTCTTTTGTTTGTCTCCCTGAAAGCTGAATTTGTCTTTGGAAGGTTCCTTCTCCTTGTTGGATTCCTTTTCCGGGTCATTATTGCCTTCACCCTTGTCGTGATCTTTGGGGTAAAAGTTCTCAAAGCCTTTGGGGATCTTGGCAAACCAGTCCGAGAGTGGAAGAGACCCCCACGAATGAAAGGCAAAGTCAACACTCCCCTTGGTAGATTGTGCAGATTGTGCCGATTGTGCATATTGTGCAGAGTGTGATTGCATCCAATCCTCAAAGCGAATGGCCCGTACTTGCTCCTGAGGTCGGACTCTGGAGGCACGATTGCCACGAGTACTCGTATTAGTATGCAGTTGTCGAAAGGGCCTGGCACTCCTCATGGTGGCCGCCCTCTGCATGTTTCGCACTAACAAATTGGTTGACATGCTGATAGCAATTGGAATTAGGATTGTAATAGGAATTGGAATTGGAATTCAAAGACACACACACCACACACTGGCTGACCAAAAGTTTCGGACAATGATGATGGTGATGATTTGTGAAGTCCCGAAACCTGCAGGAAGTGAGCGAAACGCGAAACACCCCGTGGAGGATGTTCGGCCACAAAAAGAACGAGATTGACGGCCTTCGAAAAGGGAGAAACGCACGTCTGGGACTGGTCTTCTGGGACGTCGTCCGGACACGTCAGAGATTCCTCAGAAATCTGGCGGAGTGGCGACACAACTTCCCTCCATTTTATATGCCTTTCTCGCTGGATGGGAAGGAAATTGTCGGCAGAATTTGTCGCATCGTCCTGCCGAAATAGGCGTCGTCGTTTCTTCTTCCAGTGGTGGTGGATGGTGGAGACCTTCACTGTTCCGTCGGGAGTCGGGACTACCATACATACACCAACAACACCACGTACACTCCTACGAAGTGTACGTTGTACTGGAGGTCACTGGTCACGCCGTCACTGCGTGTGTACATCTCCCATCGTGGAGTCACTGTCTTGTTTGATGCCACCACGGAGGGAGGTGGAAAAACACAACTACTTTCTCAAAAAAAAAAAAATAGACCACCTTCCGACCAAATAATTGTTCCTGGTTCCGGCATGTCGGAAAGCCAAGATAGTATACTCCTCCAAGGGTTCCAGCACACTTCTGTTTGGGGAGATGAGGGAGACACATCGTCGCCTTTGTTGAGTCCTTCCAAAAAGTCTCTTTCTTCCAGTAGTCATCACTCGCACGAAGGAGGTTCGGCTTTTACCCCTTCACGAACCCGTACTCCCACCAACACTTCCAAACCCAATCGAAGAAGATCAGGAGAATATGAGTTGAAGAATGCCAAAGATGCTCTAGTTGGGTCTATAGCAGCTGTCATTAACTTTTTGGGAGATGCAGGGGTGCCCAAGCCAACGTGTGAACAGTTGCAAAAGAATTTGGAGTTGGAGAAGCACTTTGCGGTTCTCAAACGAGTACAAGATTATGTTCATTGTATACCTTCCAAATCAGAAGATGAAGCTTCCGCCAAGATTCATTTGGCAGTCACTGCCTGGGAGGCGCTCTGTCGCTACAAGAATATTGAATACAAGCTGGCCTACAAGTATAGTTTCCATCTTCGGTACGAAACCAAGGGGGCTTCGCCACAAGAGATTAAGCAAGCCATTGCCGTGCAAGTTCGTCTCGCGGAACATTGTATGACTTGTCAAAAGAAACTATATTTGGTGCAGAACTGGCAGCGTCGACTTCTCAACAAGATGAACCGTTCCACCGTCATTGAACCACAGGGCTATCAACCCATTCGATGTCTGTAATGTTAGTACAACTACAGTACTGTACCGGTAGTTACTCGTACCGTAACGTGATAGATTGTGAATACTTAGTACTACTAAGGGATACTTCACTGCCAATTGAATACTAGATATTCTGTTGTGCGCTATGTCATATGTTGTGATATGCGATATGCGATTTCGTTCCAACAGTTCTCTTCGTTGTCTGCACCGGGAAACCCTTTCAGGACGAAGTATTGCTTCTATCATGTCAGAGAACAACTCTCCCATGCCTTCCATACCTTTCTGTCTCTTATTGACATACATTGGACACGATGTAAACTCTGTTTGGATCTGTCTCCCATGGTCTCTTCCGAGTTCCAGCCAACGTTTGCAACGGTGCCGTGTCTCCCGCGGCACGACGGTGTTCAAAGCCCCGAAGAATGGCTGCATACTGGCTCGACAAGGTCAAGGGACGACACGCATGGGCTATCTCATCGGATATATCCTTTCCTACTCCCTTCTTGGCGCTCTGTCGAGCAAACACGGCAAGTCTTACCCGGATCACATTGTTTCGACGACGACGATGAGCGGCTAGAAACTCGGCAGACAATGCCGCTTCCGTTGTTTCCCCTTGTTTGAACTGGAAAAAGGCCGAGCGCACCTCGTCTTTCATGGTTTTGTACTCTTCGATCGAGTACCAGGTTGCCTCCTTTTCGTTCCTAGCAATATCCTTCCTATGCAACGTTAGAAAGGTCTTGGCATACGGGGCAAAGGACACAACGCCCATGTTTTGTTGTTACTGTAGTTGTTATGTTGTTGTCTTGGCGTCTGTGTGTTTTCGTAGGTTCTATGACATCCAAATCCAATCCAAATCCAATGTATTCCTGCGTCCATGGGGGTATGGAAGTCAAGGCTCTTACAACGGTAAAATGTTCATTCGTGGAAACCGATCTTTTCTGGGATACGTTTTTGAAATGGAACGATTTTGCTTCCATCTCGACTCCATCCAACGGCCACGCGCAGTTTGGATCAGTCAGCCTTCTTTTTCGACGAGGTGAACCAAGTGCGAAGAACCGAATGGTACAACAGGAAGAATACCGCAAAGACCACATTGGCAATGCTGCCAATCATGAAGGTATTGGAAGTACCCACTTGCGCTTGGATTCTTCCACCCAAAATGGCTCCCGTCGAACGACCGATCCCATTGTACAGACCATTCAACACCAGCAACATAGTGGCACGAACCGAATCTGGAGCAAGCTGACTGGCATATAGAATAGAGGTACTCCAAAAAACACCAAACGTCAATCCCCGTAGCGTTTCTGCGAAGTATCCAAAGGTTGGATTGTCCATGATGGCAAAGAGTCCAAACCTTAGGGCCACGGCCAACAGACTCGCGACCATGACTCGTTCTGCTCCCAACCACTTTCCTAGCGCACCAGAATAATAGAACATTACAGCTCCGGCACAACTAGAAAAGAGTCGACTGAGGCCCATGTTCATCCCAGTACCACCAACCTCTCGAAAGCGCACATAGGTAAAGTTTTCGGCAACTCCCCCAGCAACCCCCATGAGATACACGGCAAGAAAGAATACCACGGCATCAGGGTTTGTGAAGACAGAAGAAAAGACTTCTCGCAGGGAAAGAGGACCCTTTGCTTTGCCCGATTTGTCCGACTTGCCCTTTGGATTTCTATTGCGCTGGAAGCAAATGAGGGTGACCAACACTGGAACGTGCAAGAGCACGTGAGCTACAAACAAGAAACGATAGCCCAACATACTTTCGTACAAACGCAGAAGGAATTGTTGCAGAGACATGGAAGAGTCCCACACTGGCAAACTGCCATTGCCTTGCTTATCGCCGAGCAAAGAACCTGCCAAACTGGTACCGAATCCGGTACCAAGGAGACTCCACAATCGTAGTTTTCCGTATTGTGTGCGATCGTTGAGTTGCTGAAGTACCAAAGAGTCAATGAGCGAGCGTACAGGTGCGCCAAATACGGACTGAATGGTGACGAGAGCCATGATGGTGTAGGGATCATTCACCATTCCGACTGCCACTTGCCCAATCAACGCAATGAGAATGGTGACGTATAGAATGAGAAAGGGAGCTCCATACTTGTCGGAAACGGCTCCCCAGATAGGTCCAACCAGAAACGTAGTAAAGGGAGTGATGGAGCCAATAAGACCGATAATCTGCCCCTTGTATCCCAACGATTCGTAATACACAGGAAGGAAAGGCTGGATGACACTGATGGCCATGTAGTAGGTCAAATACAACAACCTGATGAGGAACATTGTTGATCCCTCCTCCTTACGAGTACTGGCCACTTCTGCAACCTTGTCCTTCTCATTTTGGGTTGCTTTGACTGATTCGGTCGACATCGTCCACCGTTCTTTTGTTGTCGTAGCTGGTACAGTACAGTACTCGTACTCGTACTGTGAATTCTGTGGGCAAACGAATCTCTTGCTTGGGTTTGGTCACTGAGAATCTCCGAAAAGGTGTTTCCACGTGGAGGTTCATCCACGAGTGGAAAGCAGGGAGAAACCCCTACGCCGTACATACCAGACTTCGACACAAACCAAACAACCCTACTGTTGGAGGGTGTGGATACAACATTCCGTGACTTCGTCGAGTACGGTACGGTACTCGTACTCCGTCAAAAAGAGTAGATACTAAAGAAGATGTTGTATCGAAACGTATACTTCTTGTCCGTGTGTATTGCTTTCTTGGCTTGGACTACTCGTACCTTGGCTAAAGGATGGACTTATCCCTGGTCGTCCTCTAGAACAAAATTCCAGATTGTGGACGAGTCGGTGGCATACAAGGGGTGGCGTACCATTGTGAAACGACAAGTTCGTATGAGAAATGGAAAAATTGTCACATTTGATGTACGTTTATGGATCTGTTTTTCGTGTGGTACGGTAGTTTCAACTTTACAATGACTGTGACGCCTCATCTCGATGTTTCCTTCTGGACTGAAAATTCTCGATGCAACAGCTGGTGGGAGACAAAACGGGGGGAAGTGCTGTCATGATGTTTGCTTGGGACACAAAGACTAAAACAGCAACTTTGATCCGAGAGTACATGCCAGGGCCTCACAAAGTAATGTGGGGCCTGGCGGCCGGAATGGTGGAAGAAAAACACCAAAATCAAGCAGAAACAGCGGCTCGAGATGAATTGGAAGAGGAAGCACACTTGGAAGGAGGAACCTGGATACGATTAACTCCAAAGGAGGGACCTGGGATAGGTATGGATAAGTATTCTTTGACCAATGTCCATGCCTTTTTGGTGCTCGATGCCCAACAAGCGAAGAATCCAAAGTCGCTGGATGACGAAGAAGACATAGAGTATGTGAGAGGGGTTCCAATTGCGAAGATTATGGAATGGATTACAAAAGGAGAAATGAATATGGTCAGTGCATGGGGTTGTCTACTTGCGATTGAGAAATTGCGAGAGCTTGGTGAGTACCCATGATGATGAACCACAGTGACGACTGGCTTATTTCGATAGCAACTTCCTTGTCACTTGGCGGTTTCAATACCCGCATCCTAATAGTTAGTATATCCATACCAAAGTGGAAACTAAGAAGAAGGGTGACAAAATTGTCGCGTGTGAAGCGACCCCGAGAAATAATGATTCTGTTCCCAAGAGACTGATTGCTCATCTGCAGGAAGATCCTCGAGAATACTAAGCTTAGCTAAATGTTTTTCTTGCACTGCTTTTGTGATACTTTGTACAAATCGTAGTCCTAGAAATGTTGAGTACAAACTCTTCTGTAGTACGTATGTTTAGCTTCGGCTTTGCGTGTATTATTATGCTTGACGATGTCGTCTGTCAACCTCCCGTCACTTGTCTCCCCGCCGACGTCCGACGGACAGAGAATCCGACGATCCTGTCGTCGACACACCCATCGACCCATCATCATCTCCCCATCATCCAACGTTGTTGGGCCCAGGCTGCAGTACCAGGTACTCGTACTCCATTTCTCATTCTAGGCTATTGCACTTGTCCGCTTCGGACTCTATTTCATCCAACAAGGTCCCAGCTGTTCTTCCACTCTCAAAGATCCAATAATACAAAATGTCGAGTCCAATTCACCGAACGTCTCTTGAGGTGAGTCGAGTCCAACAGCTAGATGCTGAAATGGGGAAGGATGTTGCAAGGTTTATATGCATATGTTTGAAGGAGGATCATATTCCATCTATTGTCTAATATTTCTGCCTGTTTCCAATGTTGCGCTTTTCTGTCCACATCTATTTGTATCCATTTTATCTTCAGCTATACCGCGACTGTCTCCGCTTGGTCAAGCACGTTGCCCCTGGGTACTCTCCCAAGGCTCGGGCCCTTCGTCAAACCGTACGCTCACAATTTGAAGCCAACCGAGGCGAGACAGATGCAGGCAAGATTCAAACCTACAAGGCCAACGCTGTTCGTGCTCTTTCGAATTATATGTTGTATCAATCCGCTCAAAAGGACACTCAATTGCAACATGCCATGAAGGAGCAAGTAGCGAATGCAACAAAGGACCAGAAGAAGAAGCCCAAGCCTTGATAAGAAAGAAAACGATTGCGGAGTCTTTGGGAGTACTATGTAACAGTAGAAACTGCGATTTAAGGATACTAGTAGGATCTAAAGTTGCGAGACGAGCAGACTACCACTTGTTGAAACTACTAGAAAGTCAAAGTTGGTTAACCACTCGTATTGTTTCCAGATCCGCAGAAAATAAACAACAGGCTCACCCAATTCTTTTTGTCATTCCAGAGGAGATACAAATATATCCAGCCATGGGAGGATGTTGAGGTGTTGATGGATAATAGGTTGAATCGGAGGTGTCGAGGTGTCGGACAGAAGGCGGCCAGACTACTCCATCCACAGGTACCAACATTGGCGCCTGTGCTCTCTTTTTCGGGTCGCAAGGATGCGTGAAGAATCGAGACGACGAGGTCCAAGGTCAAGCAAGGCACCAAGAAGTTGTTTGCCACCTTGCCCATTGAGCATCGAAGCTACGGTACCAGAGCAAAGACATTGATCTTTCTTTTTTCTTTCATATTAGTTGTAGACATGCCTCAACACAAGCCTTTCCGCTCGAATGAGCCAACAGTGATTCCTCACGGTGTGATTCACAGCTCTGAGGGCAACGTTGGCCTCGGCAAGATCGATCACGGCGTCACTGAGAATCCTTATGAGCGTGCCTTTTCCCCATATGACTTCAATGGAGGAACCTGTATCGCCATTGCTGGAACAGACTATGCCGTCATTGCTGCTGACACTCGTTTGAGTTCTGGTTATGAGATTCTGTCTCGCAACACCACCAAGTTGCACAAACTCACAGACCGCTGCATTCTTGGCAGCGCTGGATGCAAAACGGACGTTGACCAGTTGCGTCGAAGTCTAGACATCCGAATGAAGGTCTACCAACACAATCACAAAAAGACCATGTCTACACCGGCAGTGGCACAACTTCTCTCCAATACACTCTACTACAAGCGATTCTTCCCATACTACGCCTTCAACGTCTTTGGAGGAATCGATGAAGAAGGAAAGGGAGCCATCTACTCCTACGATGCCATTGGAAGCTTCGAGAGGACAGCTGTTACAGCTACTGGAAGTGGCCAGGCTTATGTCATCCCACTCTTGGATAATGTCATTGCCAACAGAAACCGTACCTCGGAGAAGCGAGACATCCCGGTGGCTGAGGTCGTCGAGCTTGTCAAGGACGTTTTTATTTCGTGCGGGGAGCGAGATATCTACACTGGTGACCAAGTGGAGATTGCTGTCATTACCAAGGATGGAATTGATGTCACCACCTTCCAGCTAAAGGCTGACTAGATATTCAACTATAACTTCTTTCCTTTGTCCTTTACTATAGTTGCAAAGCCTTTCTTTCTTGTCAATGCTGCTGATGCTACTCCGTTTGCAAGCATTTCTATTGATGCATCCAGTGCTTAATCTACAGCGGTAATACTGTGGCCCATCCTTGTTTAGGCTTTCGTTTGGGGATTCATGGTAGCTTTCATTGATTGGCCGAGCAATCTAGTACTGTAGTAGAATCATGGAAGAAATATTGTTTGGCGGGTGGTACCGTACTGCGTCCTAGACCATGAAATCTTCCTTTCATGGATGGGTTACAGGTGCAACGGAACCACCCTAAACTCCATTCCTTTTTCTCCGAAACGCTAATGGACTGTCCCACCTGGTACAGTAGTTGTAGGATACTGCCGGTACTGTGTTGGTAGAAGGAGCGAGTTATTACTCTCGTCCTCGTCCTAGCTCTCGCCGCTGCATGAACGTTGGGTGGAACCAATCAGGTAGTTTCGTGCTACAAGCCAGGATTCTCAAGGACAAGGCTGGTAGTGGAGATCAATAACAAGAGTACGTCACTACCGTACCCTTTGGGAAATAGAATGTCATCAACAACCTTCCTCTCTTTACAACTTGTTGTGAAACGCTAGCACTCAGTCACGGAGGAACACCTTCCGATAATCGCGCACAACAGTCCATTGTGAGGACAACGGCACGCCTGCACCGCTCCCTCCTCCACCGTTCAAAAATACTGGATGCAGAAGGCTGTCTTGAAAAGATGACCTCAACAACTACGGTACTATACTTCCGAATTCAACCAAGAAGTTGATGCATACTCTCTCTAGAATATAGTTGTGCTTCTTCTCTTGCTACTTCAGTAGCTGTTGTAATACGTCTAATAGCTTTGCAAACTAACCAATAGCAGCTTCTTGCCTGGTGGAAGATCTTACCACTCCTCCCTTTCTTCACCTTCAAAGGAAGCTCGTTATAAGAAGTCTGCCTCTCCTGAAACGTAAGCACAGTCAATCACGATACTACTACAGTACCAGTAGTTAGTTTACTCCTGCTTGTATCCCCTTAATCAACAGTTATCATGAGGGATACAGGAAGCCTGATTTTGCGGCTTCAGGAACATACTCCATACTACTACAGTACCGGTAGTTCCTACTCTACCAGCTACCAGTACGGTACCGGTAGTATGAATGTAGCTCAAGCAATGAAGTCTTGCTCATACACAACAAGAAGAAGCAGTTGTTGATTTCAACTCCACTCTTCTCCGGTGGTGGCAGTTGCCATGTGATGTCGTTTATATGCCTTGGGATAGTCCCCTCCCGCCAATGGGAGGTCTTTGCTGCTTCGTATGTGACTGCGCCTCCTCAGCCAGCATTCAGCCGTTTGATTCAAAATTACTTATATGATTTTATTTTATGAATGGATATACGGTTTGAACTGGCTCGAAACGGTCAACTCGCCATCAGCGTAGGATCCCGTACATGTGAGTAGGGGTACTGCCGCCGACAGGTTGTCCCACCAGGGATTGCTTTGCGCAACTGCTTCCGACGAAATCTGAAACCGCTACCAACACCACAATTCCTAGAGCTTGCCGTTGGCATACTCGTACTGGGTGATACCATTCAAAGCCAAGCGATACTCGTAGTGGAAGCAACCTCCAACAACAACAATTACCTTCGCAACAATGTATGAATCTCGTGGAATGGCTCCAATGTATCATCATCACCCCCACTCCCTTCCTCCACATCCTCATCCTCATCATCCACCTCGGCATGTGCACCAACAGCATCAGCAACATCAGCATCAGCATCAGCACCACCATGCTCCCCATCCTCATCATGTTTCGGTCCACCACCATTCGCATCATAGACTTCCACCAAACCGTCCTCCTCTTGTCTCGAAACCTGTTAGCATGGGGAACATTCAAACAGTGGATCACCACCCTCAGAGTTGGAGCAAGCCTCCAATGTCAATGAACCCTCTGCCACCTCCTCTTCCACAACGGGTGCATCACTCTGCTTCCACTCCTGTCCACAACAAGACGACAGCATTGACCAAGAACCAAGTCAAGACCCCTATTACTCTCTGCTTTGAGAGGATGTTGGGTGCCGGTAAGTCATATCAACTTCGTTTGCCGTCAGAGCAATAGAAATTGAAAATTCTCTGACAATGTTCTTCTTCTGTTTCACAGCCGAGGTCCTGGCAAAATCCGATGCTTCCGCTTCGAACGATAGTGAGGCAGTTCCCGAAGATGAGCCTCGCAAACGCATCAAGGTATCTCACACATTCGAAGATGCACGACCCGAGAAGGCGCTCACCCCAATGCGCAAGGCTATGCGTCGCCTCAGCGACCCTCGCCACAACAGCCCAGCTCCTGTTGCCCGATTCAACCCTACAGATCCATTCGATCGAATCATCCATGATGAGGGTCTTTACAAGAAGCTGGTTCTCAATATGGCACTTCAACGCCAACCGAAGGAGGCATCTCAAAAGGAGAATGCAACTCCTCCGTCTCGTATCATCACCGAGGGATTCTACTGGAAGGAATACCCTGAATGCGAGCAAATTTTGTATGATGCCATGGAGGCATACTATGACCTGTCAACCAAGCAGCGACAATCCAAACACCAACAGGCATTCAACAATACGTTGGTAAAGAAGGTTCGAGAGACGGCCATCGCTAGCGGCTACGAGTTCGATGCCTTTTTCACAGATAAGAAACTACGAGATCGTATCAGGTGTTTCTTCAAGGTATGTTGCCACTGTTTGGAAGCTTGAGCAATTGCTATTCCACATATTTTCCCTCACCTCGTAACGTTCTCCAAACAGACACATCTTCAAAACGCCAAGAAGCGCCTGACTACTATGCAAAAGCACTCCAACTCTCTTGAACAGAAGGCTGCCCTTCAAGTTCTTATTGTTTCAGTTGACGGTCCATCTCATGGAGCAAGGAGTTCCGATGTCATTCGCTCTTTGCATTCTGACATTGAGACTGTAGCTCAAGTTGATTCAAAGAGGCGTCGATCTCTGGATTAATGCAGCTATCAGGGCATTGTATCCACAGTATTGGGAAGTATGTGTTTTTGTGACTCTTGTTTGGGATAAAGAATGGGTACATGTTATGATCTTCCGTAACCTTACGGTTGAATCGAGTGCTCAAAAAAGATTAATTCATCTACTATTTTCAAAACTTCAAACTACAAAACGTCAGTTTTCTTTTGGTTGCACCTCTTCTGTTGTAATTTTCCATAGGAACATTGAACTTTTTCCATCGTGTGAGATTATTACAGTGGGAGCACGTAGTCCGGTACGTAGGATGGAATACACGCGCATGTGAGATGCGGAATGTCGGAACCACTTTCTCCCGCCGCCAGTCGTTCCAGGCACTAATTCCCTCTGGCGACGTCACTGTTCTTCGTCGTCTGAAGCAAGTCATTTCCTCGCTGGTCTTTTCATCATGTCTCAGGGAGAACCCCACATCATTTGTTCCCGATTTGTTGTCAAGGTCCGATTCCACCCGATACCGTACCGCATTCCCAATCCTCGTACTAGCTGGAGCAGCCTTGAGCCTTCGCCTTACGTCTTGTTGTTGTATAGACCATCGAACGATCGAACGATGGATCACGCCGATGATGGAGCAAGCGGCAGCAATGGCCAAGCACAACCCCTTCCTGTAGCCCAGAGAAGTCTTGAGAACGCTACGGATATCTTGGGGACCGTTCGAGCCATGCGGATGCAAGAGGAGACTAAATATCGGATTGAAAACTACTTCATCAAGCAGAGACTGAATGGTGGCTTTGACTCCATGGAGATTGATCTAGCGAATGTGGACTCCAAGGACCTGCCTGTGGATCCAGAGTGCAGGTTTCGCATGTCCGAGTGGTGTTTTCAAATTGTGGATTTTTGTAGTTTCAAGCGGGAGACGGTAGCTATTGCAATGTCTTGTTTGGACCGTTTCGTTGCTTCCCCAAGTGGGCGCGATGCCTATTTAGACAGAAGCAAATTTCAGCTAGCTTCCATGGTTGCTCTGTACAGCGCTGTCAAGATCCATGAACATGAAGCGATGGATCCCGGGCTCATGGCTACATTGAGCAGAGGAGCGTTCACTGCACCGCAAATTGAAGAAATGGAAGCTAGAATATTGAGTGCAATTGAGTTCCGTGTGAACCCGCCTACGTCCTTGGCATTTTGCAACCACTTTTTGGATTTGATACCAAGTCACGTGGTTGACTTTCAATCGAGAGATACGGTTATGGAGCTGGCCAAATTTCAATCGGAAATCGCCGTAAGTGATGTAGACTTGATGTGTGCTAAACCGTCTACAGTCGCTTTGGCTGCATTGATGAATTCGTTTGACAGCCTGGATATGGATGCGGCTCTCCAACAGCATATCCTTGGTGTGTTGTCGGCAGCCACCCATGTCGACATTCAAAATCCGCTGTTTCGAGACATACGGATTCGGCTATACGAATGCCTGACGGGACAAGGAGAGAATGAATTTTGCAGCAGCATTTCTCCTCAGCCGTCCATGTCAGGTGGTTCTAAAACGCCATATCCGTCAACCTACTACGAAGCTCCTGGGAAAGTCGCTGGGACTTGAGTAGAACGAATACAGTTCAACACTCCTACAATCGTTAAATTCTATGAGTTACAAACTCGTAAGCTGCCAGTAGCATTGGCTAAACCTTCTAGAGATATTGAATTCAGTAATACTAGGACGTAGTTTCTACAAACCACCAAGCTAGAGGCCACGAATGATCTCTGGCAACAGTTCGCAAAGATCCGAGGATGGGAACCCGAGAAATTCCCATCGCCGAAGCTGGGAGAATTTCCCTGTCATATTCGACTAGCTCGATTGCCATGGGAATGGATGACATCGGCACCCGAACGGCCATCACCGAGGTGGTGGAGTAGCCATCGTCGTTTGTCGTTTCGTCACCGTCGACACAAAATAACAAAACAACAACAACAACACAACAACCCCTCCACCCACAAGAGTCTTCATTCACACAAAGAAAGCTTCAAGTTCAGACATCATGACGGTTCACATCAGTATCTCCGATATGTTTGATGGTGGCAACATCAAGTACATTCGCGAACAGCCTAACGAGCTCGACCCAAATGCCGTTGATGTCATTCTCCACATCAAGCCTGATGTTTACACTGAGTTGGAAAAAATTGGACACATGCAATACTTTTCCTTCCGATCCGCCATCAGTGGCTTGGAAAAGGGAGCCACCCTAAAGATTCACTATGTCCTTGAAAACGCCGAGGCAGTATCTTTCCCTGAGGCTTGGACCGGATCCACGGTTTGCTACTCGGACAATGTCACAGATCCAGATTCTTGGTTGAGGAATCAAGACACTTTCTACAATGACGGAAAATTGATTTGGGAACATACACACACTCGCAACGGAAGTGTATTTTTCAGTTATTTCCCTCCTTTCTCCTATGAGCGCCACTTGAATCTCGTCTCCAGCTGTGCTGAATACACTAGCGTTGAGACGTTGGGTCAAACCCTTGATGGCCGTGAACTTGAGTGTGTTATCCTTGGAGAAGGAAAGATGGTTTGCTGGATTATTCATCGTCAACATCCTGGTGAGACAATGGCCGAACATTATGCCGAAGGTCTTTTGACTCGTCTCCTTGGTTTGGACACCAATGGTGAAGTGGACGACCAGGTTGAACGTCTCAAGAAGTTGTACACTTTTTACATTGTTCCTTGCATGTGCCCTGATGGAGCTGTCCGAGGTCATTTGCGTACTAATGCTTGTGGTGCCAACCTCAACCGTGAGTGGGCCACCAAGCGTTTTTACCAAGCCCCCACCTTGGAGCGATCCCCTGAAGTCTACCATGTTTTGAAGAGGATGGATGAGACTGGTGTCGATTTGTTCATGGATATTCACGGAGATGAGGAGTTGCCTTTCAACTTCCTTGTCACTGCCAACAATGTCCCAAACTGGGGAAAGCGCATGGAGAGTCTACATGGTGCCTTTGTTGCCGCCTACAGCCGCTCCAACTCGGATATGCAAAAGCGAATTGGTTACCCACCTGCTCCTACTGCAGAGACGGCTTTGAACTACATGAATGTGGCTGTCAATCAAGTTGCCAACCGTTTCAATTGCTTGGGAGTCACCTTGGAGATGCCTTTCAAGGATTGCATGAGCAACCCTGATCCTGAGCGTGGATGGACTCCTGCCCGTTCTCGCAAGTTGGGAGCGTCTGCTCTAGATCCTATTGAGTACATTCACCCTTATCTCCGTGTCGAGGGTCCATTCTGGGATGATCTTCCCATTGAGGATGCCTACATTCCTACTACTGACAACTACCACATCGAGGCAGAGGAAACCCATACCTTTGTTCCACTTTCCAAGCGTTACTTCTCTGATGTTCATGAGATCCGTAAGCCCAATGATATCAAGGAAAAGTAATTCTATCTTGATAATCTAGTATGTGCAGACGAAAAAAGAAGACTTGTAGTGGAAGATTAGGCTTTTATCAGACTATTCTCTTACTAACAGTAAATCAGTTGACTACCATTCCAAATCTTCTGGACGAACTGGATGGTCCAAAGGAATAACACTTTCTTTGTTGACATCTCTCGGTAAGGCTTTCCGCATATCCAGTGCATCTTCCGGGGAATCACCTGAATAATACCCCAATACTCTCCGATAGGTTACGTAGCCAAACTGTGTATACATGTTTTGTGCCAAATGATTGGATGTACGGACAAACAAATCGACAAAGTATGCCGAGTAGGTTTGAACACAGAGCTGTTCAAAGTCGTCCATCAACGTTTTGGCCAACCCCAAGCGTCTGTAGGCAGGTGCAACCGTGACTGCAGATACGTGCCCATGCCAAAGCTTGCCATCACCTTCCGCCTTGCCGAGCATGTAACCCATGAGATTGCCGTTGGGGGCTTCTGCCACTGTTATTGGAAAATGTTGGAAGATAGAAAGTCACACATGAGTCAAGTCAAGCATCGCCAAGACATACTGAATACATGCGCAACTTGTACATACCAGCAAAGGCTTCTGGCCATCGGGACATGTATGCCATGTACTGCAATCGGAAAAGAAAAACAAACAAAGCGACGTGTTAATTAGGTCTATTCTCTATTCTTGCAACAGGAAAAAGTCCATCAGATTTTGATTGATAACGGGCCACTCGTACTCACAAATGGCATATTGTAGGTCTCCGTGAGAATATCCAAATTGACATTGTTAAACTTTAACAAGTCATCCATCGTGAACTGTCTTAGCGTCGTCATGTTGGCAAGGTATAGCAATAACAACCTCCACTTTTGGGAAAGCCTCCTCTGGTGGGAAAGTGAAAGAGGAGGCGGCAGCGACAGCTCAATGGAAGTGAGACATTTGACTCATACGATTGAATGAAGCCGACTGGTTCAGATTTCTTCTTCCCATTATCTAGGAAATGGTAGATGGACAATGTGGCTACAGCTGAGTAGCGGCAACTCGAGCAAACTATAAAGATGATCTATTTCTTACAAAGCAATAATAGCATGGGTCGAGCATACCAGGTAGGGTGCTCGTAGCACATTGGAAATTCTCACCGTATTCGGTCAGACCTCATGGTTTCCATTTTCACCTAGACAGAGGGAAGTCCCATTTCTGTATAGGGTCATTCAGGTAACTGGAGAGTCCAACAAAGCCTTGTATTCTTCACATAAAGTGTATACATTGGATTGGGTACAAATCCAGTGCGAAGAAGGCACAAAACACGGTGAAACGAGCGTACCAACAAAATTGTGATACCTTCCTCATCTATTCTTCATCCGACGAGGAAAAGCCCGTTAGTTCTCGATGTACATTGTCGTATTTATCCTTGACTTTCCATGTACACTTTCCATTATTGCATATTGTTTTGAAATCTTCATCTATGGGTCGAAGCAGGTCTGAGACAGAGGCTAGGTCAGGTTCAGCACCATCCCCATCAGAAGACGGTGGTGCATTGATCTTTTCCGTCGCTCTCCGAGCCAGTTCTTGTGCTTTCCTCATGGACCACTGTCCAAACGGCTCCCAACCCTTTCGCTCTCCGTGAGCCTCAATCTTTTCCCGGCGAATGTCTGTATGTGAACGGCAACCAAACATTCGCTCAACCTGCACTACCTTACCTGCAGGACCTGACTGCAGAGAGAAGCAGAATGGAGCATACTTCTTCTTACAGACAGCGACACCGATAGTCTCCCGACCGCACCACAAACCTTCTCCCCACCGTTCATTGATGGACTGAATGGCACGGCTTTGAGTGTCTGTAGACGCGGATCGACTAAACATACTCCCTCCATACAACTCACCCCCCACACCAACTGGATAGCCGCACACGAACCCCAGGGGTACCCTAGAATATATAAGAGTAATAAGAGAAACAAAGGCAGGAAATGCATCGGTATGATCAATGACCAATGATCAATGATGAACATTCGCAACGATCGTGTCAGATACCTTCCGAAACAGAACATCATGTTTGCACGAATGACATCACGTTGGGAACGTACCGCCCTGGAATGGCACTGGCGGCCACTTTGGATCAGTCAGATGGGAGAATGCCATAATCCTCACCATAAATTCTTTGTTCATCCTCTTTTTGTGCCAACTTTCTCTTGGATCGTCGCAATCCACCATGTCCTTGGGTTAAGCCTTCCAAAACCGTTGATTTGCGTTTGCTTCGTCGTCTCATCGTAAATTGGGCACAAATGCACTACCGATTCTCTACTAGAATAAGCAACTTCTCTCTTGCTTTTTGAACTCCAACTTGGATTTCAAGTTGGAAAGATTGAAAGGAATCGTACGTACTGCCAGCTCACCAATGTGAACCCTTGATTTGTGAAAGGACTCGGAGCGAAAACCAATCTTTTCCAAGAAGAGCCACCTACCGCTTCTTGGCGGGTTTCTTCTTCTGAGGAGGAGGAGGAGAGCACCACCACAGCCTATCGCCACTTCCGATTCTTGCGTGCGAACGCGTGCTGATTGGGCGTGTCCTGTCTAGCTTACGCGTAATATAACGCCATTCTGGATTCCTCATGCACTCATACATAGATATCATACTCAAGTATGTATGTATCATGTAACGTACGTACCGACATGGATCATGGACCCTTAAAACTTGAAACTGCACATCGTTGCTTCCGGCGGTATTACCTCATCACATCATCTCTAGTAGCAGACCCCTGTCGAATTTGACCCATTGCTTAGAATGAGACGAGGGGAGATCCATACAAGATGGGTCTTCTCCGTCTTGGCCACTGCTCTGGTTCTTCCAGGCCAAGGGTTCCAAGTGGTTAGTCCGATTGTCTCTCTCACACAACGATGCTTGAATATCGATCAGCCCTTGATGACAACAACTCGCTCGGAATCAGATTTTACGTGTTGCAAGTCTCCTCGATCTCTTGATATTTCTCCCCCTGTACAAAAATCAGCATCATCATCCTATTCTCTCTTGACACTGCCTTCCTCTGGCAGAACACAACCTCCCATTCAATCATGGCGATTAGCTACCGTCGCTTCTTTCATGATGGTTTCTTTGGTACGACCATCTGCCTTGTTTGCCGTGGGAGGGAGCTTTGGCTCCACACGGTCGTCTCCTATACCCACCAGTCGAAATCAGCTCATTACGCTTGGATGTCTCTTTGGTGCTTTGTTTGTGGGGTTGGCAATGTTTCATGCGGCTGAGATTGCCATTACAACACTATACCCATGGAAGGTTCGGGAATTTGCCGAAGAAGAAGAAAAAAGAGGTATGCGAGGAACGTTTTATATTTTGAATCAAGACATCACCCGTGTCTTGACCACTCTGTTGGTGACATCCACTTCCTTGTCTATTTTTGCCACCACTATTTTCACCCGTTGGGTGGGAGCCGCCTTTGGGGCACAAGGGGAACGCTATGGTCCGTTGGCGCTGACCTGTTTGACGCTATTCTTTGTCGAACTCATTCCTAAATCTATCGGAGTCACCAACGCTGAAAGTGTTGCTCGTATGATGACACCTCCAATCAACATTATTTCTCGTATCGTCAGTCCGTTGGGAATTACCCTCAGTTGGTTGGCCAAGAAGCTCCTGTCACTAGTCGGATTGCAAGGCAACAATGCAGGGGATATTATTTCAGATTCTCAGCTGCGTTTGATTGTCACTGGTGCTAGGGACTCGGGGACCATTGATCGAGGCGAACAAGAAATGATTCAGGGTGTACTCGATTTGCAGACGAAGCGAGTGCGAGAAATTATGCAGCCACGAGTAGAAATGGTAGCCGTACCCAAAGATATGTCGGTTGCGTCCGTGTTGGATGTAGTTCGTGAGAGTGGTTACAGCCGTATCCCTGTATATGATGGTGAAATCGACAACATTGTCGGGATCGTTCTTGCCAAGAGTGTCTTGGACTTCTTTGTGCAAGGTGTCCTAGTGGATGATACAGTGCTTCGTGTTGGCAACGCCACGCGTTCCACCACTGCCCAGAGGCAGACAAAGGACATTCAAACAACAATCAAAAACCAAACTTCGCATGGTCTCGACAAACCTGTGCATGGGTTTGTGCAATCCCTGACAGGTCAAGAACTGACAGATCGAATGGACACATCCATCACGAAGGCTGGTCTCATAGAATCCTGCTATTTCGTTCCAGAAACGGCCAACGGTTGGTCGGTGCTACAGGAAATGAGAAAACGTCGAGTGCACATGGCTATTGTGGTTGATGAATACGGGGGAACCGAAGGGTTGGTGTCTCTGGAAGATATTGTGGAAGAAGTGGTTGGGGAGATTTATGACGAAGATGATGTAAGTAAAGACTCAAGAGGTTGCCAATGCGTGCATTTAGAAAGGGCAACTCATTTTATTTCGCATTGCCTCACAGGAGGAGGAGTTTGATTTCTCGGAGGACTCCATCTCCATTCAGGATGACGGAAGCTTCCTTATCCGTGGTGATGCAGAGTTGGAGGACTGCAGTGCAGTCTTGGGTCTTCACCTGGATGAAGAGGACGAGACGAAAGACTTTGCCACCATCAGTGGCTTTTTGTGCATGTGTGCAGGAGAAATCCCTGCAGCTGGTGATTTCGTCATGTATAAAGGCTGGTGCTTTGAGATACTCCACGCCGACGACAAGAAGGTCCTGGAAGTGCGGGTAGAACGATTGGTTGGTGTTGACGATGAAGCAAAAGAAGAAGCATCAAACAACCCCTTGCGCCGGGCACTGCTCAAACGACAATCGAAGTCGGATTCCCCTGATGATGATAGTGATGATGACAATAATGAACACTACGATGACGATGATAGCAACCCACGCGACAGGGATGGGCTTGATAAAGATTTGGATAGATGATGCAAGTTTGTAGTCGGTGTGGATTCTCTCTAGAGTAGAAGTAGTAAGTAGATTCTATTGGATGTGAAGAAGCATGATGACCAGGATTTGAAAGACAACGTTTGGAGAATGGATCCACTCCAATCTCCTACAATGAAGCACTCTCTACTACCGTCTTGGCGGTGAGAGGACTGCCTCGTTTTGTCTTGGGAGGTGGGGTCATGGCTGTAGGATCGGTGCCAACAGCAGGGACACCAGCGTATTGACTGTACTGTGGAAAGCCAGATTTTTGGGGCGACGAGTAGGCCCCGGGAGCGAAATTGTCGTATCCACCATATCCATAGGCAAAACTGGCTTGTTGTGGAGACATCATGAATTGAGTAGCGGGTGAAGGAGGAACGTAGTTCTCCCGGTTGTAGTACCCATAGGTCGCATATTGCTGTCTAAGCAGCAAGGGCTGTGCATGGACTGCACCGCCATCCTCCCCCATGGCACCATGTACATCTGGTGAGTGTGGAGTGAGACGTGAGGGAGTCTTTGGACCAGAGAACCCTTGCGGCGTTGCAATTCCCATCATGGCCAGGGTGGTGTGATCAAGATGACCCCAATATGGAGACGACGCATTGTATTTGTACGGTGTCTCACCACATTGCTGGTGAGGTTGCTCCTTGGGAGTTCCCTGAGCTTCAGAAACAGAAGGAGTTGCTACTGTTGGCGGATCATTCTTGGCAGAATGGACTGGAGAGCCTGCAACACTTGGGGCTGTTCCTTGATCGGATGGGTGGTATTCATGCTGCACCTGACTGGGATTCTGCTGTGGAGCATAAGACATTTGAGGGATGTAATGGTACTGCTGCATAGCAGCAGGGTAGAAAGCCATTTCGTATGGTTGAGGAAAGCTCTCGCCTGAAAGACCTGACTGTACACTTGCGTCATCCCCGTAAGGATATGCCGCGTGATGGGGATGCCAGCCACCAGCAGCCCACCATTGAGCTGGGTGAGGAGGGAACCCCCAATGAGGCCTGCGCATTCCAGCCGGTGACACGATGTGAGGATTTCCTCCGTAGGAACCGTCCTGCCTTGGATAGGAAGGCGGTGGCCCTACAGGAGGCACAACCAAGCGCTTGGAGCTTTGAGTTTGACGACGATTGGTTGAATTGGACGGATCCTTCACATTGCGCCTCTCTGGTTCCGCCCCGTGTTCCTCCATTTGCGCTCTTGCAGCTGTCATGGCGCGCAAGTAATTTTCATCGATTTGGCTTCGCAAAAGTGGACTGTCCACATCTCCCGGCTCATCCAAATGACGCAATTGCAACTTTCCAACCATTCGTCGGATCTTCTCTTCAACCTTGGGGTCAGTTTCGAGCCAACCAGAAAAATGCTCCAGCTTAGCCATCCAATCGTTGGAATCAAACAATGACACTGCCGCGAGATGGTCCGAGACTGCACAAACCTCTTCTCGCAAGAACACAGCAACGGGAGAAACAGAAGACTTGACGTCAACTCCATTTCGCTTGAGCTTCTTGATACAGCGGGCCAAGAATTTGTGGTAGTGAATCAAAGGCCAAAGGTACCTAATTAAAACGGTCAGAAAAGGCAGCACAGACAAGAGAACATTCCATGGCATTGAGGACTTACCTCCATCGCTTGTTGTGACTTTTAGGTTCAATCCAAGGATTTTTTCCACTTTTCGCCTCCCACCAACTACGGGAAGGCTTCCACAACTGAGTTCTGCTTCCACTAGAGAGTGAAGTCAAAGGATTCTCGTAGTCACGTTCACCCATGGCTTGCAAGAATGTGGGAGGGCATGCTTTGACAGTTCGGGTTTCTTCTTCACCCCGGGCCTCAATGGCATCGAGCAACCAGCGTTCTTCATCAATCAAAGCAAAATTGACAAAAGCACTGCCGGTAGAAGGAACATACGGCTCACTGGGATACCCGTTCACAGCCACGACAAGCTGATCGTACTCCTCCCGTGGAGCATCAGCAGCCCGATTGAATCCACTGTCATCATTAGCCGCCATGGAAGACGCCTCTTTGTTGACATCATGGATGACCGAGTAAAAGGAAACACGGTCTACGAGAGCATCCGAGAGCTCACGCTGAAGTTCTGGATGTAGATGGAAACGTGGGAGCGTGGACTCCGTGTCATCCACGGAGGTTTCCTTTTGTGCTTTCTCCGGAGTCTTGGGTTCCAGGTCCGCCACTCCCGTGGGTGAGATCATTGTTGATCCCTTTTCCTTGGTGTTTGCCTGTTTGATCAAAGGAGTAATGCTGTTGTTATTGTTATTGTTGTTGGATTCAGAAACAGGCTCTGAATACACTTCGTCAAACTGATCGGTCAGGTTCCTTCTGGGGATCGTGTTTGTTTCCACTACACGAAAGTCAGTTTCCAGAGCGCTTGCTCCCAGACAAGCACCTGAAGGGCCAGACGAGTTTCTTGCCATGTCTTGAATGGGACTTGAGGACAAAGTTCGAAGAATGACGGATTCAATGGAAGGGTCTACGTCCCGGTCTTGAGCCGTGGCGGGGTCAGATTGGAAGCAATTTGATTCCGTTGCTGAGATCACTGGATCACGAGGACCGAGAAAATGGGACCACGAAGTCATATTCACCCCCGTCAACCAAAACCAAATCGAAACAACAGGGAATTGCCACGATGCGAGTATTCAAGAGTTTCAAGAGTTACAAACGCCCACGATGATGATCACCCGCGATCGATGCAATAGGGTACGAGTAGGTTGAATTGTGGCAGCACACACGTTGCGTAGTCCGAATCATGTAAATGTACGTGTGACACGCGCCAGCCATCCATGATTTGAATTAATGACCAATCCCAGCACCCAACCCACACGTTTCCGAATGGCCAAAAGATCCATCCATGAGAGTAGTCCAATGTTCATTCCATGCATAGTACAACAGTTTCGTGCATTCAGTTAGAATGATGACAACAAAAGAAAAATCAACGTTTTGTTAGATTCATAATATGGTGACAACATTGTTGAATGTACGAGGTCGAAACTACTGCAAGCTGAACTCCTCGTTATTCTCAGCAGTACAGTTCGTACTGGAGTTGTTAATATAGGCTTTGCAGGATTCATTTTACTCCCTCCAACCAGTCTTGGAGGGATACATCCTTCCGCCGTCGGCATGCCCTCCGACCGCAACGCAGCAACAACTTTTATCACAACAAAGCTAAAACTTTCAAACAATGCGAACACTATGACAAAACCCGGCGCCGGTATATAACAATTGCAGTTATGGGCGTTTGCCAGAGTTGCAGGGGATTCCACTAACGAATGAAACAAGAATGGACTTCTTCTCGGTTGTCGGAGGGAGGAAGGAATAGCGACTGACAACGAGATGTTGTTGTGATGGACGGTTTGTGTCGTTGAAACTTACAAGGTGCTTTTTGATCTTTGGGGATTTCTTTCACAGGGGGTTCATTCTCTACTGGTATTCGAGCCATATTGGAGTAACAGGAGCAATGGAGGTACACCCCTTTTTAATGTTGGATTTGATCAATGATGGTCGTTTTGCAGCTGGAGTTGTTGTTGTCGTTGTGGGATGCTGCTCGAAGAGGAGACGATGTCGTGGTGAGAAAATGTTGCCTCTGGCGTTTAGGAAAAAATTTCTCAGTTTTCACTTAAGTCCTGGCCAAGAATTGTTGTGAGACACACGGAAACTCAAGGTATTGTTGGCAACAATCATTACCGAAATACTTACTATCGCCATCACCGGCCGTCCCTCATTTATGCCCTGGTGCTCCACAATAGAGGATATTGTGAGCTTGGCGGTCTCCCACCAAGGAAACCAAACGCACACAACGCGTCAACAACATTATTTCACAGTTGCAAACTCGAACCCCTTCTTCTCAACTGATACAACAAATGCACTATGCAACTGAATAATGGCAGTACGACTTGTCAAACAAGTATTGGTGAATGCTGCAGGCAAGTTGTTCAAACAGGGCAGAGAAAGAACCACGCAACGGTTCCACCTTTTGCTATTGGTAACCACTCATACAGTACTCGAAAGTCAATTTGCGAAATCGTTGTCCATCTACGTAGCTTCTTAGTTTGCATGCCGCCAATGCAGTCGCCTACTTCTTCTTGCGCATCGATGTCAAAACTTTCATCATTGATCGTTTAGACGATTTGTTCTTGCTTGAGGCATCCTGGGGAGTGCTCATGGTTGATGCCGTCGTCTCCACCTTCGATACCACTGACTTTCCACCATCTGAGGCGTCGGGAGATTGTACCATCTTTTGTTGAGCATTGACGGGTAGAGTGAAAATCTTGCGTAGCTCTTCGACAGCCTGCTCGAAGTTGGCACCCTGACTGCGTACCATATTGATTTTATCCATTGTAATGTAACACCTCCTATCTTGGGGCCCGTATTCTTGTTGCTGCAACTCCAGAATCCTGCCAAACATCTGTAAATAACAAATGAGCTTCATCATGATTCTAACGGTAACTCATCCGAACAAAATGCCTTACCATGGCTGCCTTCCGTGATTCTCCAAGCAACAGATTTGCGACCGCCAGGTGGTCCATGGTCGCAATCAATGATGGGTTTGCCCCACTCAAAAGGATTTGTTGTTCCTGTGTATGCAACAATTTCGAACATATCAGAATGATTCTCACAATTTTTGTAAGTCCAGACGATACATCAACAGTCAATACATACCATCAAGGCATTTTCCAGTGCTGTAACGGCCACAGCCAGATCTTTGGTCACAAGCATCACGAAACCAATGTTTGCTCGGGTGATTGAGATGTTCAACGAGATCGATTGTCCGATCGCAGCAGTGCCTACGTACAAACTTTCACTAAGGACATCAAATTGGACATCCAGGGACTCCCGGTAGAAAGCTTTGGCAGTCAAGGGCTGCCCACACATGTACGCTAGGCAACCCAAGTTGTTGAGAATCTCGGCCATTTGCATTTTGTCTTGAACTTCAAGCGCCGCATTCCTGGCAAAAACCAAAGCCTCCTCCAATTTAGAATGCGCCTCGGCAAACTCGTTCAGTGCATAGTGACAAGTGGCTAGTTTCACAAGTGACGACTGGAAACAGACAAAAGTTTGAGAGAACGCAACTATATTTGGTTTGGAGAGCGATCAAACACTTACCACATGATCTGGGTGTCCTTCACCAAGGCACGCCTTCCTGTTCTCCAATGCCCGTCCAAAATACGAAAGAGCTTCATTGTAATCGCCATTGAGAAGTTTGAGAATACCCAAATTATGCAGAGCAACTCCAATATAAGGTTTAAAATCAGTTGCCTGTCCCACAAACTTCCCCGGGTTTTCCTCCTGTTGCTTCAACGACTGCTCAAAGTACGCATAATATGCAAAGATAATATCTTCGAAGAGCTCCATGGCATCATTGATCTCATCATGTTTTAAATGTTCCAAAGCGACCCGGAGTGTTGATTGTACATTCTTCGCCCCGCCAGAGACGCGAGCCTTGTCCAAATCAACAGGAAGGGAGGAACGACCGCGGGACACGCCAGTCGGGTACTCTGCCGTAGTTGTGGACTCCCCCATACTTCGTCGCATGCGACGACATCTCCAAATGGCTCCATGTACGCGGCTGGCCCATGTAGCCTTTCGCGAATTAGGTGGCTGACCTGAACTTTCATTGAGCAGCGACAAGGTGATGTCGCCTTTGGCAATACCGAAAATAGAGTCCATGGATTGGACTAGTTCTGGAGGCGTCGATGGGTCTATCATTCCTGTACTTTCTGAACCGATGGTTCCTCCACCTTCGGAACCCTTTGATGCTGATTTGTGGACACGTGTGGGTCTAGGGATTGTTTCGGTGCCACTGAGTGGGAGGGTCACACCTGCATCCAGAGATCGGAAATGTGCCGGGGCTTCCACAGCTTCGAGTCTAGCCTCGGTATCAAGACTCTGCTCACTTTTATCTGTTTCTATCATAGAGATCGGAGCATCGTCACCTTCCCTGTTTAATGCTTGCTGCGGGCTGGGGTCTCGAAGTGCGGCACGAGTATCGTCGGCAAATTGCAGCATTTCCTGAATATGACTCTCGGGCAAAGACTTCTCAACAATCTTGCGTTGGAGAATATCGGGAGACGCCAGTACTTCCGTAACACGTTTCCCCATAGGATTTGTCCTACCCCTAGGATATTCATCGGACGACGCGTGCTGAATAGCGGAAGAGTCCAGTTCGTGCACTTCAACAACGTGGTTTGTGGATAGCCCCAGCGGTGGAACAGAGTGTCGACCATCCATAAGGTCACCGTAATCAAGCCGACGAGGGTGAGGGGTGCCAGTATCTTCATCCTCGGCAACTGGAAGGCGCCCCCCTTGACTGGCTGGCAAAAACTTTTGAATAATTTCTTGACCTGTGAGATATTCTGAAGGGGCAGTCAGAGCAGCGACTTCGTCATCCTCAGAGTGTGCACTGTTTTCAGCCTTCGAAACGGAAACATCGTCGGGTTCTCCACAATTGAAGTCAACTTCGTCATCATCTTCTTCATCCTCGTCGTCCTCGTCCATTTCGTCTGGGATGATGTCACCATCCGTCGATCCATGACGCGAACGAGCCAAAATGGCCTCGTTAATTTCTTTCTTGACAACAGAGCGTCGTTTGAACTCTTCTTGTAACCAAGCAGCGCTTTTTTCCGAGGTTTGCAAGTCCTTTTTCGGCGTTACCTTCGACGATTTCAACCATTGAGAGATTTGAATGGCGGCATCCGTAGAATCCGTTCCCGGGTCTGAGTTAGCAGTTGTAGTGGTAGGAATAAGATACTTGTTCCATCCGGCGACAGCAAGAGCGGATGACACCTTATCCTCACTTTGACTTCTCTGCTTCATTGGGTTTGGGCGGTCGCTGGATTCGAAATCTTGCAGAGGAAGTACAGAATCATGTGGAAAGACAGGGGTAGGCTCGGTATTCAATGGTTCAGAAACACTTCGTACTTCCAAAGAGACTGGTTTCGTGGAGAGTGAAGCGAGCTCATTTGAAATGACATCTTCAGAGATAATTTCGTCTTCCACTGGAGAAGACTCTGGCGAGGTAGATTCGTCAGCTTGGGTAGGCTCGGTGTCCAAATGCAAAGACTCCATTGGGGCAGACAAATTCAACTCTTCAGAATATACCTGAGGAATAGGCGATGGGCTGGTAGGAGCCACTTCCGCCTGTTTCGGAGGCGATGATAATGTGTGACGAATCTCATCCTCGGGAACTTCCCATTGTGTGGGTGGTTGAAAGGCCATGGCATGCTTGTTCACAGGTGGAGGGGACCGCAAGGAAATTGGAGTGGAGAAATCAATAGACGATGAAGGATGCTGGTCATCCTGACGAGAAGGCGACGCCCAAGCCAAGGAAGGAGGCTGACTGTGGTCGTCTTCGTCATTTACCGACTCAATCGTCTTGGGGTTAAAAAGTTGAGGCTGTCTCCCCATCAACTCATCGCCATCAACCTTTTTCTCATCACTTGATTCAAAATTAGTTCCGCTTTCATCAAAAGGAGCCTCAGACGAATTGAGGCGCTGGTGTAACAAGGAAAGGGCTTGTGGAAACGCCAAAATTTTTTCTCGTTGTTGCTCGTTATCTCCTTGTTCTCTGGGACTGTTGGGAGTTGACGACAACGGTGATTGCGTCTCAGGAGTATTTCCTCCATGGGGTGAAGAAACCCGACTCAGGGTTACCAACTCTGGAGGATGAGGGGAGTAAAACATTGTTTCACTCTCCTTCGGCACGTTGTCTTTTGCGTTGGAAGTTGTGCACAATTGAGGCTTGTGCTCTATTTTTTGCCTGTGGACGAGAATTTGCAGCTCGGTCCATCCAAGCCCTCCGGCTCTGTTGATTTCTACGCCTCACAGTACTGTTCGGAGGACTGTCGTCCACCGTTGGCGCCACTTTCCTAGTTAACTCATGCATTTCCACAAGTAGCGGGCAGTTAAATGCTTCCGAGAGACCCAATGCTTAAAGCGTGGTCAGACATGGAAAAATTGTCCACGATCCATGACGACCCAAGGAGGGTGGCCGAAATTATACTGGGAAGTTAGTAATGCATCAAACCTCTCTTCATTCGTAGATAGGGTCAAACCCAGTCAATTTTGGCACTAGAATTGTTGACTAGGTAGTACTTTGGTCACTGAACAAGATCGTCTCACTCTTTGCCTTGCCAATTGATGGTACAAACGTTAGGAGTAGTACCTATCAATGTTGGTACTTTTGATGTGGAAATGAAGTAAAAACGTAAAAGCTAGTAATAATAATAATATGAGCAAAATCTTATCTTTTCGTAAGTAGACAGATCAAGGCAATCACGATGGCAGTTGGAAGGAATTGACACAAAAAACCATTCACGCCGATAAACTTTCCTCGAAAGAAGATCAGAAAACAAAGCTTGACCATGTCCCATTTGTGAATATCCACAAAGAATGGATCCCCTTCATAGGATATCGCCATTCGATTCAAGGCATGACAAACATGTGAATGGCAGTTGTCACAACAGAGATTGTGAACCCGGTGACTATAGACTTGATTGGCTTCAGCAATTCCTTCGTTCCATCGTTCTGCACCCAACGCTCGACCAGCCTCTATGTGTAAATACCTCGTAGGAGGACCAAATGCCATGTCTCCACTGGTTCCAACATAGTAACTCCCTTGAAAATCGTTTGCGATCCCTCGAGAATCTGTTATACCCGTGTGGCCAATAAAAGGAAGAAACAGGGTAATGGGGAACAGGGGAGACCAAACTACGCAGTAGCTCAAATCAGGTTTGCTGCCATTTGTCTGGATCTCCGCAGAGTCTCTAGTTAGTGACATAGCCTTGCAATTTTCTTGGTTCAATACTTCTTGCTCTTCGTCAGCCATCTCCGTCTCAAGACGTCTAAAGGTAGTGGATTCTGGGATTGACAGTACACTATTCTCAAATCGAACAAAGATTTTTGTGGCAGCGGAATGGGCTGTCCCAGTCTCGTCTGAGATCCACCGTGCGATCGACCCATGTGACTACATCATTTCTTCATTCATTCCATAGCGGAACCATCTGCCTACATGGTTGTTTGTTCCGTATTCAACGTTACCTAGTATCAACACCTACTTCTACCCCACATCCAGACTCTTCCAACTCTACTTTCGACCAAACCAAGATCCCCTATTTTCCAAAGTCTTGATGAGCTTCTCGCAGCGCTCCATGGCTGCCTCCTTTTGGGGTATCCGGGCTTGCTTGATGGACTCCAATGCATTCATCTCCTTCAACATAGTCACAGCATCTTCATTTTCCGACAAGCTGAGCAACAGGAAAATGCTGCGGTCTTGGACACCTGGGTGGTTTGGGTGTGATTGCATTGCCGCAAGAGCAGTGTCGATTCCACGGTTGGCGATAATCAACAGCTGGTTCTCGGCCTCGAGAGCAAGGCGTCCTAGCGCATCACAACCATACGCCTGAATTGCAGCATCGCCGATATAAATTTCCATATTTGTAGTCATGATAGGGATTCCTCCCTGTTGAGCTACAGTCAATCGGTTCTCTGGGTGAATGGCGATGTTTCGGAGAGTAGCAAATGCAGGGTCTTGGACAGTGTGTGCCTGTCGATGGACTTTCATCAAATTGACTACAATACCAATACCTCCTTTAGCAAAAACGGCACGTTGAAAGTCCAAGGATTGTCGGGTAAAATTCTTGAGAAGTTCCATACCAGTGATAGCCACATCGATGTTGGTCTCAAAAGTGGTCATCGAGCGGAAAATCACATCGAGTCCGCCCTCGGCCAACATCATTTCGTGGTGATCCAAACTGTGGCTAACACAAGCCAACAAAACACCCAGGCCGTAAATTTGGATTTGGACCAATTGAGCATGTGTGGTCATGCATTGCAAAAAGGCTGGAATTCCTTCTTGCATGGTGATGGCTTGCACATACGACAGCTTGACCTCATCGGATTTGGCAGAGGTGACAATCTTGTACAACGAAGCACATCCTTGCTCTTGGAGCCGAACATCGTTCAAATTCTCCCGCATGGTTGGTAGAATAGCATCAATCGCTCCCTGCTTGACAATTTCGGCGTGGTGGCAGGTGGCCAAGTTGCCCAATGCCCAGCATCCGTATAGTTGGACATGTTTATGAGAAGTATGACGGTTCATAGCACGCAGCAATGCATCAATGCAAGGTGCCATTCGTTGGACAATCTCAATGTTGGCGCCCAAACTGATGTTGGTGATGCATCGGCACCCAGCAGCTTGGATGGAAGGATCATTGGCGTGCTTGTCCATGACACTGAGGACGTGCAAAAGACCAACTCCTCCCTTTTGCACAAACAAAGTCTTGGCCCCTGGCTCCAAGGCCAAATCCGCCAGCAACTCTAGACTCTTGAAAATAAGCTTGTGGTTGGTGACATGAGCCGACATGCTCTGAACAATGACACCAAGGGAAGGTGCAATGCGGGCCAGACTGTCAGGGTTGGCTTGAACAACATTGCGAATGGCCTCGCAAGAAGCCCGTTGAATGGCAACATTGGACTTGTGTTCTGCCATACTCTTGAACATACGTGCCACACCCTTCTTGAAGGAGGGATCGAGAACGCTGACGAAATAGAGAATGCAAGTAGCCTCTTCCATCAACTGGGAGTTTGAGGAGTGATGGCGCATAACTTCCACAATGGTAGGGCCTAGATCAACTTCGGCTGCCAAGGGAGACTTGTCGCCTCTCTCTACACGGACATCGAGAAGCATTCGAATTTTGGTAAGAATTTCGGAGACGCGGGAGGTGTCGCCTTCTGGAGCTGCGAGTACATCCTTAAGCTTGACAATGTAGGCGGCAATTTTCTTGTCTTCCTTGCTCCCGTCCCTCTTGCCAAATAGGTTCCTGGTGGTTGGACTAGCAGAGGCTGAAACGCGATCCTTGTTCATGTTTGTGCTGCCGTTGCTAGTGTTCAAGTTGAGGATGGATCGCGGGCTTGGGGTTTGATTCTTTGCCTTTTGAGTGGACTCTGATTTAGCAGTAGTTCCACTGCGAGAAGAAGCTCGACTGGAGGTTTCGAAGAGGGTTTCGGATCGGTTGCTGTGAGTGCTAGTTCCGTTGGATTGTCTAGAGAACATACTATTCTTCGAAGCGAGCTTGCAGAGAAATCTTTGGAGAAATCGTTTGTCGTTTCTGTAGCAAAACTGAACTCAAGTGTGCTGCTACTCGTACCAATTGGAGCTGTGGTGTGGTGTGGTGCAGCAAGGCTTGGTCCACTACCAGTAATAAAATCTGAATGAGTAACAGCAATCTCCTGTTGTAGAGACCGTTGTTCCCTGCCACGAGCGAGGAGGAACGTCAACGTTGGATGTGGGCTGTGGGCTGTGGTGGTGGAGGGAGAGTAAGACCACAACAACTACAATCACTCCATCCCAATTTGTGATACACATATTTCCAAACATTGGAATTGGGCAAAATTGGCGCCTGTCAAGATTTTTACCTAGGGGCTGGCCGTCTCTCTGGGACAGTATGCACAATCTTCCGCGTTGTAGGATCTCTATTTGGCAATGGTCACAAGAGTCACTTCCCTCCGTATTGACATAGAGGACAAAAAATAATGCTTTTCCTCACACGTTTCCACTCACCACGTGCTCAACTCTTCTGCTTGTTGTTGCAACTGCTGGATATCGGATGTCGCCGGCCCACGCGTGGGAAGAACCACCATGGACAACCACAACGGTTTGGAGTTTGGACCGCCGTGGTGCACGCTTGGATAGATTATGTAGGTATTGTAGGTATTGCTATGCATGATTGGGTGCTTTGATTCTATCTTGGAGGAGGTTATTCTACCGTACTGTATTTGATTCAAAATGGCGTTATTTTGCAATCTCATTTCGCATTGCTGTACTCCCTACTAGTTAGTACTACCGGTAGCAAGTATCGGGCTGGGAAGTGTGTTCTTGACAGACAGCCTTGTGTGTACTACATCTCGAGCGTGCGTTTAAACTAGTACCAAACCTAGAACTTACGTGTTAAATTGCGGCCAAGGAAGAACTTCGGCATGGTACAGTAGTAGGGAGGAGGTTCGGAACATCATTGAGAAGTGCAGCTTCAGTCGAGACATCCTCTCCTCTTGGTCTTGGAGGTGAACGCTTCGTATGGGTCGGTCTTGCCGTCGTCACACGACGCAAAATCCTTGGATTTGCTCAAGAGTTCGCTTGACACAGCGGAGGTAGCTCGTAGCACGACGGCTGGGCGCGCGAGAATGACCGCAGAAGAAAATCCCGAGACGACGTTGTTGTAGACAAAGTCCGAGTGGGAGCCACACAGAAAGGGAAAGCCACCCTTTTATACTTTCGCCAGTATTAACATTATGAGACTGAAAATGGGGAAAGGATCTTCAGGCAAAAAGAAGGTAGGTCTTGCCATTTTCGAGCAGATCGGCGTTTGGGAAGTTGGAGCTGCCAGGATGGGACAAATTCCGTATTCTAGCGAGAAGAATTTTCCTATTGGATTAGGATATTGGGGTGACTGGATCGGCTACGCAACAACAATCAATAGGCAAGGGATGTGCATCAACCATCAACCCTACAACACTATTTACGCAATGTTAGCATTTGCTACATGCGTCAATATCGTCAATATGCATTTTGGTGATTCGGTATTCCGGGCCCAAATGTGTACTGGGGAGTGCTGTGCAGTGTTGGCTGTTGGCTGTTGGCTGTTGGCTACCTAGTCCACTCGCCGAGTGTATTGCTCAGTGTAGCCGTTGGAACTCGGCTCGTGAATATGGGTGATTGTCAATTACGCTATTGCTGTTGTTGCTGCAGCTGTTGTTGATGTTTGGCTGGAACTCCTGGATCAATGGCTCCACTCCAATCCGATACTGTATGGAATACTGCATTGAATATGACACTGTTCGTCCCAATTCAGCAATTTACCCTGCCTTTTATCGTGTCACTCACCTCTTCCTCGTCTATTCCTCCAATTTCAGGAAGAGCCAACTCCTCCACCACCACCTGCTGCCAAGGACCAGGCTGCTCGTGGAATCCGACGTGCTCCTGCAGCTGCCAACTCCATGAGCATTCCTGCCGGACAGCAAGCCAAGATGGCGAGCTCTCCTGCAGATCCAAAGACACACAAGCCTGGACATGTAGAGAAGATCCAAGTTAACCTACCAGGAGCCGATCGCTCTGCTCTCAAGGAGTTGCCAGCTCTTCGTGACGCCCCTCCTGCCAAGAGGGAGGAGTTGTTCATCCTTAAGCTCCAATTGTGCAGTGTCATCATTAGTTTTGATGACCCAACCGCCGACAAGAGAGGCAAGGATATGAAGCGTCAAACTCTCTTGGAGTTGGTAGATTATGTCAACACGCCTGCTGGTCAGCGCATCTTCACAGAGTCTGTCATGGGAGACCTCATGGAGATGGTATCCGCCAACGTGTGCCGTGCCCTCCCTCCCGCCACCGATGACTTTGACCCAGAAGAGGATGAACCTGTCTTGGAGCCTTCCTGGCCTCATTTGCAAGTGGCTTACGAATTCTTTTTGCGTTTCATTGTTTCCTCCGAAGTCAACGCCAAAGCTGCCAAGAAGTATGTCGACCAAAAATTCTGCCTTCAGTTGGTGGAGCTCTTTGACTCCGAGGATCCTCGGGAGCGAGATTACCTCAAAACTATTCTTCATCGTATCTACGGAAAGTTCATGAGTCATCGTTCCTTTATTCGACGAGCCATCTCCAACGTCTTTTACCGATTCGTCTATGAGACTGAGCGCCACAATGGAATTGGAGAGTTGCTCGAAATTTTGGGTTCCATCATCAACGGTTTCGCCATTCCATTGAAGAAGGAGCACTTGCAATTCTTGGTGCGAGCCTTGATTCCTTTGCACAAACCCAAGTGTGTCGCTCTCTACCACCAACAGCTGTCGTACTGTATCATCCAATACGTTGAGAAAGACGCAGACACCGCAACCCCCATTCTCAATGGCTTCTTCAAGTGCTGGCCTTGGTCCTGCTCGGGTAAGCAGGTCATGTTCCTCAACGAGCTTGAGGAGATTTTGGAACTCTTGGGGGCCGATCAATTGGCACAAGTCTCTGATATGCTCTTCACTAACTTGGCCAGGTGCCTAGATAGTGATCACTTCCAAGTGGTGGAGCGTGCTTTGTTCTTGTGGAACAACGAGCACTTGGTCAACTCTGGATGTTTGAGTCGATTGAATGCCCAGGCTGTATTGCCTATCATCTACGGACCCCTCTACAAGAACTCGTCAGGACACTGGAATGCCACTGTTGAGGGCTTGGCCCAAAATGTCCTTAAGATGTACATGGAATATGATTTGGTTCTCTATGACAGGTGCACAGCTGCTTACTTCCGAGAAGAAGAGGAAGCCAAGCGCAAGCTGCAGGCGATCGAGGATCGTTGGACAGCCATTGAGCAGATTGCGTCGACTGCTCAACCGGCTATTACTGTGAAATAAACGCATCATGATGATGTTGCGTGCGTGGTTTTACAACTATTGTCCACGTCTACTAGGGGTTTGGTTCGTCCACTCGAAGAGACATGTCTTTAGTCTCGTACTACTATTAAGAATAATACCATAATAAGAGAAGGATACGGAATACTATATCGATTGTATGATGTGTTGCCATAGTGCTCGTACGTGTTTCCCTTGCGTCGATCTAGCGTAGTATTGCTATCGATTCACTCGACTCCGTGACTGCCGTTCGACCACAGCCATAGCACAACCAACAACCACACATCACTTGCGTTGTTCGTGGTCGAGGGTTGCGACTGCATCTACAACAGAGTAGCCACCAAGACGACCAATCTTGATGAACCATGAGTTCCAATGACAACAAGGGCGCTGCAGCGGCTCAGCCTGCCAAAATGTCCTCCCAAATGCAAGCAGTCGTGAGATTGCTCACTGGACAGGAAGAACGAACAATTGCACAGAAACTCGCCGACTCCAACCGACCCACATGGGAGCAATACAAGAAAGACAACGAGGATAAACTTAATTTGGATGGTGTGGATCAGAAAAAAATGGAAGAATATAGACAACAACTTGACGCGGAACGGGAAAAAATCTTGGCTAGAGGTACCAATCACAAGAGTGACAAGAAAAAGTCATCCAAAAGCAAATCCAAACACAGACGGGATGATTCTGACAGTGACAGTTCTGATGAAGAACGTCACAGACGAAGAAAACACAAAAAGAAAAAGAAGAAGCACAGAAAACGACACCGACGAGATAATGATGACTCTGGTTCTTCCGATGATGATTCCAGGAGCGAGGATTCCTCGTATGAAGATCGTAAACGGCGTCATAAACGAAGAAAAAAGTCTAAAAAGAAGCGATCCTCTGGTGATACCTCGGATCACGATAGCGATGGCAGCCATTATCGGCTGTCCAAGTTTTTCCAAGGGTCTGGGGATAGTGAATAATGTCACATAATGCACCCAAAAGTGTAACTTTTGTTCCAGATCTCTAGACAGAAACGAAGGTCGGTAGAAAACCAGCTTAGTCTACAGTTTCAAGGAAGCATTACTATTGTCTCCCGAAAGAAAGAGTTGCAGCGATGATTGAAACTTTGCCTGCTCGGCATCATGACTCGTTGGTTGTTCGTCGTGGTTACCGGCACTGTCATCGGAGCTCGCAGGAAGGCGCTGGTTGTATTGTTGTAGGAGCGCCTCTTTTTCTTCAGCGGCACGTTTTAGTAATCTCTTCAACGTTTCATTTTCAGATAGAAGCTCCTCTGGCGACTTCGTGGATAGAATTTTCATCCCTATGCATTCTAGTTGGCTCACGGAATCGAGCGCAAATGTTTCATCCTCGCCTGTGATTTCACTGGCAGCGCCACTACCCCCGTGACTATTCCGTTGATCTCTGTCTTCAACACCTGTGATGTGTACACGGGGTCTTCCACCCTTGGTCTTTCGGTGTTTCTGAAGATATTGCATCTTTGGGAGAAACATGAGAAGCAGCATAGCTGTACCGACAACAAATATCAGAGCACTCAAAGCGAACACAGATGTGTTCGAATTGTCCCTGGCAAGTAGCATTACCGGCCCGGCAATGAATGAAACAAGTGCAATTGCAATCAGAGCTTTGAAAATATGTGCGCTCTCAGAGAATTCGGTCGACAGATTTCGGGCTTGGTATGCTTCAGCAATCGCAAGTAGCAGGGCCAAGAATGTGAGGCCACTAACAGCAGAAATGTATGGCATTGCATCTTCAAAATCACATTGCCCTCTCATATCCGTTGGTCGACCAAAATTGTCCTCCGATTCTACCACAAGCTCAAATGTTGGGGCGGCCAAGACAGTCATGAGAAGAAGTAATACTGCGTTCACTACCAGAAACAAAACATTTTGAGAATAAACAATCAACTGGTTCACAAGTCCGTATGGCTGTACCTACCACTGACAAGCGCAAACATTGGCTTTGCAACGTCCCAAATCGTAACTTTGATCCTTGTTAGGGGGCGAGTCTGATTCAGAATGATATTGACCCGATGTGTTTTTGTGAACAAGGCACTCAAGGTCATTGAGAAACCAAGCACGATGAGCCATGGAATCGCAGTGCAGGCCCTAGAGCAACCCCGTAGGGACAAAATCTTATGATCCAGAGCCAGAGGAATAATCGCCGACCCAAGCACCAATATCCCCGTACAAATGATATAGAGGAAGAAGGGTTGACTAGCAAGAACAATGCGTGCTTTTCGATTCTTTTGTGTCCAGTGCATAAAGAAAACCGATAAACTCATCACGATGAAACAGAGCAAAAGTACGCAGACTTGCAATCCGGTGCTCAAACCTCCATCATCTGTGACCAGTGGGGGTGTATCGGCTGGAATTGTGACTGTGCCGTCGCCGAAATAGAACGGTACCACGTCTTGCCAAGTTCCGTTGACGAAAACATGCGAAAAAACCTCTGCATATGTGATGCTTCCATCATCTGCTGTTTCACCTGGAATGATATTGGACACGCGATATAGGGTTGCGCTCGGGTCCCTGGACCCAGTCGAGGGGTCAAACAGAACATTGTTGACAATACCGTGAATAACTGTATTGACCATTTCAGAGTAATGTGATTTCCCATCCAAGAAAAAATCTTCCGCATTTGTTGACGATCCAGCAACTTGGCATGCGGCCAACCCCAAAGCAACTGTAGCTTCGTAGAAAAATGGAGAAATTTGAGCCCTTGTTGACAATACGAAGTCTTCTTCGGCAACAAATGTTTCGGGGTACAAATCAGGATCCTGCCAAGGAGTAATGGAATATAGATACTTGAGATCTTCTGGGTTGTTGAGTTTTTCGAATACCGTCATGAAGTTATCAAAGTTTGCCAAACCAATCCCTCGAATCCCCCCTGAGGCTTGTATTTGGCCAGTCCCACGATAAGCTTGTGGCAGTAGTGAACCAGGTTCGAACACCCGTCCATCCAGCCCAGAGTAACTGTCCCCAAGAAACCATGCGTAATCTCCGTTGCCAGCCATTCCGTTTTGATAGGCCTCTAGAAAGAGTTGATCATGTGTGTCTTCTCCATAGACCAAAGCAAAAATGTATCGATACCCCGACTCTTTGATACGCTCCAACGCCGAGGGGATCCAATCAGTATCTTCTGGGTCCACAGTCACTTGAAGAAGTTCCATTTCTGGGGCGTGCACTGCGGCTGCTTGTCGCAGCCCTTGGACGAAGGAATTTCCGTACGATTCATTCATGTTGATGACAGCTAAATACTTGACGTTCAGAACTCGATTCAAAAAGACAATGATAGGTATAGAGTTTCCAGTGTCAGAAGGAATGGTCCTGGCGAAAAGGGGAAACTGTCCCTTATCATCCAAGTCTGAACTTGTGGAGAGAGCAGAAACCTGGGGATATCCCCGAAGGCTGGAAAGGATGCTGGCAGGGATAGTATTTGCGGATCGGTAGGCACCCAAGTACGCACATGGAAGGCGTTCAGTAGAACTACCACGCTGTCTTCCGAGAGCTTCGACCATATGATCCAACACTACACTTTGTGTGTATTCGGAATCAGTGAATTCAACGGAAAAGCGAATGTTACATCTCTCAGGGAGCCCATCAACTTCTGGGATAACAGAGCCATCTCCTACGTTCAAATGATGAGCGGCCAACGCAATTCCAGCAGCATCTTCCCATCTGTTGGACACTGGTAGTTTGTCACCCATAGAAAAAGGAATGAGACTGTCAAAATGGCAAACTGCCAAGGAATCTTCCCCTTCAGAATTTTGGAAAACGTCCAAGTTGCTTCCTTCTGGTCTAATCCATTGTTGGCTAGTAGAGTTGCCTAGTCGTAATTCATCGAGCAGTGGTAGTGACGTTAGGATAGCAGAGGATGCGTTGTTGGGTGAAGAAACCGACATCTCCATTGTAGACGTTGCTCACAACTCACAACTGCTTGTGTGGCAAAAAATTGGAGGGATCAATTTAGCTATTCAAACAGGTAATTTTATAGTCTACATGCTGTGCGACATAATTTCGCGTTCCGGCGTGAGAAGGGGGGGTCGACAAGTAGTTCCAAATGATGGTCGCGCCTGCCGAGGGGGGAATAGTGGTCGCCGGAATCCGACGACATTGAAGCGGCTGAGGCAACCACCCATGCTTCATACTAACCATGTATGCCTCAGGAATGTACTATCGGCAAGCAAGGGAAACAATCTTAGAGAGATGATTGATCTACAACTACCTGGTACTGTACGGGTAGTATATACCTCTAGCTAGTAGGTAGAATGTAGTTGTACTGGTAAAGTACTTTACGAGTAGGTCGTTGAACTACATTTTGTTGTAGTAGTACAAATAATGCTCTAGAGGAGTAGAAACATTGTTAACTATTAGGGGGTGATGATGAAACTGGTCTTGTAGCATTATCCGGAAAAGATGCAGCATCATCACGTTCCTGTGGCGGTTGACCTGGTTCTTCCTGGTGGACACATTGTAGCGATGAAAGTCATTCATACATCCAAATCCCGAGAATCTCAACTGGTTCGTTTCGGTCATAAGGTCTGATACCACTGCCCAAGTCACACTCAGTTACTGCTTTCATCAGAACCAGATTCGTCTTCCGAACTGGAAGACTCACCAACAACTCTTGGTTCGTTTTCTTCTACTTTGCCGTCATCGGCATCTTCCATCTCCGCCATAGACTCGTCCGAACTACTGTCGCCAACGGTGTGGACATCATCGTCTCCGTCACTATCCATGGCATCATCATCCCCGACTGCTGCGCTTCCCTTACCAATCACGGTCTTCCCGCCGACTTGAATACGTCCATCAACAAAATTGGGCGGCAAAACTAGTTTGCTAGTCTTTTCCCAGCCTTCGAACGTTGTATGATCGCTAGAGTCAGCATCTCGATCAAACTCCCCTATGTTCGACAAACAGAAGTCCAACAAATATGAGCTGGTGTACAGTCGCTCCAAGCGCTCGAAATGCCTTTCAGCATATGGCATGATCCCCGCCATGATTTCTGGAATGCCAGGAGAGTTTGCCAGCTTGTCCACAGGGATAACTGTAACAATGGCCTGCACCACAAGCATAGCCACAGTTGCGTTTCTGGCTCTGGTGTTCCAGTCACGGCAGTACTTGAGTACTTTCCCAACGCGTTCCATGTCCCAACTCTTGACATTGGATTGCAACGACACAAGACCATTTCCTTTCCCCTCTTTGATCTCCTCTTCGATGATCGAATTTATGACCCTAAGCGCTTGTAGAGGTTTGTCGACTTGAAGGGCAATCTCTAGGGCTTTGCTGTACTCCTTGTGTCGCATATAGTTTGCCAGTTGTTGGTCCAGCAAAATGGTAGCAGCTTCAGTTGCCCGTTTCTCCTCTTCTACTTCGAGAGTATTGTCCTCCCAGACTGCCAATGTCGAGTCGGCACCTCCACTGATAAGCTTCTTCCCATCAGGGTGCATGTCCATCGCCCAAACTTTGTTTGAGTGACCGTCAAGAGTGGCCTCGCATTCATTAGTGCGAATAGTCCACAACTTGATGAGGCCATCTGCACCAGCAGAAACCAATTGCAGTCCTGTCTTGAGAAATCGGACCCTCAAAGCACTGGCCAAATGTCCCTGAAAGGTACGAACACAAGTGAAGTCACCGAGAGACCACAGTTTGATAGTCTTGTCAGCACTTGAGGAAGCCAACACACGGTCGATGGGCGAGAACTGACAATCCCAAACACCACGTCGATGACCTTTCAATGTCGCACGAAGCGACAAGTCAACAGCATTCCAAAGCTTGATTGTCTTGTCTTGGGACCCAGAAGCGATCATTGAGTCATTGGGGGCAATGGACACGATATTAATATCTTTGTCGTGCGCTCGAACACTCGTTGCAGCCTCCATTTCCAGAGGAGAAACAGACTTGTCACCTGTGCCAACCTTCTCCAACTCGTCAAGGCCAGGCAAATTCCATCGCTTCAATGTCCTATCAGCACTGGCTGTGACACCAAACGCTCCACCACCATTCTTGGCGGCTTTCCCCCTCACTTCGTACCGTCCTACTTGTGATGACAGGTCGCAAGTACCAATTGGTTCTGTATGACCAGTAGCAATAGCCAAGCACTTGTGTTCCTTGACACTCCATAGTCTCATAGTTTTGTCTTTTCCACAACTGGCAACATAGCGACCACATGGACTTGCGGTTACTGCGAGGACTGTTGCTGTATGCCCATAGAGAACTTGGCACGAAAAGTTACCAAGATCGAATATCCGAATCTGGGGACTGTTGGTAGCAACAACTATGGCGTCACAGTTTGTTTGGGACGGGAGCACAGCTAGATCCAGGATTTCGTCGTTGTGACCAACGAGGGTACGCTGAACCTCAAGTCTTGAAGTAAGAAAAGTCAGATTGTGCTCTGCATCGACAGAAATGAGTTGCTCCTTCTTATTTTTGTCAGCCAAAGCTTTTTGATTCAACACGAGGCCTAGATATCCTCCGCGAGCGTCACCAAACGCTTGTTCCTTTGGCTGTTCGAACTTCTGTTGAAGCTGAGGAGTCTCCCCTGGGGTCACATTGGCCTTCCATACTCGAACTACACCTTTACTTCCTGCGGTGGCGACTCTCAACTCGTTTGGATGTTTTTGCGAAGGAATGACCACGAGGCCTTCCACTTGTTCATAGGTAGGAACGGACTGAATACGACGATACTCCAGATGAGGTACCGCCGTCAACTCTTTTCTTGTTCCCATATGTTTTGTATTCTTCTTCTTTTTCTTACTATTGGTTTCAAGTGGGACAATTCTCCATAAGTTCAACATAGAGTCTCTTCCTGCAGAGACAAAGAATTCATTCCCCCACCAATCCATGCTGGTAACGGCACTGACATGGTCCCTAACAACGACAATGGCTTCGTTGTCAGCATCACGCAAGTTATGAATTGTAATACTGCCATCATCTCGTGCAATCGCAATGATGAGTTGTCCCATATCCTTACGCCAAGCCATAGCCGTGACACTCAAGCGACCGCTACCACCACCATCTCCACCTGCCAATGGTCTGAATACGTGCGAAACGTAAGACCCTCGGACATCCCAGATACGAACGCTTCCATCCACAGACCCAGTCGCAAGGAAAACATTGGAAATATGGAAACTCATGCAAGTGACAGGCAAAGTGTGCCCAGATTTCCCCCAACTTTTGACCATCTTCGTAGTGCCAGTCTCAGGGTCCAAGGAATACTGCTGTAGTAGCAAGTTGCGGTTACAAGTCAAAATAACTTGATCGTTGTAGTCGACGGCATATGCTGTGATGGTATCCCTGTCCAAACCTTCATCTTCGCCTTCCTCGTCGTCGCCACTGCCAAATTCTGTGGACTTGCCTCGGAGAGTGCACTTCTTGACTCCCAAAGTAGCATCGACGACTGCGACGTCACCATGAACAGGCAACAGCAACCAGTTGTGCTCTCGGCACATGGCTACCGTTCCTCCAGTAAAGGTGGGAACATGAGAACTTGACACCGACCAAGATTTCGACAACAAACCTGATGCACCCAACGTTTGTTGTGGAGCTTCCTCGTCGTTCTCGTCGTTGGACATATCATCCACAGGTTCCATTTCCTCCTCGGAGACTTCCTTCACATTCTCATTGATCTTAATCATGTTGGGGTTATGGTATTTGTTGTTTTGGAAACTTCTATTCAAACAAGCTGTGTTTCTAGTTGCGAGAGTAAGGGATGTGGTCCCTTCTTTCCCAGGAAAAAATGGGTGGCGGTGTGGGGTCCCAGCGTCAGTCACGAATCATCCTCATTCGGGAGTGGAAATGGTTACCCGAAAAACGAGGAAGAATCAACAACTGCTGTACCAGTCTCTAGAGAGGGAAGAATTGGACTACCGGTGGTATATTAATATCGAATTCATCGTCATGTACTAGTGTTAGCAAGAAATCTATACACAGCGTTGACAATAGAAAAACAGTCAAGACCCTCTAGGAACAAGAATCAAACAGACCTTCTTGTCGTTGTTATTGCTACTAGTGGTGGGACAGATATTCATTGTATATTAGTAGTTACATTGCTACTCACAACAATCAAGTTTCATTCTTCCAGGAATGTAACATGTCCTCCGTACTGTCTGCCAATATGGTAACTTGTATCAATCACGTTTCATTTCCTCGTCCTTGGTGGGGGTCACAACAGCAGTCGCAACAATAGGTTTCTCCATGTATTGTACTCCACAATACTTACACCCAAAGCAACAAAACACAATCAGTGGACTAAGTAACTCGCCACAATCATCTTGATGTGGGTCTCGTTTTACAACAAAACCCTTGCGTTCGTATAAACGAACGGCGCCCTCGTTTTCTTCCATGACTTCCAAGGATAGCTTATCAACTTTAGCTTCAGGCTGAGCACAAAATTCAAATGCCCATGCGAGAAGCTTTGATCCTATGCCCTTTCCTGTGTGTTCAGGATGAGTGGCGATCCATTCTATGTAGGCCTCTCCACTTTGGAGTTCATGACGCATCATCCCATCGAATGAAAGATCACCAGGATCTCCCGGCATTTGCAACTGAATACCACCAAGTACAGCGTTGGTTTCATTGTCTTTGGCGACTCGACAGTGCTGCAACTTGCCAGGATATTGATTGGCATACTTTTCATAGCATTCCTTGATCCCTTTCATTGCCTCTTCCCGACTGTTACATCCTCTCTTCTCCGAAAATGCGTAGTCTTTCATTTCTGCTAGACTATCAAAATCATCATTGGTAGGCACAACAATTGAGTAAGATAGTGCTGCCATTTTGCTGTGTCAAGGTGCACAGCACGAAGCACGAGTACAGAGTAATAAAGAGTCGTACTACAGTGTATTGGTTGGAATATGAATGAGTGAGGTTCCTCACTATTCGCATCAAGGCCAGGTCAAAGGTCAAGTCGTGTTTTGCCGTGTCAGAGTTAAAATCTCAAACTTTTTTCACCGCCCAGCGTGTCCACTTGGTCTAGGGGTATGATTCATCTTTAGGGTGGATGAGGTCCCGGGTTCGATTCCCGGAGTGGACCTTTTTTGCATCTTTTCGCCGCCGCACCACTCGGTGCCACAATGCAACGTAGTGTCCACTTGGTCTAGGGGTATGATTCATCTTTAGGGTGGATGAGGTCCCGGGTTCGATTCCCGGAGTGGACCTTTTTTGCATCTTTTCGCCGCCGCACCACTCGGTGCCACAATGCAACGTAGTGTCCACTTGGTCTAGGGGTATGATTCATCTTTAGGGTGGATGAGGTCCCGGGTTCGATTCCCGGAGTGGACCTTTTTTGCACCTGTTCGCCCGCCGCACCACACGGTGGTGGCCACAATGTATCGTAGTGTCCACTTGGTCTAGGGGTATGATTCATCTTTAGGGTGGATGAGGTCCCGGGTTCGATTCCCGGAGTGGACCTTTTTTGCACCTGTTCGCCGCCGCACCACACGGTGGTGCCACAATGTATCGTAGTGTCCACTTGGTCTAGGGGTATGATTCATCTTTAGGGTGGATGAGGTCCCGGGTTCGATTCCCGGAGTGGACCTTTTTTGCATCTTTTCGCCGCCGCACCACTCGGTGCCACAATGCAACGTAGTGTCCACTTGGTCTAGGGGTATGATTCATCTTTAGGGTGGATGAGGTCCCGGGTTCGATTCCCGGAGTGGAACCTTTTTTGCACCTGTTTCGCCGCCGCACCACACGGTGGTCCACAATGTATCGTAGTGTCCACTTGGTCTAGGGGTATGATTCATCTTTAGGGTGGATGAGGTCCCGGGTTCGATTCCCGGAGTGGACCTTTTTTGCACCTGTTCGCCGCCGCACCACACGGTGGTGCCACAATGTATCGTAGTGTCCACTTGGTCTAGGGGTATGATTCATATTTAGGGTGGATGAGGTCCCGGGTTCGATTCCCGGAGTGGACCTTTTTTGCACCTGTTCGCCGCCGCACCACTCGGTGGTGCCACAACAATGTATCGTAGTGTCCACTTGGTCTAGGGGTATGATTCATCTTTAGGGTGGATGAGGTCCCGGGTTCGATTCCCGGAGTGGACCTTTTTGTTCCCCTGATCCAATCCATCCACTTTTGTAAACAATTTAGTGCTAGATACCTTTTTGGCAGTTGCACAGTTGATAGTTGTATTTTAAGTCAGTATGATGCTGTTATCGACAAGTAGTAGTAGTTTTGCTGCAGCAATGACAAAGTTGCTGCATTGACGGAAACTTCCAGTATTCTGTTTCGTGAGTTTCTACGTGATATCTTTCCGTTCCAAATTGAATTTTTGCGTCAGTGTTGTGTGAACCCATTCGTAAACAACCATGCTGCTACCATTGGCAATGCTTGACCGAATTAATCCCGGGACCACGCCTCGGAAGAGTCTCCCGTTCCGAAAATTTTCTTGCAGCAGCTGAATGATTCCTTTCTTCTCGTCATAATTTCCGGACTGTCTTTGAGTTTTTACGACGTCTGCTGGCTGATAGGAGAGTATCAAACAGAAAAGATCAGTATACCAATACAGATCTTACACAAACATTGATTGGAGACTTACCCAGACGGTGAGCCAGGCGAGATTGGCACAAATTGCTCCCTTGGCGAAAGGCGTCAAACCAGTTTTATCCTCGGTCATAAGAATAGAAGGAACAAGCCCAGCTCGACAAGCCTGTTTTGAAAGATCTACGTACACCATGAACCCAGCAAATAGGACAGAGTTCCTGAGAAGGGTGATCCCCGTACCGTCCATGAGGTGTGACCATGTCCACCCTCTTTCGACTTGTCTTCGAGTTTTCAAAAAATCAGTGGGAATCTCCACCAAGCCCCTCCCTATTCCTCCAGCCATCCCCGCTAAAACAATCTCAACAGAGTGTGGAAAGTAATTTAGCTCCTCCAACCAATGTTTCGCTCTGCCACTGACACCAAATTGGGCTGATCGCATCAAGCTTCCTCCAACAAACAGTGGTAAACCACCTCTATAAAGCCCACGGACCCCTTCTTTCCTGAACAGATCAAATCCAACTTTGACGGAGTTTTGTTGAGCGGCTGCTGGCATTCCTTGCATGCGGACTTTGATGGTGTCCAAGGGCTGACCAACGACAACTGTAGTGAGGCCAAACGAAGCACCTGCGACAAAGGTAACGAGAAATTCTGCCATTCTTCTGATAAACAATCAACCCGTGTGTACTGGGTGACAAGGCTTTGATTTCGAATGTGGCACTTTTCCAAAGGACTAAATGCACCGTCGTCGTGGCAAGTGGCACTCTAGCACTCGTCGTCGGAAGTTTGGGTTTGGAAGGAGGTGACAACTTCGTGACATCCTGTGAATGCATCCACGAACATTTCAGTCACGAATCGCAATGTCTCCGAGCTTAGTAGTTCTTAACGTCCAACCTACGTACCTCATGGAGCTTGCAATTTTCCTGTAGTCAAGACAAGCTTCCCATCTAGTAGATACATCGCGAAAAGGGTTAATTATTTACTACTACTAGTAGGTTCCAACTCAATCTATGAAAAAGTCTACGGAAGTACAATTCACTTTGAAGCTAGGAAGCCTCTTCCACTGGTAGCTGGGAAATCAACTGTTTCGCAAAATGCTGAAACGCCTCTGCAGCCTTGCGATTGGGCTGGTCTTCGACAAATGTCGTGCCACCTTCACAGGCTTTCAATAGGTCCGGATCCATGGGTACTTTTCCCCAATATGGAACTTGATATTGTTGAGCCATGGCTTGAGGGCTATTGGTGGAAGGAGGTACAAACAAATCCGTCGACACCATCATGGCATCCAAATTCCAACCGGGGTAGGCCTGTTGCAACTTTTGCAAGATATCTTGCGTGCAATCCGCGCCCGTTTCTGGATGGTGGAACTGAAGTTTGGACAAGGGTGTATTGTATTGTCCCATATTCTCGACAATGCCTAACACGGGAAGCTTGGTCTTTTGACAAAAATTCAACTCCTTGCGAACATCTGCCATGGAGATTTCTTCAGGGGTGGTGACAACAATGGCACCCGATACATTTCCCGCCTTTTGCAAGAATTGCACTGTACTGATATGTTCATCGCTAGTTCCTGGAGGTGTATCAACGACCAAATAGTCTAGTCCTTCCGTGTCCCCAGTCCAATCGACTTGAGTCAGGAACTGTTCAATGAGTGCATTCTTGCGGGGGCCTGCAGAAGAGAAAATAGGTAAAATAAGGAACAGGTTTTGTTTAGGAACAAGCGAGGGAAAAGGTATTCGTGGAACAAGCAACATACCTCTCCAAACCACGGCAGCGTTGGGATCAGGCAAAAGGAAGCTGATACTCATACAGGCCAAATTGGGCTTGTTGGGATGATACACAGGAACCCAAGAGCCAGCGGCTGTTTTAGCCACCTTGGCACTTGCATGGCCATCTCCCAAAATCATGCGTGGCGCAGAGGGTCCACAGAGATCGACATCGAGCAATCCCACGGCGTACCCTTGATGTGCTAGAGTGTGTGCCAATTGTGAAGCGACAGTAGACTTTCCAACTCCCCCCTTTCCACTGAGAACCAAAACTACATGGGATACATTGGCCAAAGATTGCTGAAGTTGCTGTGCTTGGCGCTGTGCGGCAGCAATGGCCTCGGGTGTGTTGAAGGCACCAGAAGCACAGGCAGACTGGTTGGGGCACCCTTCACAAGCACTAGACTTGCCGGCATCTTGGGACGAAGGTCCCACACAACCAGCGTTTGCCTCACTTGGGACTTCAGTGTTGTTATCGGACATGCTAGACAAATCGCTGACTACGAGTACCGTACTACTTCCAAGCGTTTTGCACTCAAATAGGAGTTGTTCCCCCGTTGCTCTTTGAGAAAGTGTTCTCGCGTTGTGTGTTGTGTGGCGGTGGTCGTTCGTCCTCCTTCCAAGAACATCTTGTAGTCGTACGAGTCATGTGTCCTAGATTTGAATTTCCTGGACCTGTGTCCTCTGTCCTGTGGAAACAATGAGACACAGCACTTGCAAATCCTAGTACTGTACTAGCAGCTGCACTTTTTCTCGTACTATGGGAGAAGAACACACCAGTACTTCTTCTCGACGATATCGTCGCCGTACCGTGCGAGCGCTTGATCACTCCATTGATGGTCACCGAGGACCACAGTCCACCAAACCCTCCACACATGGTCGTCGTACAAGCAGTATCACCCAAAAAAAGAACGTTCTACTTCAGGCACAACAATTGCCAGTCTTTGTCATTCCTCCACAATTTCCCAAAGAATGGATAGTATCCAACTCCTTAGTTATTCTGATAGAGTTTCTCTTGTTTTCTCGTGGGTTATTCCCACTGCCCGTTGCCGAAATCCATGAAACGGCGCAGGTGCAACCTCGGTGCCCTCGCAAGGTGCTGCTGGCCAGTTCACAAGTACAGACACTGACCCGTCATATTTTATCACTGTGTGCAGACAATACCCAATCCTTTGGAACGGGTGCATATTGCATGATGGGCAAAACACTGCAGTCGGCTTCCTTTTTGATGATTTCTCTGGGTCCTAGTCGAATGAGATGTCAAGAATTCTACTTGTTGGATTTACGGGAATGGCCTACCAAAAGCAAGGAAGAGGACGGGCCCAATGCTTCCAGTCAAGCGTTGAGACCAAATGCTAGGCTCCCCCCACGTGAAGTTTTGGCACGTCGGTTGCTTCCCCGATGGATGGGCGCTGAAATTCCATCGCTTCCATCCCATTCCCATAAGTTCCAGCTTTATTTGTCACTATGGATGAATCCCCAACAACAAGAGGCCTATTACAATGATACTGTGGGAGCTCCACCATCAACCGGTGACTTCACGGATCCGTCCTTGGTGGGTCGCCCCGACGCTGCACAAAAGATGCCTGTCGGTTCTTTGTCAACGGAATGGATCCCATGCTCGTCACCATTTCCTCGCCAGGGACAACACTACAGTAGTCGTCGCCAACCATCCCTTGTTATCCAATCCATAGCTCCTGCAACCTATGCTTCTGAAAACAGAGAGGGAGCCGTGGTGCCATGGACGGATTTGCCATTCTTTCAATTGGACCCTCCAACAACAACAGGGCCTCCTACTTGGAGTACGGTTGGCCAGTGGCTAACATTACGGTCCCCCGTCAAGGGGTTCCGACTAGATCACTAAAATATTGATGTAGATAGAAAAAGATGATAGGCCTAGTATTACCGTAAATCTTATTACGGGAGATATACGAGCGAGGACAGACTGAATGAGGGCCTTTATTAGTTCTATACTTGCCAGCCTCCGACTCCACGGACTCCTTCGTAGGCATCAGTCTTGTGAAAAGTTTGTCGACAAAATAAATATCACCCAAAATTCCCCCCAAAGAACGACTACAAGACATTCGGAAGTCCACAAGACATCGCCAGGGCAGATCATCTACCACACTGCCTGCACGAAAAACAGATACTCGACAGTCAACCACAGCACAATCACACCCCTATTCTGAAGCAACTTCTTGCATTCAAGAGAGTCTCGTCCCTTGTTGTTGCTGTTTGAAACCAACTTTATTTCTACACATCTAGTATACAAGAGGCAAGCAATAGAAGTGCAACCATGTCGCAACCAGAATGGATGCTTAAATTCCAACAGATTGGACAGAAAGGAAAAGAGTCTGTCACTGTTGTTGGTGAAGGAGGTATTGAAACATCAGGAACAGATTCTGCCGCTGTTCTCAACCTTGAACACAAAGGGCCTCGCCCTTCAGCAACCCCAGAATGGTTGAAGAACAAGTTGCACAAGGCACCGCCAAAGGAAGAGGCCGAGGCGGATCCCAAGGAAGATGAAGGAGACGACGATGCAGCTGCATTGTTTGCGGCGGCAGCGAGTCAACCAGCTAAAGTTGCAGTCGAGGAAGCTGACGACGATGCAGCTGCTCTATTCGCAGCTGCTGGAAGTCAACCGGCAAAAGTGGAGACCGGCGATGATGATGATGCAGCAGCACTTTTCGCTGCTGCAGGAAGTCAACCAGCCAAAATTGAAGCTGATGACGGTGCGGATGATGCCGCCGCGCTATTCGCGGCTGCAGGAAGTCAACCTGCCAAAGTAGCTGTTGAAACAGTCGATGAAGATGGAAACACAGTCGAAGAAGAAATCATCGAGGAGGAAGAAGTCGTTGAAGAAGTAGTCGAAGAGGTAGACGAAAGTGTTGTGGAAGAAAGCGTGGTAGAGGAAAGCGTTGTTGACGAAAGTGTTGTAGAGGAGAGTGTCACCAGTGGAGTGGCCTCGACTGCACAGGCCGGTAACCAACAAGGATCTTCCGGATCTCGAACTGGGGAATCTGCCACAGGAGCCAGTGGGGCCACACCCGAGTCCAATCCACAAAAGATGACCGATGAAGAATTTGGAGAACCATGGGTTCCTAACCGAGAGCAATTTATTCGGGAAGTTAGCACCACCCAGTTTGAAGAAGTCGAGGTCGACCGAGACACTGGAAATGTGCACTATGAAGAAGTATATTTGGATGAAAATGGAAATGAAGTTGTCTTGAAGCGAGGAGACGGAGATTTCCTAGTGGACGAGAATGGCAACGAGATCGAAGTCGATGACTACATTGAGGAAGAAGTTCCACCCTCCAACAGGGAACTTGATTCAGCTCCTGCCGTTGCCCCTTTTGAACCCGAAGAGCCCATCCAAGAAAGGGAGATGCCAGGGTTTGTCGAGGAGGAGGTCATCACTGAGCCTCCATACGATCCTGCGTACGACCTGGAGAATCAGGTCAAATTGCTTCAGCGTGGCACCAAGGCATACCGCAGTAAGATGTCTCCATTGATCCCTCTCATGGGATGCTTGGCATTTGTTGCAGGAGGCCTTCTATTTCTCTTCTTTGTAATCCTAGCTGATGATGCTGGAATAGATCCAAAGGATGTTCCAACACAAGCTCCTACACCGAAGAATTACTTGCCTCTTGATCCTACGAACACTGGAGCCATTGATGTCGCTGCTACTACAACGATGGCATCGGTCACTGGAAGTTGCAGCTTCCGCAACGTTGATCAGCCCCATGTGATAGACCAATGCTCTTGCGACGGTGAGATTACTGTGGTTGCAGATGATGTTAGCGAACGGTGGGCGACCCTAAAGAGCTCATTCATGCCGTCAGTACTTCCTGACTTCGACGAAGATATCACATCTTGCTCTGCCAGCAATCAAGCCTTGGTGTGGCTTTCTTCTGGAGTGAATAACGGCGGTGAAGCGGAAGACTATGTTCGACATGAAAGATATGGATTGGCCTATTTCTACCTTGACCAAAACGGAAACGACTGGACGACCAACTCTATGTGGTTGTCACAACTCGATGTGTGCATGTGGAGTGGAGTAACCTGCAACTCTAGAGGAAGAGTAGCTGCGCTTGATCTAGACGACAATGGATTGTCTGGCCAGGTAAGTAATACTCGTTCTCTGATCGAACAGTTGCATTTTGACATTTCTGTTAACTTGATCTTGTTACTTTTGTAGCTTTCTGGTGCGCTGGAAGTAATGGAGAATATCGTCACCTTGTCGTTCGTGGACAATGACCTTGTGGGCACAATTCCTTCTGGAATTTTTGCCATGTCAAAACTGGAATCCCTTGATATCAGCAGCAATGCTTTCAATGGTGACATTCCAGACTTTCCCGAAGAGTCAAAGTTGAAAACAATTTCCTTCCAAAACAATAAGCTGAGTGGCGAAATCCCTTCAACTATCGGCCTTCTCCAGTCCTTGACTTTCGCCAATTTCACCAACAACGCCTTAACCGGTGAAGTTCCCGGAGAGCTATTTGGAACCCCATTGAGCGAACTCTACCTTGGTTCAAACTCCTTGAGTAGTTCAATCCCCAGCGACATTGGGGATGCGATTGACTTGTCTATTTTGTATTTGGGTCCAAACTCTTTTACCGGGTCTATTCCGACTGCAATCAGCGACCTCACAAATCTGACCATGCTTTACATTGAGGACATACCCGAGCTAACCGGGAGGCTTCCTGCTTCGTACGGGTTGGGTCTTACCAATTTGCAGCAGTTTGTCATGACTGGTACAAATGTTAATGGAAACATCCCTGATCAATTCGGGGGTATGACTTCACTGGAGGTATTGGACTTCAGTCAGAATGCATTGCAACGAGAGTTGCCAACAACATTGGGTTTACTCACCAACCTCGGTACGTTGCCAGGAAAGGCACATGGTATGCCATAGACCTGCCCATCGTTTTGCTTGGTTTTGCTCATAATCATGTTTATTTCTTCAACAGTGAGTCTCTATCTACAAGAGAATGCCTTCACAGGGACTATTCCGAGTCAGCTTGGTGGCGCCACATCCTTGGTCGAAATCAAACTAACTCTAAATGAATTGACGGGCACCATTCCAACCACGTTCGGCAACTTGGTAAACCTCGGTAAGTGTATGAAGCCAAGCTTGAGTTCTCTGTCATGTCGTAATCTCACATATTTCCGCAGTCTCCCTGGAGGTTGATGGCAACTTTCTGTCAGGTCGGGCGCCAGATGAAGTTTGCGACTTGCGTGACGGAAGCTTGGAGACATTTGTTGTCGATTGCCCAGAACGTGTGAGCTCTGTCGAAACTCAAGGGATTATTTGTAGTATCCCAAGCTGTTGCACAGAGTGTTATTAACTGCAAAGATAAGTGAAGCAATAGTTTAATACAAATGTGTAGATGTTAATACCAAATTGGATTGCTGAATCAGCTCTAGGTCTCATTTTTCTATAGTGGACCACGTAGAGTGCTCAACTACTGCCTACTTGCTCTAGTAGTCTAAGTCTAGCAGCTAAACTCTGCCGACGTCTGCTCTGGTGACACGGCGTCGTGTGGTTCGCGAGAGCGAAGGTTCGGGGAAAGAGAGTCTTGCAACCACTGGGGGTTTGGGAGGAGTCTTCCCTCTAATCTGGCGATTCGGAAGCTAGTGCGTGAAGTGAAATGTGAACCTAGCAGTGTTCTTGAGTTACATAGGGTATGTTCTATATTCGTTGATGAAGGTATATGAAGGTGAATGACTGCCTCAAAAAACGGAGTCATAAATAAAAATGTCGATTTTGCAGGATTCACCTACCAAGCCATTCGACCAAAATCTCCAATGTTTGTTGTTTGACATCCAAGTGTGACGAGACTCTACTTTTGACAAGAGCAATTTGACCAGCAGTAGGTAAAAAAAGCGCTTCAAAAGCACAATGAGCCACCTGATCACAGCTATGAACGACCCCGAGTCAAACACTCCTCTGGCTGAAACGAGCATGGCAGCCGATCCGCCAGAGACTGTTGCTGCGAGCAGCGATGACGAAATTGTGATAGAAAGCGACGATGACCACCAGATCTTCGAAGAGGGCGAAGAGATTGAAGAGGAAGAGGAAGAGGTGATTGAAGAGGATGAAATATATTACGAGGAAGAAGAATATGACGAAGAGGTCATTATTGAAGAAGTTGTCGAGGAAGACGGAACTACGGGCCCCGGAACGACAGAAGAGTCCCTAGCTTCTGGTGCTGAAACACAAAAATCTGCTACTGAGACTGAAGAGCAAGAGATCCATGAAGAAATTGAAGAAGAAGTTCATGAAGAAATTCAAGACGAAGTTCACGACGAAGACGAAATTCATGAGGAAATCCATGAGGAATATATTGAAGAATTCTCTGAACAGGCAGACTCTGTGTTTGGCTCTACAGTGCAGACCCCGGAAGACCCAATCCCTTTGGAAGCAAAAGCAGCCGATGAGAATGTTTTTGTAGATCCTGAGAATGAGGACAATGTACAATTTGTTCCCGCCCAAGTGGAGCAGGATCCTGAAATTGGAACCACGGACCGAGGCCTTATTTCCCCTCAAAAGGAGAAAAGTTCGTTCATGTATTGGGCCATCTGTATCTTGGTTCTGTTGCTACTGGGAGCAGGCGCCTATGTTGGATGGTATTTGGTTATTGAATCTACTTCGAAGGAGCCAAACCTAGGAGATGAGTACACATTCGCCCCCACGGCGGCACCTACGATTGGAATGGCGACAGTTTTCGATCCGGTGCAAGGCAACTGTAACTTCAAAGATCTGGAAAACCCTCACGTTATCGATCAATGCCTGTGTGTTGGTGAAATCCAAATCATTGCTGATGATATTCAAGAGCGTTACCAGTATCACTTGGATAACTTCATTCCGGACTTGTATGCCGACTTCGACGACGATATCACTTCGTGCAGTGCTCGAAACCAAGCTTTGGTTTGGGTATCTTCCGCCAATGATGTTCAGTTTACCCACGAACAAAGAATGGAACGCTTTGCTCTAGCGACAATGTATGCTGCTATGGGAGGATATGAGTGGACCAAAACCACCAACTGGTTGAGTCAAGCAGATATTTGCGATTGGGTCGGAGTTTTCTGCAGTGCTACTGACTCAGCACAAACCTTGGTGTTCACAAGCAACGGTTTGACAGGAACGGTGAGTTCGAATATTCTCTGTATTTTCTGTATTTCCCTGACATTCACCAATTGTTCATCTGACGCAACATTCGTTTGTCTCAATTGTAGATGCCTGGCGAGGTGGCTCTCCTTGGAGGCTTGTTGCAACTGTTTGCGTCAGGAAACGAAATTGAAGGACCAATCCCTGAAGCTCTCTTCCTTGTATCCCAGTTGCAACAAGTTGATTTGAGTTATAACTCGTTGACTGGACCAGTTCCGCCATCTATTGGTGATGCCAAGTTTCTGTGGGAACTTGATCTTCAAGGCAATGCCTTGAGTGGTCGTCTGTCCAACGACCTCCGTGGCGCGGAACGCCTGGAAATTGTGAATTTGGCTGACAACAACCTAGTGGGAAGCGTCCCTTCAGGTTTGTTTTCGGACTGGGCAATGCTTCAGGAATTGGACTTGGGTGGGAACACGTTGACCGGTACTGTCCCTTCCCAGATTTCCAACCTTCAAAACTTGACTTCCTTGACGCTCGGGCCCAATGGCTTCAATGGTGACGTCCCCACAGCGATTGGGGCTTTGAGAAGCCTTGAGTACTTGAGTATCGAGAGCGTCCCATTGATGGCAGGTCGCCTCCCAGCAGGCTACGGACGTAATCTCACCAACCTCGTTACGTTGACTATAACCAATACGGCTATGGAGGGGAATATTGAAACAGATTTCGGAAGGTTGACAAATCTAGTCGTCTTGGACTTGAGTAACAATCAACTGAAAGGAACTCTTCCTACTCAAATTGGAAACTTGGTGGATTTGACTTCCTTGGACCTTTCTCATAACTATCTCCAAGGAGAATTGCCTGGAGAGCTTGGTTCTCTGACGGCACTAACAGAGTTGAGCTTGAATGACAACTTGTTCGACAATTCTGTACCCAACGAGTTGGGAGACTTGACTTCCCTTGAAGAACTATATCTTGATGGAACTGTGCTTACAGGGCGAGTACCAAGCGAGGTGTGCAGCTTGCGCCTCACTGGTTCGTTAACGCAGTTTGTTGTGGACTGCCTAGAGGAAGTGGATGGTGTTGAATCTGGTGTTATTTGCGATGTTCCTGACTGTTGCACATCTTGTCGATAGGAACTAATTGTAGCTGTGTAAATGGAAAATTGAACAGAGTTATATTTCGACTTCTCAACCTACATTCAAATGGTGAGTATCATATGCATCTATACTTACATATATGACATGTGAATAATGGCCTCCTCCTCTATTCAGCATCGTATCATGCACTACTCGTACTGTTGTGGCAACACCAACAACAAGTCAACAGTCGATTGCATTCGAAAGTAGCACTTCTTGGTCGCAGCTTCGATCATGGCACAGTTCATGTTGTTTCTCCAGAGTTCAAGACAAAAGCAGTGGAAATCGCTATGCTTTTTGTGCATTGTGCTGATGTGGACGTTCAGTACCACGACAGCCTATTTTGTGGGCGATCCAGTCAACACAAAAGTCTATATGGTTCGAGATACCGGCTATTTTCTGTCGGAAACGGAAGAATACGATGCAACAATGGCCCAATCTCCTCTGTTTGGGAGAGAGACATCGACTCGTTTAGAGTATTTCAAGACGACGCAAGAGGAAGGTTCAAGAATCAAGTCATTTTCCCTGTCTTTCGAAGGTCTCCATCAATTGCCGTGGATCCACGTCGATTCCTCGACTCTGGAAGACAAGGGTATGATACTGCAAGTACAGCTTCAGTATTCCAATAGTGGTGCCGGCCATATTCATTCTGTCTTTAGTGAACAGCTACCCCCAGGCAAGGGAGCTGGAAATCCTGGGGTCATTGAAATCCAGTACAACTGGGTGGAACAAGAAAACCTAGCTGTGATGAGTGGTGCAATTCTCATGTACTTGTCAGTGCTCATAATTTCAGTGATGGCCCTGATGCAGTCATGTGGACTGTCCGACGATGATTTCGCGGATGATGAGGGGACGTCGGCTTCGACGTACGATCACTCTGATCCGGGGATGATGTCACCTGCCACCTCTTGGGGTGGACTGCACGGCGATTAGAATTCCAGCAGTGTAGAAAGCTTTTGAAATCGCTGCATCTTTTTTGTGTTTGTGGACGTTGTTGGTTTGGTCTCCAAGCAGTAGGCAGAAGGTGATGGATATCGGGAGGAAGCTTCGAGGATTTAGGGGATCGCTGCAAAGCCATAGAACTATTGTGACGCAATACGCGTAATAAAGTAGGATTCACTCTGCTGTTACTACTAAAGATAATAATATTATGGGGACATAAAAACAATTTGCGAAAACAGATGGAGTAGCCAGCGAGGTAGGTACTCAAACGAAGATTGAATGCCAAGTGAGAGAACACCCGACGTAAGTGCATAAACTGGACAACGCTGGGACGGAAGCATCCAAGTTGATTGCATTATTACTTTGAATGCTTCTTCGCGTCCTTCAAGAAAGAGCCACCGACGGATTGACGGAGGTGTGCCACAGTGGCAGGGTCATGCTCCAACATCAAGGAATTGGCACCAACGGAGCTGAGAGTGTCGAAGTATTGGCTGAGCAAAAGGATGTCCATCACATCCTTGGGAGTGGCCCCTTCTACGTCATTAGAAAAGGCACCAACGGACTCTTGTAGACCTTGCACAATGGCCTTTCGCTGGCGCGCAACACCCAAACCACTTAGGTAGCGTGCCTCGGCTTCGGCTTCCGCAGCCTTGACTTGCTTGACCTTGTCGGCCTCGGCTTTGTGAGAGGCAGCCTCTTTGAGCCTACGGCTAGCGTTGATCTCGTTCATGCTGGCCTTGACTCTAGCATCAGGAGCGATATCAGTGACAAGAGTCTTCTTGATTTCATATCCGTAATCCTTCATGACATCACGGAGTTGCACCAGTACATCTTGAGCCACCTCGTCCTTGGAAACAAAGGCTTGATCAAGCTCCATTCTAGGAACTGCAGAGCGGACTACATCAAAGACATAGGCCTTGATCTGACTTGTGGGGTCAGACAAACGGTAGTAAGCATCGTACGCACTATCCACCAAGACTCGGTATTGCACAGCCACACCAACTTGCACGAAGACATTGTCCTTCGTCTTTGTCTCACAGACAACGTTCAACTGTTGAATGCGCAAACTGAGCACACCAACAACACTCTGGAGGGGCCACGTAATGAAGCTCAGTCCAGGGCTAAGCAAACTTTTGAACTGCAGACAGAATGCCACAAGATTAGAAGAAGAGAACCCTCAACAAGACCTCAACTGTACCGCTCTACAACGTCTTCCGTTTCCTACGTACCTGTCCCAAATCTTCGACAATGGCGACCGTTTGCGTTCTAACGCATACACAGCAGCAGCAACTATCTCCCATGTTGACAGATTCACTTCTATTTCAATAAGAACTTGTACAAGGACGCTCCCGCAGCTGGTGTTGTTGTGGATCTTGCCGCGGCGACTAGGTAAATCAAACACGACTCCAGTGACTGCTGTGTACACGTAGGAAACGTGTATATATTGGTAGCGACTGTACATATGATCATAGCACACCATATAATAGAGCTAGCAACATCTTGCAACATGGTTTTTGTCGTACTGTAGTAGTGAGGAGTTGAGGCAGAATGTGGCCTTCTTGGTTAGTGAACGTAGTTTGCATAGGAAAGGAGAAATGAGATTTGTTTCGCTGTATCAGTTGAAATCAGGAGTCAGAAGTTAAGATTCTACGAATACGACTGTCCTGTAGGTCGACGGGGTACAGGCCGATATTGGTTTTGGAAATAGACCAGGGATCACTAACCATAAAAATTTTGGTATATTTTTTACAAAGCATACATCAAATACAGACGAATAAACAAAGCCCTACAATTCACGCAAATTCTCTTCGGATACCGAAAGCACAGCTCCAGCATCAGGAATGTCTCTCATGGGATGACGGAGAAGTTTCACCTCCCATCGGCCACTACTTTTGCCAGCCTTGAGAACCTCCACAATGGTACCGTTGAGCTTAGGTTTCTTCTTCAACTTGAACAGCCTCATCTCCATTCCGGGTGCAATTGCACCTTCCGTCTCCTCGGCTTTGCCATTTGTCAGCAAGAGAACGTCGTCTTCGTCATCGTCATCACTTTCCTCTTCTGCGTCTCCATTTTCCAGTTGCAGTAACTCCTCGGGGCCTTCAATCATGAGCAACTCTTCTGGTTCTTCCTCTTCTTCTTCGCCTTCTTCCATGCGTTCAAAGGTAATCCAAATTTTCATTTCTCTGACAATCAAAGCTTTGATTTCATTCAAACCACCCTTGTATTCAGTGACATCTTTGCCATTAATTTCATGGAGTCTGTCTCCCGCTTGAACTGGAACATTGCGACGTTTGAACAATCCATCGACTTTGCGAACATAAATGTTCCCATTCGACCTCTGTTCCAGTTTCAATCCAGCTTCTTGTTTCACATCTGCTTTGCGAACCTCAGCTCGGACAATATCTCCCACATTGATCTCCATGATGATGATTGATTCACCAGATGGATGCGTCCAAAACTGTTGCTTTTGTGTTACTATAGGTGATGGCCCAAAATGGATACTGCTTTCTCAACCAATATTAGCGGTGCAGGAGAACACGAAAAATAGTGAATGTCGGATGGATATTGGGGTCTTGGTCGGTACATCAAGCAATCTTGTTTCTGAGGCAAAAATGACTGGAGCGCGGAAATGTGCAAAAAGGTCCACTCCGGGAATCGAACCCGGGACCTCATCCACCCTAAAGATGAATCATACCCCTAGACCAAGTGGACTTGTCTGGTAGTGTGCGAAAAATAATTACCTACAAATGTCTAGATGACATTATCATTCCATTCCTTGCACTGTGAACCACATGTTGGGTTTAGCCAGTAGGGCAGACGATTGTTGCACAGTGCCAATTCGTCGGGATCGGACACTTGTTGGTGAAGTATTTTGTATTACATTGCCAACGAAAGACAACCAAAATGAAACTTCTTGGAACAACAATCTCCTTGTGTCTGGTTTTGCCAGCTTCTAGTTTTGTACCATTGGTCCCCAGTGGCATGTTGACTAAGGTGGCTCCTTTGTGGGAAAGCAGCGATGTCGCTGCGTCCGAAGTCCAACCCACCATGAATGTTGTTGCTGATTCTGTTGATTCTGCTGAATCTCTGTCGGAAGCTGTAACTCTTCCTCCTCCTGAGACTACTGAAGACAAAGCTCCTGAGGCAGAAGCCGCTGACTCAACTGTTACCCCTGTTGAGGAGGTTGCTAGCGAAAGCAGCAGCACTGGCTCGGAGATTGATGACGTCAAGGAGCTCTCTGATTTCCTTTCTAGTTTGGAACTTCAAAGCTCCAACAATGCAAAAGAAGAATCAACTGGAGCCCAAAACTCTGCGACCCCCTACATGGCTGAACGTTTTGCGGTTTACGTTGGAAACATTCCTTATGGTACGATTTTGTCCAACGAGACCCAGGGTTCTTGGCACATTTCATCACGTTCAAATCAAAACTTGTATCTCACTGATATTTCCTTTCACCAGACTTGACTACGGACGATCTCATTGGATTGATCCCTATGGATATTCAAGTCAAGTATGTCCGCATCCCCATGTCAAAGGGTGATGAACCTACCAACAAAGGATACGGATTTGTGGACGTGTTCACTCAGGAAGCTGTCGATCGCGTCGTCAAATGCTTGGACGGAAGCGTTATTGGAGGACGTATGCTCCGAGCCGCTCCTGTCAGTGAAGCTGGAAAAACTAAGTTCTTGAACCGACGCAAGCGTAAGTGTTTGTGTGCCGTCCCACTGTGACAAATCCGCCACCATCTCATCTCTATGCTCTACCTCTTTTAGCCACCGATACGTTCAAGCAAGTGTTCGTAAAGAATGTCCATTTCGACTGTTCAGAAGCCTCCATTGCCGAAGTCTTCCAAGAGTACGGCTCCGTGAAGAGTGTTTCCATCCCAAGGAGTTTCAACGGCAAGGGCCGCGGGTATGCCTTTGTTGAAATGGCTGACATCTCGGCAGCTGAGGTATCCAAGCTGGCAGATGGCACCATTCTGATGGAGCGTCGCTTGGGTGTATTCGAAAGTCACAATGAGGATCGGAAGCCATCATCCGAACCCTCAAATCTTGGTAGGTAGAAAGGTTGAAGTTGTGACTGTCAGCACAGTACCTGATGTCTCATCCAATTCTTTGTTGATTTCAGGGTGGCAATCTGCCACTAGCATCCAAATATCAAACTTGGCAAAGTCTTTGACAGAAGAAACTCTGACTACTCTTTTTTCGCAATATGGACAAGTCCACCGATGCCGTATCTTTGTCAGCCCCAAAAACAAGAAATCCATCGGAGTAGGTTTTGTGTCCATGGATAGTAGTTCTGCAGAAGCCGCCATCCAAGCCATGAACGGAGCCGAGCTCGAAGGCCAAGTGATCACCGTCGAGGAGGAAGCAGAATAGATTACCGAATAATGGTGGTCCAACCTCGATGGAATGTGTTCTCTCTCGCATACCGAAAAGGACACACCTCTAATACCGAAATCAAAAGGTCGGAAACCTGCAGCTAGCTTGTTTGTTTGCAAAACAATTTCTTAATATACGAATGTAAACATGGAACTTGTAAACGATCAGTTGAAACAGAAGTGTGCTTGATTAATTGGGGAACATAGCCTCGGCAATCATAGAGTTAACACCTTCTCCGATGGGAACCACGTAATCAATATACTTGCGTTCGCACTTGTCGGCTGTTACATAAACCTCAATAGCAACGGTACTGACTTCTTCGGAGAGTTTGTACCCTGCTTTGGTGTATGCTTTGAACGCACGAGGCCAATGCAACATTGGAGCAATGGCAGGGGTTAGGCTAAATCTCCAAGGGATACTCGCGGCCACAACCTTTTGATTCCCTCCGAGCTTGACCACACGAATCGGTTCTGTGAGAGTCTTTTCTTCTGCAATCTTGGCTTCGATGCTTTTCAGGTCTTCTTCGCTGTCCACTTGGACTGCCCAACCAATTCCCCAGCGAGGATCTTCAACAGCCTTTGGGTTGTCAATCCAAACACCAACCGACAACCCATTGGTACAATCGGCAGGCGCACCATAGGCAAGTGCCGGATTCACGAGTTTCTCTTTCGAGACTGCGATACGAAGGGTCTTCTGTGTCTCGTCCAATAGACGCATAACATTACCTGAGATGTCCTTGGTTCTCACACAGGCGAGGAACACAAAGATTTCGGGCTCGATGGTCCTCTCTTCAAAGGTGGGCCAATCCAGGAGACCAAGCTTGTACAAAGTACCTCCGGTAGCTGAAATAGCAATGGCTCCCAGAAGAATTGTTGCCATTTTGTTGTTGTTGGATCTTGAGTACCTCGTGAGGAAGTTTATGTGGCTACTTTGGTGACAGGATTTGTTCCTGTGATTTTTTATGGGGACGAGAACCGCGTTCTTGCTGCCATGCCACCGTACACAAATCGTTGGCGGCAAGTTTATGCGGTACTCAAAATGGATACCAGATACCAGGCAGGATATCACTCACCATGCTAGCATGTTACTTCCTCCCGATACGAGTACCCGAACCTGCCGTTGAAGTTGTGGTATTGCCGTTATCATTTATGACACTACTGCCCAAGTTTTAGTATTGATTCGAAATTCCAAAACTAGAGGACCTACTATCGTAGGTCAGCGTGAAGAGTATCAATACGTTGTGATGGTACTATAGTGATTGTAGTAAATTGTTTTTCTGTGTTGGGGGAAATCTGGAAGGTGGTGATAGTTTCAGGTCATCTTGTTTGAATAATGAGGCAACAAATATGGGGGGATGGGGGATTTTTCTATTTTTGAGCGGCAGCTGCCATGAGTCTGGCCTTGTGTTGAGCCATTCGTTGTTCATACTTCTTCCTGCAATCCATTTCATGTACGCTTGCGACACCAAACTTCATGGGAAGGTCTTGAGCTTTCTTCACCATCGGATTCTCGAAAAAGTACTCCGCGGTGAGAGCTTCCAAAGCAGACCAACGGGTATCCGGATTCAGTTCCATTAGCTTCGAGATTAAACGAACAGCCTCATCAGTCATCCACTTTGGATTGGGTAGATTGGTTCTGAGCGCTTCCGACAATCGATTGGGGTAGGTCTTGTCTGTAGGACCAGGCTTGTTCTTCGCCCACAAAGGACATTTATTCTGAATATTGGGCCAATTCTCTTGTGTGGGGTGGCCACACGTGCGGAAGATGAGGTCGAGTTGTGTAGCTTCATTGGAACCTTTGAGGAACCCAGAACGACGGAACATCTCTGCAACGATGCACCCTACACTCCACATATCGATCTTGGTGGTGTAATCCACCATACCGAGCAATAGCTCGGGAGGGCGGTACCAAAGAGTGATGACTTTGTTAGTCAAATGCTTCATTTCGCTATTCCAGCTCCTTGCTAAACCCCAGTCAGCAATCTTGAGTTCACCTTTATGGTTGATCAAAAGATTGGATGCTTTCAGATCTCTGTGAATAACCTTATTCGTGTGCATGTAATGGCAGCCGCTGAGCAACTGTTGGGACCAAGACTTGACATGATCCTGGGTGAGACGGATCTCTTGAGTCTCAAGGACGCCAGTGAGATCGTACTCCATATATTCAAAAACCATGAAAACATCCTTGGGGAGTGCACCTTGTTCTGTTTTGTCCGAATTGTTCCGACAAGTGGATTGCAACAACCAAGAAAAGTTAGCAATCTGTGAATGTAACAAGAGTTGTATACAAATTGTTCGACTCAAACAAAACAATCCGTGATAGTAACCATGCAAACATCATTGTGGGCGGTTAGAACTACGTCATTACCCGTGTGGAACTGGAGTAATGCGTGAAACTGAGATCCGCCAAATTGCCGAACAAGAAATCCCTACTCGAGATGAATGAACGACGAGAACAACCCCGATCATCGGCATCTTCGAACGTACCCTTGGATGTGACAATCTCTTTCAAAGTGACGATATTTTCATGATGCAAAGCCTTGAGAATCTTGACTTCTCGAAGGGCAGTAATGGGAAACCCATTCTCCTCTTGTTTGGTGTTGATGCGCTTCAGCGCAACAATCTCATTGGATACTTTGTCTCTTGCAACAAAGACACTACCATAAGTTCCTTCTCCAACCTTGTTCTTTTTCTCAAAAACATCAACATCACGCATGACAACCGGCGCGCGGATAATGACAGTGGATTCAGAACGAGGCCTCTTGAGTGGCGGGGCACTCGGAGGAGGAGGGGGGTCCTTGCGCTTTTCAGAGCTTGGAGGAGGTGGTGGTGGTGGAACAGGAGCCTTGGGGGGCGGTGGTGGAGCCTGTCCCTTTGGAGGCGGTGGTGGGGGCGGAGCACTTTTCCTATTAGCAGATGGTGGTGGGGGCGGAGGGGGTCTAGCCTTGGGGATATTGCTCCCCGAAGGTGGCCCAGGGGGTGGTGGAGGTCTATTCATTGTTTGCGCAATCGCCATTGTATTGAAAGCGACCGACGTGTGTTTGTTTTGGTGTGTTGCGCGATGCTTCTGAAATGAAACTAAATTCACCACAAAAAAGCAAGCTGGATGAAGGCACAATCCGAGAAACCGAGGAATGCAAACAGTCGAGCTAGTCACAGACGCTTTTCAGCCCCTACAGCGGAACGGTCCGAGTTTTGCCTTCGTGAGTACGGTATCGAGCACTCCAAAAGGAGCAAACGAACCAACGAGCCTCCCCTAGTGTGTTTGCTTCTTTGTCTATCTATGTCTTCTGTAGAAAGAGCAGCAAGCAAAAGTCGTTAGTGGGTTGGAAGTGATCGGAACGATTTCCGAGCCATGTCTCTGCCAGTGCAGCGTAGCGTTCACGTAGCAGCGGTACTGAACCGCGCAACGCTCCCGCCATCGAATTCGTGCATCATCAGCAGCGACACTTCACCATCTCTACACCTACTACATACATTTTAATGCTTCTTGTAGAAAAGAGAGAGGTACAGGGTGTTTGAAGCCCTGCCTTGGTGTCGCTGGCGAAAAGGAACCCTTGGAAAAGCGATGATTACCACGTAGAGAGATGGCCAATCCCTCTGTGATGTGAGAGAGCCTGTTCCTCCGCTTTCTCAAACGGAATTCGTCTTGCTGACGGTCCGATGTCCCGTTTTACGGACCAATCACGTACCATCATCTTTCCATGCCCATCCAAATTGTCGTACAGTACGGTACTTGCTAGCTTGATTGAGACGTGACTCCAAGACGGTCACAACACTCTTCCTCACGCCTACTACCGAATCTCTGAGAAGTACAGGGTGCACAGTACTTCTCACAACTAAAACATCCTACAGAGTCACAGTACTCGAGAGAAGGAGTTTAATAGCTGTTGACGTGCATGAATATTAGCCTATGCTGCACAGCCACCTAGCAAAATGTTCTAGTTGAAGTAGCATCTTCCAAATCCGAAGTCAACAACTTTGTCACACTAGCTCCTACCTAGTCAATCCTACAGTTTTTCTTTTTCTAGTCGTAATAAGTGAATGAAGATGAATAATATCGTCAAACTCCAAGCAAAATATGGTCCGCCCTCCAATCGGCATACGGGATATCGGGAGGGTGCTCGTGACAGCATATCTTGTTGCCCATGCATGGACCATCCAAACAATAGATACACCATGTTGTACCGTACTACGTCTCTAGAGGATCAAACCCGAAGAATTCATGTCCACATCCTCTACCACCACCATTTCATCCCCGTCATCTCCTACGACCCCGGCAGCCCTGTCAGGCGTTGTCATGTCGTTGGATGATGTGATGAGTTGGGAACCCGATTTGGAACTCAAGGCCCGTCCATCGGCCCCTACGAGCCCAGAGGGCGATGTGGGGGCCATCGTTCCCGCTGTCAGAACCTTGACTAGCTCAACATTGAAGAACAAAGTAGAGCCTCCGGGCACTCGACCGTCGGGGGTTCCTTCGGCCCCATATGCCGCTTCAGGTGGAACACCAACGATGGCAGTTTCGCCCTCTCGCATACCCAAGAGACCGATACGGAATCCAGGGAGCAGCTGAGCAAGGGCAACCGTGACAGGTTCGACCTCCTCCAACGATTGGCCTCCTCCGCGCGTGGGAGGCCGAGATGCATCAACCACAGTTCCATCGCAGAGTGTGGCGTGATAGTGGATTTGAACAGTGCTTCCAATCGTGGGACGAGGGGTATTGGGCCTGGTGGCCGTCACAGCACGACCGTTGCCTCCATCTTCGATTGAATGCAAAATCACATTGTTTTCCAATACTACTGCGCCTTCTGTTCCTGCCATGGTTTCGAGCATTTCGCGACCCTGTTGCTCCAGGCGATCACGAACAACATCACTAAGATATACATTTTGAAATAGAAAGGACGATGAGAGAACGCAAACCCAACATACAAACATACAATCGCGCAGATAGACAGATCAACTTACGCTCTGGTAGCGATCAAATTGTCAAGATCTGCAGACCGGGATTCCAACATCTTTTGTTGTGCCATTTCATCCAAGCGGCCGGTAAGGGCATCAGCAAGTCCTTCTACCATGTGCGCCATTTCTTCGGGGTCTGCAATGAGTGACTTGACCTCGCTCAATTGGCGAGCAAGGTTGATACCCAATGTATACAGAAGCTCTTGATGTGAACCAGCCTTTAGATGAAGCGGACTTTGCTCCATTACAGGAGTAGAGGAAGCCGGAGTAACTGCCATGGCAGACTCCTCGTCGTCCATCACCATCATGGCTACTGATGTGGATGTATGTCCACGACGACGATGATTGTCGGCCGGTGTGGTTGTTGTTTCTGCACTGGGAATCGGAGGCATAATGGGCGTTTTGGAGGAAAGTGAGAATGGGGCGACTGTATTGGCGAAGTTGCGTCTCCCGAGAACAGGATTCAACAAGGGTGTCACGACACTGAACGAATGAACTTCTGGAAGGAAAGCAGAGGCTAGGACCAAAAGAACAAGTGCTGAATATACAGGAGCCAGATGAGAGAAGACAAGGCCAAAGGCCATGGTATTTCTTGCAGATGTCGGCTACCTTTTGGAGGTGGAGCTGTGTGGTGCTGAAACCAAACGTGGTGTTGGCGCAATATCTATGCGGCACCGTCGCAGTGACTTCGAAAGCAATCCCAATAGAGCGTCGGATGCACAACAATCGGTCCGTTAAATGGAAACACCATTGCGCTTGTATGGTTATCTATCTATGCGTGCCCCGGCTTTACCTGCGACATATTCCTGCGATCAAAGTACGTATTTGTGGGGCTGTGAAATACTCCACGTGTAGAGCAAAATGCCTCTAGGAATTCTAACCAAAAGGTCACAACCAAACGAGACACTTAATAAATTTGTGTGGCCTTCTCCGCACGACAATCCTCCTATGACACTTTGTTATTTTATTTTAGCACGCTGCTATCTGCTGAAGTCGATGTGGTCAAACAACCGACAACAAAAAAACAAAAGCAGAATAACAGGCATCAATCATCAATCAATTGCATCATCACTGGCCAGGTCTTGGGGGTAGAGCATGGCAATCCTGATCTTCAAGGACACTCTATCCATACTTTTCTAGGTGTCTATTGGCAGTGTCATTTCAGTTTCCGCGTTAATTCAGCTGGAATGACACCACCTTGGAGCATCGTGATGTCATCCCGTCGGCTATGGATTGCTTGTTTCCTTCTTTCATGCCTTCCGACACGAGCCTTCTTCCCTTTGACCCCACTCCGTACCCCCTCTGTTGACCACACCTCATCAGCACCTACAGAACTATTCCTGGCAAAAAGACCCAGAAAAATGGTTTCCGCCAAAGGTCCACACAAGAATGGTCGCACAAGTGCATCAGCCAAGAAAAATCAAGGGAAGAAAAAACAGAACGAAGCTACACAATCCCCTTCAACCAACTACACACCTACTTCTCGCAAACCACCTCGAGTGTTACCCCCATGGAGTGTGGTCAGCCCCAAGGATATGGCCCAAAACTTGGAACTAGAAAAGGAACGAAGGCGTGTCGCCCAAGAGAAAGAAGCCCTCCGGTTAGCGTCCGATGACGATGCTATCACAAATCCACCAGATGCGAGTTCAAAACTCCGCAATGCACCAGGAAAGAATACATCCACAAAATTCCTTAAAAGCAAATCGCTGCTATCCAACTTTGATCAGTCTCTGCTCTCCTGGAAGCCCATGTCCCTCAGAGAGGTTTCCAATCCGAAACGACAAGTTCGATTCTTGGGGAGTTTTGGATCGACACGTCTTATGCCTCCACGTATGGGAGTACCGGAGATTGCGTTTTTGGGACGCTCCAATGTTGGCAAGTCGAGTTTATTGAACCGCTTGGTGGGGTCCAGTTCTAGGTCGACCAATGTTGCACGAGTGGGAAAAACACCTGGAGCAACAGCCTCTGTGAATCTATATGGATTTTATTCTGAGCAGAGTCCACAAGACAAGAAACTGAACCAGAAACAGGTGAGAGATGACAACAAAGGCCTCCGGTTAGGTCTGGTGGACTTGCCGGGATTCGGATACGCCCGTAGGATTGACAAGGAGAAGAAAGATTTGATCGACACAGCCGCTGGACGTTACTTGAACAATCGCAAGGAGTTGATGTTATCGGTCTTGTTGTTAGACAGTCGACGAGTACCAAGCGATCAAGATAGGGAGATCATGACTTCCTTGTATGACGCCGGCAAATCGATTTTAGTGGTGGCCACCAAGATTGACAAGCTCTCATCAAATGAACGTGACAAATGCTTGAAAATAATTAAAGACACGTTGGAACTCCCTGAGCATCAACCTTTTGCAGTGAGCAGTATAACGGGTGATGGAATCAAAGAATTGTGGAAGATTTTGTTGGATGGATGTGCGGCGGGAGTGGCAGACTTGAAGGAGGAACTGGAAGGAGAGCAAAATGATGACGAAGATGAAATATATGATGAAAACAATGGAGAGTACGACGATGACTTCATGGGTGATGACCCATTTGATTCTCATGAGCACGACGATGATTGTGGATGTGGCCACGACCACAATCATGATCACGATCACGGCGAAGATGACGACGACTACTATGATGACGATGGCGATGATGATGATGAATGGGATAACGAGTAGTCCTTCATCAAATATCTGTGTTGAGGCGCCAATTTTGATCCTGAGTGGACGATTGTAGAAGAAAGTGGCAAGAGCGAACTATCTCTGTTTCCCAAATACTAGTAAAACTCGTAAAACCTGTTAATGGAATGCTATAGTTTTTAATGGCAAGCCACTTGCCAATACTGTACTACCACGTGGAATCTTTATGCGCAAGATCGCGTGAGGTCGAAATTCTCAATTGCAACCTTCGACCCAACGACGACGACGCCTCATTTGTTGCATTTCTGCCAAAGATTCACACCTAGGACCTACATTCCTCTAGTGGAACTTGCCAAAATACGTTGTATTGAACATGGGAAAGCCTGCCTTCAAGTAAGTTTGGCTCTGTTGAACAGGATGGACGATTTTCTTAGCATCATTTTTTTGTCCTGTTTGACTCACCTCGTCCAATGCCGTGTCCTTGATGTGCAGCCCTCTTCGGGATTTGATCAGTGGTGCCATCATGGCCGCCACTTCGGTCCCCCAATTGATTGCCTACGCTGAAACTGTGGGATACGCTGGATATCGGGGATTGTCCACGGCTGGTCCCTCTCTCTTGGCTTGGGGACTTGCGACAGGTTCTCCTTTGATGAATTCTGGAGTGACATCGATTACGGCTTTGATGGCAAAGACCGATTTGGACGGAGAAAGTTATGTGCAAGAGCATGGAGAAGAAGCATATGTAGAGTTGGTGGCAGCCTACTCTTTGTGGATTGGAATTGCGTCCGTCTTCTTGGCTCTCGTTGGATTTGGCAAGCTGGCCGAACAAGTCCCCAAACCTGTCCGAAGTGGTTTCAAGTGGGGTTGCTCGGTTGGTGTATTGGTGTCTGCTTTGCCTAATGGACTCTTTGCCAAGGGAGGCAAGGAAGTCAAGGCCTTGGTGGCTGCCTCGCCTCTATGGGGCGGTTTTGTGAAAGCCCTCAAAGCCAACGTTCCTGCTGCAACCGGTGCCGTCAATGTCACGAATGTTGCCTTTGCATTGACCAACCCTCAGGCTTGGGCTGTAGATGCAGCTGTTTTGTTTGTCGTTGGAACGTATTTTGTCATGAATGGCCCCAAAATCCTTCCCAAGTTCTTGCCCCCAGGTACCGAGGTTATTCTCGTGACAGCATTTGCTACATTGTACAGTATGAACATGGACTATTCGGGAAGCATTGTAGGAGAGATCCCTGATATTGACCCCGATGCTGGAATGAAGATTGGTCCCATTCAGTTGCCCGTGGAATTGTTGGAATGGGAGAAAATCTGGAATGCCCCCATTGTGGAACGCTTTGGAGGCTACCCTCTTTTGTTCCTTTCGTCGTTACTCTTTGCGGGTGTCAACTTTTTGTCCATTATGGGGATTGCTTCTGGGTTTGAAACGGACAACGGCATTCCATGGAGTGCTCCCCGTGAAATGATTGCCCAAGGTGTTGCTTGCTGGGCTGCTGCCATTGTTGGTTCTGCACCTGTATCTGGAAGCATGTCTCGATCGTTGGTGAGTCGCATGACGGGAACTACCTCGCAATTGGCATGTATCATTACCGCCTTGATCTGGATTTTCATGCTTCCCTACATGAGCATCATGACGCCCACTCCCAAGTCCGCCTTGAGTGCTGTAATTGTGAGTGCTGTAGTAATGGGTGTATGCTATCCAAAGGATCTCTTGAAACTCCAAGGAATCGATTTGTTGACCGGTTGGTTGACGGGTATTTTGACGTCTGTAACATCGCCTACACTCGGATTCGGATTGGGTTTGGTGATTTATATGCTTACAATTCCTTTGAAGAGCTCGGGTACCAAGCCAAAGGAAGATTAACTTTATGGAAGATGTTTGTTTAAAAGTATCAAGTACCGTAGTTAGTTCGATACAGAAACTATGGCAAGTTCAACTCACTGTCAGCCGGAGACAATCTTCACTAGATAAGATTTTCGTATGTCTGTTGTACGGTCCATTTTATTCGGATGAGTCGTAGAATGATGTGCCGCAAGGATGCACACTCCCAAAACAACAACAACACAAACGTTGTACAAAATATAATCTCTTGTCTACTATTATTTGCTCGTATCGAGAAGGTAGTACAGAAAGCCAGATTGTACCATGAAATTCCCAATCTTGTTGACAGGCTTGTCGTGTACATTGGCTACTGCCCGTCCTACGTGGAACGTCTTCCATTCTTGGAACGGAGGTCGAGACTTTACCCGCCGTGGCGTTTTGGAGTACAAAAGTGACGATGAAACATTTGTCATGATCAACGATGAGGGTGTTTTTACGCCTGAGAGTGTACAACAGATGTTGGACTTTGGATGGTATCAAGTTAAGATTGACACGACGGGTCAGGATTTTGTCATGGCCACTGTGCCTGCCTGTGATTTGCGTCGTTCCAATTTCAAGGAGGAGTTCATCCTTACTTTGCCCCGAATGGCTGCAGATGAACATGAAATTACCAGTCTTGCCTATTCTCCCTTGATTAGTGCGCTTGCTCCCAAGACTTGCGACGATCAAGAAGGCTGGGCCCTTCCAGATCCTATCGTCCTCACTTCCAAAGTCAGTGCCAACTCGGATACACCGGCCATGACCATTCGTGCCGTCTTGCCCACAACCAAGCCTCCGCCTGGTTTGACTTGGCTCCAACATCCTTCCCGTGGTACCCGCGCAGATTCAGCAAGTGCAACCGGTGGTTCCGATACCTACGCTCCTCCCGGAGCTGAGAAGGAAACACCTGCTCAACCATGGTTCGTACGCTATTGGTACGTTGTGGTTCCCCTCGTCATTATGAACTTTATGGGAGGCGCGGCACCACCAGAAGGCCAGCAACAAGCACCTGGTGGTCAAGCGGCTGCCCCTGTCGCTGCTGCCGCTCCTGCCTCTGGAGGTCGAAGGGGGAAGCGAGGATAAGCATTCACAAACAGATTTTTTAAGTACAGCCGTTCTTGGGATTCCTTATATTAGTTGTTAGTTTGTGTTTCGAGGACCATATCCATGACGTGATTGCCCTTGGACAATGCTGTCACTCGTAGATCGTTCCAAAGTTTCTCTTGTTGAACTTCTTGGCCCAACTGTGGTGATCCGCAAAAAGCCAGCAAAGAGTGACTGCAAGCATAGTTTCGAATCGTCATTTCCGAATGCTCCTGGAACAAGTTTGCAATGTTACACCGATGAAAAGAAACGGTAAACAGAGATTCGGAATCGTTCCAGTGATCTGCAAGGGCGTGCTCCAGACACCGACAGGCATCTTCGTTTCGATCCGTCACGTAGATGGAGAGCTTACACACCTCCTCATGTTTCTCCCAGCCGGCATTCTTCAGCAACGCTTCCATGGATTGTATCTCTGGGAGAACCTTCAACACTTGCGAGGCAGACCGTGTTGTCCAGATCAAAGTCATATTCTCACTTGTGCCAAGATTCGGAGTTACTTTGGATGTATGTTGTCGCCAACGAGACCCTTGAGGGGATACAACCTTGCTCCAGAGTCTGGCCATTATGTAAGCGTGAAACAAAGATAGCAAAACTGTTTGATTGCCATTGAGTTGTCCTTGACCCTTATCCAAGTGCAACCCGAACCAGTCCAACATACAGAGAGTCAGACCAACCATGAAATCCAAGTAGGAAAGAACACCATGGATTTCCCATACCACCAATACAATTACATTCCAAAGCACATGAAAACCAAATGTAACATGTTTCAAGGTAAAAACCATCCACGGGAAGACTGGAATGGGAAGAGTGTTCCAGGAGAGGTTCACACCAAACATCGCCACTGTCAATGGTAGGAGGCACGATAAGAGCAGGGTTTCGTACAAAGCCCGTTCTCCGGTTTGTACTCGTTTGCAAAAGTGGCGCCCTGACAATTCCAAGGTCCTTCGTTGGTACAACAGCCGTACCACATGAGAGAATGCTGACCCCCTTGAAGACTGAAGTGATTGTCTTTGCAATTCAGCCAGCTGCTGCTTTCGGCTATTGAAGTCAAAATCAAATTGTTTTGCATCCAAGCGCAAAAGATGATTTACGTGCTGTTTGTACAAACTCAATAGTGGAACAATGCCTAGAGGAGAAAACAAATAATGGGAGTGGATAAGATACCAGAGTGGTGGACGGACATGCAAACAGTACGGATTCTCTCGTACCAGTTCCAGATGCCAGGGCAAAGACATGAGAATACCTCTCCAGACTAGGCAAGGGAGTTCCATATGGCCCCATCAATCTCACTTGTACAGGCACCTTCTGTCGTAGCAGAGACCATAGCCGGCTTGTCCACGAAGTTTTGTTATCTCGGACTTGAATGTAAAATTCAAGGTTAGGACTATCAGGGGATGACACCATACAGAATGGATGCCATTGTTGATTGATAGCCCCAATCTTGATGTAGACGTATTGACCGGAACGGAATCGGAATTGAGCTGGTGTAGTGACCGACAAATGAATGTTCTTGGGAGAGGAACTGACGTTGGCTTCCACAACGACCGAATTGTAGCTGTGATGTAAGTTCATGTACATCCGATCGCAAAGATAGATTCCCAAGGAGGCAGTGAACCAAATGAATGTTTGACTCCGTTGTGACGTTCCTGATCGTTGTTCGACATCCAAAGTATGTACCACAGTCACAAAGTACTTCACAAACACAACATGGTGCACAGTATAGAAAATCGAATAGGGAATTCGAAAGCGATAGTAGCTTGTCCAAGCAATTACTAGGATAGAAATCAAAATTACATATCCCTGATTGGTACAAGAGCGTGAGTATAATTCTGCGCCGTGGACGGTGTCATCTTGGCAGTTGGTCGTACCGTGATCATGATTTCCGATGTGAATTTGGCACAGAATGCTTGGTCTCCAGCAGCACAAAGTCGTCCGAAAAACGTAAAGAACAAGATTGTGGCAAGAATGACGGTAATTGAAACAAAGTATCCCAGGTAAATGTGCATTGATTGGATGCGATTCCATGGGAAGTAGGCTCCCCAAACAGGGTGGCCTGCTAGCATTGCGATGGAATGTCGACACATGGTCAGAGGAAGCAAGGCCATTTGAAACAAAATCACATGCATGCTACCAAACTCCAATGCAGGAACCAATCGTTTCCAATGAACAAAAGGGTCATCAGGGGGGACAGCTTGAACTTTCTGAGTATACTTTTGGAGTCCAAAGTGGTACCAGACGATCAAAGTGGCCACAATGTGTGATGCCAACAAAATGTTCATTTGACGGTCGCCGTAATATCGTGTAGCCCATGCAAAGAAGGCGTTCGTCTCCTTGGACCGAGACAACGATGCCTCGTCGTCATCTTGGTTGCTATCATACTTTGAATCATTGCTTGTATCGTTCGTAAGACCATCAAGTGACGAATCTTCCGCGTCTAGATCATTCAGTTGGACTTCGACGTCGGATCCAAGAGACTGAACCGTTTCGCTCCCTGACATTGTTTCGTTGATTTGTTGAAACTGGATTGTGAAGTATTCAACTACTTGTCCCCGACAATGGGACACTCGTATTCATCGTGGCAACTCCATGTAGCATGGTGTTTGCTAACATGCTAACAAATATTGTGGCAGCAGTGGCATTGGTCAAATCCAGTCCCGCGGGAAACCAAAAAACCGTTGCCCAAACTCAAGATGAATGATGCTTTGGAACAAGCGAGCTCACTTGGAGTTGTCGATATCCGCCTCCCTTCCAATAGAGGTGTAGTCCATGTCCCTCCACCATGGTAATAAGCACAGTCACGGGTATGCTTTGAAGGAATTCATTTCTACCAAGTTCTTCCTGTTGTGTTTGTTTGTTTCAAGTTCGTATTTGGTCACCATCGGACAACTGTTCTGCAGGCAAGGATCACCACAACCCAATCAAGAATTACTGCTTCCCCTCCATTCCACTCTACACAGCAACACTATTGGGACTCGAATTGTTGAACAATCTTTTCGGCAATCCTATTCCGATCTCACGAGATTGTGTGATTTTTCCAATGATTCCAATACCCTGAGAACCTGCATAGAGAATGTCAAAGAACTTGGATATTCCAATTCTACATACAGAATCAAGTGGCCGTGGTGGTTCCGCACAATGCTTCGTGATGGAAATCGAGAAGGGTCAGGTCTTCATGGAAAGTGGCACCTGCTCAATTTCCCCAATCCGACGTTGCAGCTCTGTGTCTATGAGAAAGGAGCTACCAAACACTGGCGAAAAATCCATTGCGATGAACTCAACAAGACAACTGACGTTCAAGGAACTCAGGTAACTACATGCTTCTTCCGACAAGGTCCCAGTGTACCCAATGCTCAAAAAGCCGTGTTCTTGCGAGACCCACTGGAACGGTTCCTGAGTGCCTTTCTCGACAAGTGTAGCCCCTCATCCGCAAACTACGTCAACGAGAAGCACTGTCAACCCACCAGTCTCTTCCAACCCAAAGAAAATGGAACCAGCGAAGTAGCTGCATACATGTCCAATCCACAAACCTTATTTCAAATCTATGTGGATACCTTTCCGGTACGAAACAAGGAACTCGTAGCGACAATGAATCAAGAACCATTGAGTCCTGCAACACTGATGCCTCACCTTTTCGTTCTATGCTACATTATCAGCTTCGCTGGGATATGCATTTCTTTCCGTTGTCACTCTATTGTGGAGGTCTGTTCCATTCCCTCAAAAGCTATGATTTTGTGGGAACCATGGATGAAAACTTTTACAAAGATTTGGAACTTTTCACCCAAAAGTATCCTCCATTGACCGAGAGCGTCCTGAATAGGTTTGCTCTGAAGAAGGACACAAAGTATAGCACCAACCATGGGATAGAACAGCAGGCCAGCCTCCATGTGCAGGCCTACTACACACCTCATACGGTGCAACGAGTCCTCCAATACATGGCGATCGACTACATGAGCCTGAATTTGACGATACCCCAATGGGCGGAAGATATATTGGCTCTTGACGAGACCTTTGTCCTCTAGGTTAGGAGTACCAACAGATGTTGATGAAAGACAAGGAAAGTCGCGATGGTATCAAGCTACAACAGTGTAGTATGTAATACGTAGAGTTGAATTTTGGACAGGGGAAGTAAAAGGAATCTAATAATCACCTCCAGCGTCACCTCCTCCGAACATATCCATACCACCTCCAAGGTCGGCTTCTTCTTCTTCCTCCTCTTCCTTTTCTTCCTCAGCAGGGGCAGCCTCGGCTCCTCCAGCAGCGGCACCACTACAAAATAATGGAAACAAATCGAGAGAGACGCGAGTCAGATCCATCCATGGCTCCACAACACAACACACAAACTACCGGTAGACAATTCCAACATAACAATACTTGGTAGTACTCACCCGCCGCCACCGCCGCCGCCTCCCATGGGCACGTCCTTTAGCTTTCCCATACCAGCTGCTAGCAACTCATTGATATCCTTTCCATCCAAGTCCCCTGTCAATTTCGAAATAGCATCCTCGTCAGCCTCTCGTCCAGCGGCCTCCAAAACAGCCTTGATTTCATCAGCAGAGCCCTCCTTTCCTCCGAGCTTGCATAGTAATAGAGCAGCAACTTCGTACATGGTGAATCTCTTGCAACACACTTAAAAGAAGCGGTGTAGTACGCTAGTGGAGCGCCTCGGACCTTCGGTCAGCTGAGGGGTCCCTGCACTCGGTTGAATCAATCCCTCCACCCATTGGATGGCATTAGTAACACCGAAAAGGGGTAAGGAAGAGGTTTGGACTGGTTGGACTCAACGTGCAGTCCTTGGAGTCAATAATCCGTGACGTCGCCAATCGCCATCCCTCCCTCCAGCAACCAATCATCCCTCTTCCCCATTTTGAAAGACGAATCTCCCCACGAGTGACATCCTATTTGCTGGAAACCTTCTCAAATCTGTCACACAAAGACATGCCTAGGACGTTGTGTAAAGACTAGTACTCAACAGGCGTAGAAGCAAGGAGGCTTCTTGGAAATGCCGACCTCCCACAACGTCTTTTCTGGAAAGCACAACTCACAATCATCCTGAACCCGCAACTCGTCCCCAGAGATTCATCGACCCATCACACAACACCGTACATTCCCAACTACCCGTACTATCCGAGTACAACGGCGCCTGAACACAGTAGCAACTACTCGCAACTGCAACTAATCTTATCAGTTGTCGTTTGTTTGTAGTTGAAAGTAGAGTAACGTACGAAGTATGACAGGGGCTGGGTTGCACAAACGCCTGATTGCCTTGCTTTGGTTCCGAGCGTCTTTATCGTTGGCTGACAAGGTCTTTTCTGTCAAATCCCCTTTTAAAATTGTAAGTTGTTCTTTGACGTTGTGAATGGAACATTGTGTCCTGCATATGCATCTGACTCCCAATATCATGGTGTTTGTTGCAGATTCTGGATGGAGGTTCGACTGGATCCCGTTTGCATGTATTTGAGTTTGTTTCCAGTGACGATGATCATGATGATGGTCAGAATGAAAATGAATCTGTCGAATGCGTCCGACGAGGCTCGTCAAGAGCCAACATCCCACTTTCTGCTTTTGGGAGACTAGATTCTGAAATACATGAGAACAATCCCATCAATGCCACACATGTTGCACAGCATTTGCTTCCCCTCTTTGAATACGCCGCCCAAGTCATTCCACCAGAATTTCATGCAACCACTTCTGTCAAATACCAAGCGACGGCTGGAATGCGTCTGTTGCAAGAGTCGGAGCAAGACGCCGTCTATGACGCCATGTATCAGGGTTTGATGGATAGTCCTTCGTTTGTGTTTACGGGAATGCGTCGGGAGGATATTGCTACTCTGAGTGGAGAACTCGAGGGATTTTATGGAGCCGTGGCTGCCAACTATCTGCAAGGAGTGGTCGATGCCCATTTGCGTTTCCAACATGCCAAAGACAATGAAAGTCAACAGCAACAACAACACACAGGCCCCTTTGGTGCTTTGGATATGGGAGGCAGTTCCACACAGATTGTCTTTCTTCCCGAGAATCGGGACTCTTGTCCACGGGATGAATCTGCATCATCGTCCCCTTCTTCTTCCGATGAGTGTCCCGCACAACAACACAAACAACTCAATGGGGATCATTTCTTCTCGACGTCGTATCTGTCCTACGGAGTGGATCAATTCAGAGAACGACTCTGGACTACACTTGTTGAAGAACAGCAACAACAGGAGGATTCTAACCACTGTGCCAGCAAGTTTCTCCCTAACCCCTGTGCCAACAAGGGATATCTTGTGGATTGGATGGGATACACCTTGTATGGCACGGGAGATACCGACGCATGTATCGAGCAAACCCGTCGATTGATTCCTTCGCCTCACTTGCCTCATGACGATGATTTTGAAAATGTTGTGGGTGGTGTAGAGCATCCTCCTATCCGTGGAAAGTTCTTGGCCATGTCCCTCTACTTCTTCTCGCTCGACAGTCTGCGTGTATTTTCTGAACCACATTCGGAGGCTCATCAGGCTCTCAATGAAGCATGGCCAACTCCCAGTATCCAGGAACTGCAAGATGCTCTGTATGGACTCTGTTCCAGAGATTGGCAAGGAGACATGGAACATTTGCACGACGCGCACTCCTTTACACGCAAAGAAGTTTTGCCTCATCGTTGCTTCGAGACAGTGTATATGGTCACTCTTCTCAAGGAAGGCTTTGGATTTGATCCTGAATCTAGGGATATTACCTTTACATTCTTGGTTGATGGCAGTGAGGTGGAGTGGACGCTGGGAATGGCCCTTTCCATGCACGCAGAGGAAACGGCTGTGGACAATCGCACCGACCCAAAACCTGCCAAGATCAACGGAACATTCAAGGCAGAGTCAGAAGAAAATGAGACCATGAGGTATCAAAGCAGAGCTCATCCCTTGTTCGTAGCCGAAAGTCGGTAAATGTGGACACCGCGGCATTTGTGTATACGTGTCCAAACACCAGTCGGAGCTTTCAACGTGAACGTCCATTTTCATTTTCGCTCTTATATTTTTGTTCATACAACCAACTACTACAATATCTATCTACTTCCTCCGCACACGCAGTTTCACAATGGGAACTGTTCATCGCAATCGATACACTTGCGGATGCAACAACATCATTACAACAACTACGTCAAGATTGTGGAAACATTTTCTGGAAAAATGTTTCCGGAATCACCGTACCAACAGTAACTTTCGATAACCGCACTAATCTATAATACGTTGGTTTCTTTCGTTGATTTGTTTGAGTTATTATGCACGTTTATTCTTTTTCCCTTTCTTTATGCAACATACAGGAAGTTTTTTGTAGTAGGCATTGGCAGATGGTAACAGATGGTGATGAAAAATTAGAATTCCCCCATGCTTCGGGTACGCTGGAAGGAATTGTTGCGACGGAATCCTTGTTTTGGTTGGGAATGATGTTCTCGATGTCCTCGGTATCCTTGTCGATACGAAGGCTTGGGGCATTTCCAGGCAGCAGTGTCCCGTTGACGAGGAGAAACCATGCGGCGCCAAGAACGGACGAGTTGTCGTCGCCATTGGCAATGGTTGTTGGATTGTTGTCGACGAGGACGAGGAACATAGATCACCCGAGGAATGGGTGGTTGCATGGTAATATTGTCACCAGTAGTAGTTTCTCCTTGTTCGTCTTGGGGAAGGTCGTACAAGAATTGTGGATATTGTTGTCCTCGTTCGTAGTCCACGACAGGACGTCGAGGCGATGATTCCACCAAGACAGTATCGCTGTTGTCAATGGAATCATCTAGTAGTTGATGAGGCGCTTGATGAGGCGCAGTACAGCGTTGAATGCCTCTGCATTCTTCGACGGTTGGAGTAGTAATACTGGGAGAAGATGTAACAATGGATGGGAAGCGATCGCTTCCTGCAGAGGTAGTGGTACTCAAGGTCTTAGATGTACTTGTTGTAGTATCTGGGGAGAGAGGACGACCATGTTGAATGGGTCGAAAGAGGTAGGTATCCTTTGGAGAAGGAATACTGTTCGAGCAACGCTTGTCACTTGGATCGTTTGGGTAGCCGAGGCCATTGGCGTGTACCTCGGTATCCTCTCGGGAATCCCATTCGTCAAAGGTAAAGGAACGGGGAATGATTAATTCTTCTTCCGTATTAGTAGCAGTGGGATGAACTTCAGAGTCCTCACTCCAGTCATCAAAGGAATAGGTTCGCTCAATAGAAGGCCACTTGCCCTCCTCTTCATCCATACTATCGTTGATTTCATAGTTCGCTGGCTGCTGTTCCAGAGCAGACGGTTGGTCTCGGACAACCATTTGTTGTGGTGGTGGTTGGTAGCGTGAAAAAGCACTCCCCCGGTCGAGGTTTTCCTCGGGGCACCAAATGGACAAGAACCAACAAGAGACGAGTTCTTGTTCACAAAGGGAACTGGGGCGGGATTGGTTGTAGTTCTTACGTTGAGAGATAGAACGGGTCACTGTGTTGTCAAGAGTAAGGTGGTGAGTACACATCCACAGGAGGATCATCGATCATCATGATGAGGACTTCTCGATGAAACTTACTGATAAGGGCGAGATAAAACGTTGATTGTTTTTTGTGGTTGGTTTGTTCGGAAGGATGTTCAACCTTTTTTATGAGACCAAGGATGTTTGGAAAAAGAGAAACGAGAAGGTGGAACGTGCGTTGTTGTTTTCTTCATGGTACACTGGGGTGGTGGCATGCCTCCGATGATGGGTGTAGTTGGCAATCGTATATCCCGATGCAAAACGCTTTGATGACACATTCCGTGTAGTTGTGTGGGCGTTGAAGACTTGTTCAAAATGTGAGGGGACGCCATGTAAGACGGTTGGTGTCCAAGGAGTGTGACAGTACGGCTGGGAGGAGCAAGAGTCAAGAACGGAAGCATGGGACACATTTTCATCGCCAACGGCTAGGTTTGTCGGCAAAAAAATGAGGAGTAGCGAGCCCGCCCAATTCCGGCCTATATGTCTGATACCTGTCGCTTGTGACAGGTTGGGTGAAGAAGCGCCATGATGTCGTCGTCGGTGCGGATCTTAAGATCCCCGAGTTTTATGTCGACAAGGACAGAAATGATCCTACCATTTCGACATCTTGCGGTGAACACTTCTTGTTGCAAGCAAGCAGTCGTTCCAACCACGAAGAGAAACAAAAGACATCGCTAACGCTTCTACACGATTGCTGACATAGAAAATTCTCTCGCTGGTTTGATTTCACTATGAAGTTGTTGTCGATTGCCATTCTTGGCATGCTTCAAATCTTTAGTGTCCAATCGTTCGTGATTCCTGCTGTTTTGTCGTTGGGTTCATCACGATCAGCGTGTTATTCGGCTCTAGAAGCTGCCTCGGAGCCCGTTGTAGATCATGAGGAAGAGACTAGGTTCAAAGAAGAGATCAAGCGACTCTGTGCGGAACGAAACCTCCCTCTCGAAAAGGTCAAGAATTGCCGTGACCTTGCATCTGTGAAAAATTCTCCCATTAAACCAGGGCGTATCCTTCGAACGGGCCGTGTTGGAGATGCCACGGAACAAGATAAGGAAATCCTCTTTGACAAGCTTGATATCACCACTTTTGTGGACCTTCGGTCGCCCACAGAGCTCAAGGATGATCCCGCCTTGATGTCGGATGTTTTCAAGGGGTTCACAGATTTGGTTTGGATTGAGAATGGCCGCGGGAAAGATGGATGTGTGCGCGAGTTGAGTGCGGGAGTCAGCCCCATTGACCGCGAACGTTTCCGCAAAAGCACACAAGTTGCAGAAGAAGCTGATGAGCTGTGCGACTTGGGCTGTGATGATCCTCACTCTATTCCAGCAGGTCAGCATATCGCAAAGAAGCACAGCCGCAAGGAGCGTCATTTCGTTTCCATGATGAATGAGTTCAAGTATGTCCGGGGTACTGTCACCAAGCTCCGCAAGAGAGACATGGCCAAGTCCTTGTTCAAAGTACCTGGAGCGATTGTAAGCAAGCGCATTTGGAACTCCTTGAAGCGCCCTTTCCTCAAGGAAATCAATGATGGTGGGCTCACCATGCTGAATGAGCTTTTGCTCCGCTTTGGTTCGCCTGGGCTCAAGTATGTGCTAGATCTCTGCGCTACCAAGGAACGTCACCCAATTGCCTTCTATTGTACGGCCGGGAAAGACAGAACTGGATTGGTTGCTGCTGTCATTTTGGGTATTTGTGGTGCCAAGCCAGAAGATATTGTTGAAGATTATTCCTTGTCAGCGAACGTATACGCTGAACTCAACGACCACAGCGCCATGGTTGGGGCATTGTCTCAACGTGACCTCGATGCCAAGATTTTCCTAGGAGCTCCTCCACATGTCATGGCTGAGACGCTGCTGGCTATTGAGGAATCATATGGAAGCGTGAATGGTTACTGTGATCACATTGGCTTTGGTGCCTCACAGCGAGAGAAGCTGCGAAAAGCATTGATGGAAGACTAAACATCCAAGACGCCTCGCTATGATTCACACACTTACCTCAGTATGTTGAAGTATGTGGCAGCAGAACCCAGAATGCACACTAGTTTTGACGCACAAGCTAGTATTCTAATGAAGCCATCTGCAGCCGTTACACAGCTAGCTACTGTATGTTCTAGAGAACGGAATACCACCGGTAGGTGGTTGGGAGTTGGGAATATCAGGGTAACACAACATGAATCGATGACTTCCACGACACGATGTTGGCACAACATCATTCGCGAATCATCGCACATCACGCGGCACGCACGAGTACTCGCACTTGACCAAAGTTCTTTAGTTTGACACAGAACAGTTCTCAAATGACAAATGACAGTATCCGCTATCCACGATCGTTTCAGGCATTTGACAGTAGGCTTGACAGAATTCGTTCCATAAGCTCTTTCAAATCAACACCACCATGTTGAGAGTCTCGAAGATCCCTTTGTCAGGGGCTGTCCAGGCAGCTCGTCTCATGTCGAGCCAAGCTGTCAAACCCTTACAGGTTGGAATCTTGAGGGAGAACTACAACAAATGGGAGAGGCGTGTTCCCCTATGCCCAGAACATGTCAAGGATTTCCTTTCTCGAAACCCAGGCAGCTCTGTCATTGTGCAGCCTTCTCAAAACCGCATCTTCTCTTGTCAAGAATATGAAAATGCTGGTGCCATGATTCAAGACGATCTGTCCGAAGCAGACCTGATCTTGGGGGTCAAACGCCCCAAGCAGATCTCTGATTTGCCACCGGACAAGACCTATATGTTTTTCTCTCATGTCATCAAAGGTCAACCGGAAAACATGGCACTCCTTCGTGCATGTATTGATCGCCATGTTCAGCTCATGGACTATGAGTGCATTGTAGAATCCTCAGAGCCAGGAGCCAAGGCTTCCACGAAACGTCTCATTGCATTCGGAAAGTATGCTGGGTATGCTGGAATGGTAGACACATTCCCTGCATTGGGACGCCGCTTGCTGATGAAAGGCTGGTCGACACCTTTTCTTACTTGTCCACCCGCAATTCACCACTTTGACATGTCAGAAGTGAAGCAATCGGTAGGTTTGCTTGGAGAGCGTCTTCTCACCGATGGCTTGCCAGACGACATGGAGCCTCTTGTCTTCATTCTCACCGGGAAGGGTGGAAAGGTTTATGGGGGAGTTCGAGAACTCTTGGATATCTTGCCACACGAGGATGTTGGTGTGGATGATCTGCCATTCTTGCATCAACAAACCGGGTCTCATAACAAAATCTACTGTGTAGCCCCTGAAAAGCATGAAATTTACCAAAGGTCGGATGGTGTGCCATTTGATAGGTCAGACTATATGCAGAACCCACACTTGTACAAGTCAGTATTTGCGGACAAGATTGCACCTTATGGTCATGTTATTATGAACTGTGCGTATTGGGACCATCGTTACCCCCGTCTGTTGACCAAAGACGATATTCAACTACAGTACGAAAATGGCGATTCAAGGTAGGCACCCTTATTGTTGAAGCCCTATTGCTGACATATTCTGCTAACGGATGTTCGTCACTTCCAGGCTTCTCATTGTTTCTGATATAAGTTGTGACGTTGGTGGATCAATCGAATTCTTTGAGAGGTCTACCACCATTGACCAACCTTCCTATCAATACGATCCTATCCAAGGAAGAGAGGTTTCGGATCATGTCAGTGATCAAGGGGTTACAATGTTGGGTGTGGATATTTTGCCGACTGAGTTACCAGCGGACAGCAGCCGACATTTCGGTAACGCCCTCAATGGACTTTTGGACCAGTTCGTTCATGCCAAGGTGGGAGATGCCAAATTCGATACAAGCAGACTGTCAAAGGAACTGCAGCAGTCAATTATCACAACATCAGATGGTGAGTTAGCCACAGGTTTCCGTTACTTGGGTGCTCTCATGCAACCGAAGAAGGAACAAGTTGCATCGACAGAGGACACGAAGAATATGGTGCTTCTTTTGGAGGGTCACCTGTTTGACTCTGGTCTTATCAACCAAGTGTTGAACCTCCTTGAGAGTTATAAATGCTCCTTTGAGTTTACGAAATGTAACGTACCCCATCGAGTTAACGCTGATTCTCCGATCAAGTCATCTGCAGTGTTGAATGTGACTGCGGGTTTGGATGTTGACTTTTCTACTGTTGCGAAGAGAATCCATGATCTAGTTGAGGTCCTCGACAGTGCAGATGCCACGATGAAAGTCTTTGATCAAGAGAACCGCCCTGCGTACGTGCAAGATCCAGACGAGAAAACCGTTTTGTTGATTGGGTCAGGTTTGGTGTCTAGAAGTGTTGTCGACCTTTTGGGGCGCTCCAAAAATCGCACTATAATTGTTGCCAGCAACGACGAGGAAGATGCTAGAACAATTGCACGAGTCGCCAGGAGAGGTAGACATGCTTGCTTGGATGTCCTCAACGATGAAGAGGGACTAAATGACCTCATCAAAAGATCGGATGTCGTGATCAGTCTGCTACCTGCCCCAATGCATCCGGTTATCGCTGAGAAGTGCATTAGCCAAAAACGAGATTTGGTGACAGCGAGTTATGAGAGCGACAGAATGAGAGAGCTACACGAAGAGTAAGTATTTCAGCAGTTTAGTATGGCAGGATAGAGGCAAAATGTCGCAGAGATTTCTTCTCACAATCACGTTACAAACAGAGCCGTTAATGCCGGTATTATTATCATGAACGAGGTTGGCCTTGATCCTGGTCTCGATCACATGAGGTATGTTCGCTTGTTGCCTGTGTCTATGTATGTATTCTTGGAAGATACAGGTGTACTCACAGTTACCAAACTAGTGCGATGAAGATTATTCATGATATTCAGGGTAGAGATGGTGTTGTAACCAAGTTCAGCAGTGTTTGTGGTGGTTTGCCTGCACCCGACGCAGCTGATAACCCTCTAAAATACAAGTTCAGCTGGAGCCCTCGCGGTGTGATTTCTGCTTCCCAGAATGCTGCGAGATACCGCGAAAATGGCATGCTCGTTGAGGTAGGTGGCATGGGTGACCATCTGTAAGGGACGTGGCGAAAATTGCTAACACACTGCCATGTATATCGCATTAGGTGGATGGCAATGACTTGCTCAAAAGTTTCAAACCATTCCCTGATGCTGTCTGGCCAGATTTGCAACTGGAGTGCCTTCCCAATCGAAACTCCTTGCTTTACGAAAAGACCTATGGCATCTATGGAGCGGAAAACATTTTTCGGGGAACCTTGCGATACGAGGGATTCTCGAGCCTGATGCATTGTTTCAAAGAAATGGGTCTCTTCCAAGCTAACACAGTTGATGCTTCCACTTGGAGAGAGGTACTTGAAAAACTCCATACTGGAGGCATTGCAAATTCACTCCCTGAGTTTTTGTTGAAATGTGCAGGGGGTGATGACGAGTTAGCCTCTCGAACACTAAGTAGTCTCGATTGGCTAGGTATGACTGGTGATATCGAGGTGGCTGAAGATCAGCCGCTGGTGGACCTTTTTTGTTCCAGGTTGGAAGCCATGCTTCAGTATAAAAAACAGGAGCGCGATATGGTTGTAATGCATCACGACATTGAAGCCGTATTCCCTGACGGATCTAGTGAACATCACCAATCATCGCTTAAGGTGTTTGGGGATGACGCAATGAGCGCAATGTGCAGGACTGTCGGATATCCTACAGCAGCAGCAACGGAACTAGTACTAGGTGGGGAACTGGGTGCCACCCGTGGGTTGATCCTCCCTACAACAGCGAACGTGTACGAACCGATTCTGGCAGCCATGACCAAAGAGGGTATCGCATTTGACGAAAGTGTCGACATTATCACCCATCCTCGGACCCAAACTGCGTAGGCCAACAACCCAGAGGTGTATAATCCATATTATTTATATGTTTAGACGACTTCCTCCTTGGTAGAAAGAACGGTTTCAACAGTGACTTCCCGGATAACATAGTTGTCTTCATCCTCAGTATCGTATCCGTCTTGGATTTCGACGTGACGTGCACGTTGCTCTCTTCGCAATGCAAGGAGCTCGGCACGCAAGTCGCGAACCTTCTTTCGCTCGGCACGCTTTCCCTTGGTCTCCTCCAAGTAGAGAGCTCGCTTTCGCTCCTTGTCGGCCTTCTCGAATTGTTGTTCGTACTTCTTCAAGTCCTTGCGGACCTTGTTGACTTGCGTCTTCGATAGCAATGTCTCGCGTGGACGCCAGTTGAATTGGTAGAAAGTTTGGAAGGATTGTTGGTAGATTTGCTTTCCTTGGAAAGACCACAAGATGAATCCGTTGTCCATGGCATACTTGAAGTGTCCTCCACCCAATGGTTGAGACACGCATGTAGCGACAGTTCGTCCAGAAGGGTCCCAAAGAACTTGGTTAGCACGGTAGTGCTCCTTGACAGTCAAATCCTTTGTGGCAACGTTGTAGAATTCCAATGTACCAGACGCAGAATCTCCCAAACTGGCCAACACAATAGTGGATCCAGCAGGACTCCAGAACAACATGTTGCATTGCTTGCCCTCGAGAGTCTCGACCAAATTCAACTCGGAGACGACTTGGATAGACTTTTGTTGCTTTCCCTTGTTCGATCCCTTCTTGGCAACACTGATGACTTCGGTCTTCTTCATCATATCATAGAAGGAGACATCCACCTTGCTAGCCGATGGGTTTTCGGCATGGATCATAGCAAAACGCGATCCCCGAGGCTCCCACGAAAGAGCCATCACAGCATCCTTCATATCCAACATCTCCACAGGAACGCCTTCTTCGCGCATACGGAAGAGCTCAATGTTGTTGTAAAGCGTCTTTTTAGACTTTGTGTGACGTACGACCTTGACAGCGAGGTAGTCTCCTTGTGGGTGCCATACCATGTTGCACTTTGTGACATTGACCAAGTTTCGTTGACGAAGCTTGTTTCTGGAAGGAATATCGATAAGATCGACATGGGCAGGGACGTTCTCTCGCTCGGGAGTCTGAAGACAATAAGATACGATAAAACAAAATGAGCAAGGGGTAGAACAGATGGAATGCAACTCCAGCAACAACACGTACCCAGCACGCCAAAATGTTGGCCTTGGGGGACCATTGGAACTCTTGAAGACCTTCGGTCAAGAGCGACTTTTTGCCTAGCAAAGTCATGGAAGGGGTCTCGAAAATGGAAATCCAGTCGTCGCTCATGCGGGCGAGGTACTTGTCGTCGTGCGACCATTGGAATGGTGGAGGGGGTCGGTTTTCGTCTTCGGTGCTGTATCCCTTGGGGTACAACGAGAAGGCACGCAAGAGCTTTCCGGAAGCGACATGGTAGAGTCGAATAGCGGAATCATCTCCCTTCTTCATGTTGTTGGTGAGCATGTACGTTTCCTGTGGACTAAAGAGGACTGTTCGGACATCTGGAGCTACGAAACGGCCAACCTTTTCATAAGTAGGCCCACTCCACAAGATGACACCACGAGAGGGAACCAAAGTAGCCAAGTAACTTCCTTTGGGAGACCAGTGACAGTAGTATTCGCACCACTACAAAAAACAACAAGAGTAGTGAGTATACGTTTCTCTCCAACCAAGCCAACCCAGCAACCCAGCAATCGAAGCATTCTATTCACATTGACGTACCGAAACTCCAGCATCCTTCTCACGGGCACCGTCATAATCACAAACGGGATCACTTTGAGCATCAAACCAAAAGACTTCTGTTTCGTTTGCGTGACGGATAACAAATTGATCTCTTTGCGATGGATCTTCCAACCAGGACATGGCATTTGGCTTGGCGACAAAGGGTGCGGGCTCTGGCTCAACAAACTCTGTCTCTTTGAGGTCTTGAAGCTTTCGGGCTCGAGCATACGAAGTAACAGCAAGATTGTGCTTTTTGTCGAATTGGTATCCATTGAGGACTTGGCAGGCATTGGTGGCATGCTCGGGAGAAACATACTCGACAAAGGCAAATCCAAGAGTGGAATCTGTCTCCTTGTCATAAGGCATAAAAACACCACTAAAGCCAGTTTCCTCCGACGACGCAAGGTTTCCAATACGACCGGCAATTTTGATGAGAACCTTGGTGAGCTTCTCTAGCTTTGCTTCTGGGACTTTGGGCAAGTTGGACACGACTACTGCCGCCTCGAACTTCTTGTCGAGTTCTGGGTAGTTGGGTTGAGGATCCAACGGAGTGTCGGAGAAGTATCCGTCAAGCTCTTCAGCTTCCGCTGCCAATTGATCTTCTATCGAGAGACTTTCTGCCGCCATGCTGTCTCTGTAGGTTTTGTTGTTGTGTTTGTTGTGTTTGTTGTGTTTGTTGCTAATACAGAAAGTACTTTTCCCAACCAGAAAAGGACAACAAGCAATAGTGGTCTTTGCCGCCTATCGTTTTGTTGGCCCTCATCCCATACATGGCGACGCACGGACCATGCCGCCCACCGTCCATTGCCTCCAACCAGCTCGGACCCATCCGACTGCTCCATCTCATGTTGGGTTTAACCAGTCAAGCAACCGAGCTGCTGATCAAATGGGGTTCTACAGTACCATTACCTTACTTTTTGTTTCAACAGCTATTTCTTATAGCAATCAAAAAGAAGGGAAGAGTACCCTAAGAACCTCAACGCTAAACTAAGAAGCTACGAATCTTGATGTGGTCTCCGATGTACTACTAGTTAGTAGTATTGTAGTAGGTACCAGTATTGTGGGGTAACATTAACTACCAGAATGCTCTAGTTTGACGTAGCTTTGGTCGTTCACTTTGATCACTTCGTCGATGCAATCAAAGTCTTCCCCAAGTTCTTCGGCTGCAAGGTCCTGAAGAATCAAAAGGATTGTTGTCAATCCCAACGAAGAATGACCATTTGGGGTTTTGGTCTTCTTCCCAAGTAGACCCCTAAGGGCTTTGCCTACATTGGCGCGCCCAGATTGATCCAGATGCGTCAAAGGTTCATCCAATACTAACAAGGAAGGTGATAGCAATCCTCGCCTAGCCACCAACTCGCCAAATCCAAAAGATAAGGCAAGTGAGCAACGCCGCCATTGACCTCCAGATAGCGACGACAACGGCCTCTGCTTGAATGTACCATCTGCACCGCATACAAAAGCAGATGTCGATATGCGATCGCCATCGGCCAACTCCAAACAAAGTCGCTGACACCCGTCACTCAAAACATCCAAATACGATTGCGTCAAACCGTTCAACATATCCACGACGTTGCGAAGAAGAAAAGCCTGAATGCCCCGTTGTCCGAATCGCTCCGACAATTCAGACATGGTCCGAGCCAACTGTTTTGCTTGCCGTTCTTCCTGTTTGAGTTTATCCAAACTTACCATCATGCTCTCCCATTCGGTTTCCAGTTCGTCATGAGATCGCTTCACAAACTCCAAGGCAACCCGTTTCGTTTCCAACGAAGGATGTTCTTTCTTTTCCAACAGTTGAGACTTGGCAAGAACGGCTAGTCGATCAGATAGATCCATCTTTTCCTGACTTTTGGCTTCAATGGCTGCTGTATTTTCTCGGATTCTTTGGTCCCAGGTGGCTGTGGCATTGGAAAGGTTGCTTTCGGCGAGCGACAATGCCTCGGCTGCGTTCTGCAACTCTTCACGAGCGGTGGACAAATCCAAAGATACTGCCTCGAGTGATGACATGGTCGAATTGCGTTCTTGTACTGCCCTTTGGAACTCTAGGATCATTTGATGGTGCACCCTTTGGTGGGCTTGGTCTGATTCATCTGAACTGATCGGTTGATGACACGTGGGACAGGTTGGGGGAACCACAAAGGATGCACCTTCACCAACCGACGTATTCCACTTTTCTTCTATCTGCCTGACATATTCCTTGGCAGAGTCTGCTCGGAGAGAGACTTCAAATGTCAACTTTTCTTTTTCTCCAGTGCGTTCTTTGAAACCATCATGGTGGAGCATAGCCTTATCTAGCTGTGCCTTCAGATTGCCAAGGTCGTTGGTACGCTGCAGGATCATCTCTTGATGGCGCTTTGCCAATGAGGCGTATTCCTCCGAAACTTTGCCTGCAAGGGTTTGAACGTGATCCATGTCGTTTGTTATGTGGGGTTGTGAGTCGCTAGTTTGGGTTTGAAACTCAGCCTCTGTCTGGGCCAACTCCATACTGGCCAGTTCCAAAGCTTTGGCGGCTTGCAGTTTCTTGGTTGTCACTGCATCCAGATCTTTTGTGCGCAATGAAACCATTCCAGCGAACTCGGAAGCTGACTTGAATGCAGAACGAGACTTGGCCCGCGATAAAGTTGTTGCACTTTGCCAGAGTTTGAGTGGCACGAGTAGGGAGAGAACTTCCTTGAATTGTGTATCGGTAGAAACCAATAGTTCATTCATATCATGTTGTCCATGGAACATTGTTCGTGACAGGATCTGGGAGTTGATGCCTAATTTTTCCTCGATTATTGCCTGGGTCTCCTTGATCGATTGCGCAGTGAGATCAACTCCGTCGAATAAAAACGTTAGGTATCCCTTAGATGACGACGACGCCTTGCTTCGCTGAATAGCAAAGCTCGCTCCATTGATGGTCCCCTCCAAAGAAACGCGTGCCATCTAATATTGCGTGAGCCAAAGCCAAAAGAGGAGGATGTTCAACTACCAGACACATGCGTACCTTTGACTGATCATGTATCACATCGGCTACCTTTGAATCTTGTACTCGACGAGGGTCTAGAGAGCCCGTTAAAGCCCAAAGAGTTGCCATGGCTAGCGAAGACTTGCCACTACCATTGCTGAAAATACATTGCCGATCAATTTGTCAGCTGATTCCCTTGGGCAACTGTGAATAGCGGCAAGAACGACTTACCTATCGGAACCACCGTCTTGATTAGTCCCTTTCAACAATACAAGGCCTCTATTTGCGAGGGGATACTGGAGAGATTCACGGAACGGTCCAAAGCCCTCAATAGAGACCGACTCCAACACAAGATCAGTCTTTGTACCCGATGCTTGTTGTTCGGTACCGTCATTTGAATCGGCGATCTCATTAACTATATCTAGGCCCTTCTCCGCAAGTATAGAAATCTCTTTCAGCGAAAGACCCGAGCGGTCGCCTTCTTCGGCCAGGAACTGTCGCCAAGCAGTTTCTGGTGTCAAATCTTCAGCCAACAAGTAATCCTTCGAGGAAGTCAACTCACCCACGTTGCTAGCACCAGACGGCTCAACCTCACGGATCTCAACTTTTACGCCAGCCTGCCTTAACCACTTGATTTGCGAATCAATATTGTTTGGGAGCGTATCTTCCATGCCACTCTTTGGGATAGATGCTACAATTCGGTCACCTGGTCGAACAAAGGTTGTTGCATGATCCAGCCTATTTCCAGTGTTTTCCAACGTCAGTGTAAGAAAAGAATCCCATGAATGCAACTTAAAGTGGCGGCGACCAATGTCAATAGGAATATTTTCGACACAGTTCCAATTCTCGTCCAATACTACCAATTTCTTGGACTGCTGTGCCTCGGAAAGGGAAATCTCGTAGGGAGAGCCAACATACTCGATTTCACCGTTTGCTGTCTTGACCAGATGAGGTTTGTGGAAGTGTCCAGAGTAAACCTGGACACCTCTCGGAAACGACGCCGGTGATACACCGTTCTGTGAAACCACCAAATCGTTCATCATTGCACCGGAAACATCCGCATGGACAAACAGAGTAGATACACTCCCTGCCATTGGAGATTGCAGTACAGATTCTAGAGTGGCAATGTCTCGGATATGAGGAACAAACAGTGCATTACGGAACTTGGTAGGAAAGGAGAAAACCAGCGGTCCAGGTACATTTCCTACCCGATATGCATTCTGGATGGGAGTGAGACCGTGATTGTGGCCTCCCAAAGTTACTTGATCATGATTTCCAGGAATCATAACCATTGGGACTTTCCAATGACTCAAGTGGTCTAGAACGGCGTTCAAACAGTCCACGCGTAGCGAGCCTCGTAAGTGCCAAAAATCTCCAAGAAACAAAACACCAGCGTTTCGTTCTACAGCTAATTCGTGTACTGTCTGCAAAACTTCGAGACAGGTATCCAAGGTTGCAGGGGAACAGTGCAAGTCTGTAAAGACAACCCAACGAGTAAACTTGGAATGATGCAAAACTTGTTCCCTTAATTGCTGCGTCTGCCGGTTCCCCGACGTGTCGGAATCCAAGAGCATGGCATCCAAATCTATCATGGTTGGCCCTGGAGGGGGATGGTCTGGTGTTTCTCCCATTTCGGCGAAGATAACTGGACGGTCCGGAGTAGAGTGATAGAATTGTTGCGTGTTTGTAGGTCGAATCGATTGGGAAGGACTAGGCAAATCGGACGGAACAACACCGACCAGGTTGGGGACACCCTCATTGCTCGGATTGTGTGTTGGTACGGATCTTGACAACTGACTTCCCCTGCATTTGATTGTTTGCTTGTCGTCTCCTTCAAGATTAACAGAAAACCAGCCAGACCCTCGATGCTCTTGGATGACTCCTTTTACCACCTCATTTTCAACCATTACTTGAACCGAATCGCCTGGAGCAAACTTGGCACACAAGGGGTTGGACAAAGATTGGAAGGATCGAATATGGCGGATAGATGATCTTGGGGGGAGAAGAAAAGCAATATGCTGTCCAAGTAGAAGGTTTTTCATTATCCCTCCTCTAGGATGAATAACCTTCATGGCTGCTGATGGCACGGCAACCATGGCAACAACAACGACAACAAGCCTAAGATACCACTGGCGTCTAGTAGTAGTGTGCAATGAAAAGGCGAGCACACCCACAAGACAAGGAAGCATTCAACGTTCTTCACTACAGGACTTCATATATACATCTAACAAAAAGTGCACCACAACATATAAACACTGTCTGCTGTGGGAGTGTGGAGGGGTGGTGATCTTGTGTGCATGGTTTGTGCATTGGAATCCAGAAGTAGTCAAAGTAGTCGTGAGAGGCTTTTGACACAAGCAAGAATCGAGAATCGGGACCATGACACCACCATGAAGGGGACTCCCTCCGACAATCCAGCTCGAGCGAACATCTTGCAGGAAGAGAAAACACTACACATTTGGAAAACGACAAACACCCTACAGCTACAATAAAATAGACAGTGGAATAATCTTGTTCAGAATAGTTCTCTGACGCCGCCCTTGATTCCTCTTCTGACAACTGGTTTTGCCATGTCAACTTTTGGGACAACCAAGAATGAAAAACACCCAGGGAGAGCCTGGACCGATAACGCTCATGTAGCTTCGACTAAGGCCTGACGCCTACCAGAGTTCCATGGTCGATCCTTTGCCACATTCTCTTTCAACAACTCTTACAGGAGCGTGTACAACAGGATCTTGATATTCTCCACATTCTCTTTGCCAGAACACTTCAGTCAGTTGCTCCGAAGGATCTCCCTTTTCGCACAAGGAAATTCTCGTGCGATCCAGAATGTTGGAATCGGTGTTGATTCGTTCTTATCCTGCGTTTTCTGTTGGTGGGAATAATTGAAGGGTACAAAACCCGAACCCGTCGTTCCGGTCCCCTATTTGGAACGGAGAAATAAATACCGCTAATACCGACCCGGTACAGTTTTGCGACGTTCCAACGCAGTAGGAATGCACAGAATGTTGCGTGGGCGATTCTTCTGGAAGCTTCCTAACAGAAATGAGGCAATCTGATTGGTGAACGGATGATTGTCGGACCTCGCCGTAATGTGGCGACGACTGTCCCGTGAAGCGATGCGTTGCGTACGTTCGGTATGGATTCTACATAGATTGTTCACCTAGAGCTCCTAATATAATACCGCGTGGCAGCACATAGAGGTGAAGGAGGCTGCTCTTCTTGCTTTCACTCTTCTCGCTCAACTCGCCGGCTTGAACCGTTGTCCTCCTTCGCGATTTGGCCTTCCAACGACATTCCAGTACCGGTAGGACTTTTGCGCTTAACATCGAGTCGGTTGTGTTATGGCCACCGATGTCGTTGAACCCACCCCTACCAGGAACTGGGCAGTTAGTCGTACGCAAGGTGAGCAGTAGGCGGCCGCGTAGGTTGGACACGAATGACCGCTGCTCTAGAAACGATCCATTTGGTAGGAACTGCACTTTAACGCCGCGTAGCAACGAGGCCCGGTCGTTGCAAAACCCAGAAGACCGCCATAAAAAATCCAACACCGCGTCGAACTGTTGAGTTACGACCAACCACCATGACGATCAAAGTAGAAAGAGAGGCACTGATCACCGCCTTGGGTGCATCGCCATCATGGGAGACGTCGCACTGCGAAGCATCTCCGATAGCAGGGTCTGTAGAGGATTGCTACTTCATGGGGTTCCCGTCCAAACCGCAAGGTCTGGACGCTGCTTCTGTAGAGTCATCAACTTGCTCCGACGAAGACTCGTGTTGCACGAGCTCAACATCCAGCGACTCCTGCGCTTCCGAAGAGAGGAGGGTACGCTTTGCATCCAGCATCGTTACCGATGAATGGACGCGGCCCTTCACTCCTCGTGAAGAAGTATCGAACTTGTATTACTCTACGGAAGACACAAACAGGTATGTATGCCCCCGTACGATCCAGTACTGATTCTACGTGAACTGTGTTCCACTCACTTGTGTGTTTCCTCTGCTCTTGTTGTAACTTGCTTGATAGGTTTCGCTGTGAGTACAGACTCGAGCGCAAGGTTCTTAGCGAGCTATCGTTAGACCCTGAAACCTGCCCTGTTGACGACATTTCGCATTTGATCGCTACTACGCCTCTGGGGCAAACCTCCGGACGCCATAGCATCTCGCGTGTCGTGGTACTGCATAACAACCAGCTCGAGACCTTCTGCGACCAAAGCACCCTTGAGAAGGAACAACCTCTCAGTGGGGACTTCTTTGATAACGACAGCTTCTGGAGTGGGTCCCTCACATGGTACTAGCCTAGACTAGTGTCCCTCTGTGTTGTAACCTTTGGTTCTTTTTGTTTGATGTGTATCCTTTACGGGATCCACTTCAGGAAGCAACTGTCATCAAGCCAGAACGAGTCTTGCGCATTTTTTAGGATGGGAGGGGATTGGAATGGAAATGGAATGGACTTGGGAGTATGCGGGCCTGTATCTATTACGATTACAAGACTGGAACACTATGTTTGGCTAGGGGGCAACTGTTTTCTGTACATGGGATCTTTTAAAGCTACATTGCGACTGGGTGATTGCTTCACCCTGTTCTTCATTCAAGACTAACCACTTTTTCTTCAACATTTTGGGGGGCGGTCAAGTCTTTGTACATTGTACCATAATTTCTAGACTGGGAATTTCATTAACGTTGTTGTTTTGTAGTAGTTGTGGCTTTCACGCTCGTGTATGCAGCGTTGCAGCTCTCAAGTAGTTCATGGTCGTACAAGATGAACATTGACGGGAAAACCGGTGTCGAGGAATATCAAGTTGGCCAAGTGAAGTGACGATGGGCGCCCCTCCTGCTTGTCACCGACTTGCACCATCAAACCGCCGTATCAGATACCATGTTAGAGTATGAAGGTGGAAGCCGTGTTAAAATCATGATCTATGGATACGGAAAGGTTATGAACAACGAGTCATCGGTGTCGTTCTATGGATGAAAGCAATGTGACGCGAAGTACGGTAGGTTTGTAGGTTTGTAGGTAGTAGTAGTTTTTGTTCATCGAGTCCAAAAGTACCAGGCACATTCGTCTTTTACGAGAACATGTTGCGTCCAAAAGCATTGGGAGGCCTCAAATGGTCCGGGTTTGGCTCTCCAAATCGACTGGGTGGAGGACGGCGTCTTCCAGTGGGATCGAACGACGTTGGATCCACATCCACTCCATTGGGGTAAACGGGGTCAAATCGAGGTTGCATAGAACCTGGTCCACCAAAGGGTCCGAGGCCACCGCCACCTTGGAACATGGGATGGTTGGGACCCATGAGGTTGCCTCCCATTCGCCCATCACGGGGAAGGAATCGTGGGTCTACCAATCCCGGAGGAGCCAAGTCGGAACCAAAGTCTCCACCAACACCTGCGGGACGATGGGCACCAGGGAACGCTTGAGGAAGTGTGGACGGAACGGTGGATGCCCAGTCAGGAGTTCTTTCCAACTCGGGAGCCCCCGCCGCAGGAACAGCAATGGGTTCGGGAGAGACAAAATCAGACTTTCGCGCTCCTGCTTCCAAAGATGGGAGGGAGGAAGGCTGTTCCATGGTGGATTCGGCCAACATTGCAGTGCCTGTGACATCCACCTCATGAATGGTTCCAAAATCAAAGGATTGAATAAAAGAAGAGAGCAAAGCAGGGAGATTTTTGTAGTGGAGGGAAGGGGAAATGGAGGGCGACGATTTCGAAGCAACAGCCCACGAACTCATGTTGAGGTGATCATCCAGGGCAAATGTCAAGGACTGCAAGGGAGGCTCTTTGTTGTTTACAGGGTGGAAGTGAACAGTCACTTGGTTCGTATCATCTTTTTGGACCGTGAGAAGGACGGCTCCCGTCTCGCGCTTGCGGTATCGGAGTTGCATCTTGTTGGCATCTTCCCATCTTGGAGGCAGAAACTGTGTAGGAGGCAACTCTCGGACAGGCGCCGCAAAAGCGGAATTGGATGCAGGCTCTGGGACTCCGGTGCACGAGAATCCCATGAGTTGCGAACGTAAGGAAGCATGAAGTGGGAGAAGAATGGCAGCTAGGGGCGATTGAACCACTTTCTTGTGCTCCGCAATACTATCAATTGCCATTTTGGCTAATCGTTTGCCCAACAAAGTGGAGCCATCCTCTTTCTCTTCCTTGGTGGATGCAGCAACATCCTGCCACTCCATATCATCTGAATCTGATGCTGGAACACTGGCGGGTGCAGCGTCAGACGTTGTGTCGGCAGGTTGGAGCACAACCACATCCTGTCCATCCGAAACACCATGGGTGGTGGACAAAGGCTCTGAAGCAACAAGCTTGTCTTGTTGAGAAGCGCTTGTTTTCCCAGCAAATTTCATTTGCAACTTTCGATCCCGTTCGATGCGCTTCTGCTCCTTGTCCAGGGCTTGCAACGCTGCGTGCACGGCTGGATGATCCTTGGGAAGATGGGGACATTCACGAATGTACGCTTTCAAAGTATCAAAACCATCCTCATCTGTTCTCATCTTTTTGTTGTTGTTTTTGTTGTTATTGGACATTCTGAATCTTTGTAGTAGTAGTAGTTGTTGTTGTTGTTGCTGTTGCTGCTGCTATAGACCTGTGGTACGGTACTGCAGTGGTTTGAGTGTTCAATGTTCTGCAATCAGCAGCGGTTGCCGTTTTGGGTCGTGGCGGATCGATTTGACTCGTTCGAATCAACCCAAATCGACATACCCCACATACCCCAGAAACAACCACAACCACAACCACAACAACCCTCACTCGTGCAGGACAAGTACAAGTGCGGCACAAGCATGAGCACTTGTACACAACTACGATTACAGTCTCTTAGAATATGCATTGCTCTATTAGCCACTTGGGCACTAGTAGTAGTTCCAGTGGTTCATGCGTCACAAGCAGCTCAACTCGAAACATTGATCGGCATTGTTGGCAAAGACTTTGTGTTGTTGGCTGCCGACTCGAGCATTCGGGAAGGTCTCGCCGTCACAGCCTCCAACATTGACAAAATTGTACCACTCTCAGAGCCAATTCAATATCCAACCCCAGAGTCTGATATTCACAAATCTGCTGGAGTGTCTACCTCACACAACAAGCAACAACAATGTATTCTAGCGGCAGCTGCCGGGGATGCAGCGTTGTCGGAGCGTCTCTTGGGTCGGTTGCAATCTGTGGCAGCGATACAAGAATATCAAGTTGGTGTGGGCCGTGATGTTTCCTTTTTCGATGCACAAGGAAATCCAATAGATTCTCCTGTCGAACCTGGGACCACAGTAGATGCCATGGCTCACTATGCTCGTTCCATCCTTTCGGCCAATCGGCCCAATATCCCCGTGTGTTTGCTGCTAGCGGGAATGAAGGCATCCGATCCCAACAAGGATTCGCCTCCAACAGCTTTTTTATACCAACAATTGCAACAACAAGTTCGTCAGGCTTACCAACACAACATGGAATCAACCATCTCGCCAAGTTCTTCAGACACTGCCTCGATATCGGCTGCCAGCGCTACTCATGCGGACGACACGAATGAATCCTCCCTGCAACCAGCACTGTACTGGCTGGATGAGCTAGGATCCTTTCAACGCATTCCCTATGGCGTTCATGGATTGGGATCGAACTTTTGTCTAAGTATTTTGGATCAAGGCTATCGACCCGACATGACCTTGGACGAGGCGACTGCCCTCCTGCAGGACTGTTTCCAACAATTGCGAACACGGTTTCTCGTCAATTCTCCTCAACCTCCTTGTATCAAGTGTGTCGACGCTTTCGGGGTTCGTATATTGTTGCAAGAACAGTAGATGGGGAAACATCTTGTGTGGAATCGAAATTGTGATTTTACGGAATTATGCTTGCACGACAGCAAATGCTCCCAACTCTACCGCGCGTTTGGCCAAACACAAAAGAGACAAGTTGCAAACAGGTTGTGATTGGACCGTCGGATCCAGCAACTTGACAAGTTCGGAGACTTGACATTGCAGTGTCGGGTCCGATCTGACCAGAGACACAAGGAACATGATTTCGTCCGCAATTTCCTCTCGAACGTTTAGTCCCCGTGGTTGGTCGGATGGAATGACTGCGCTGGATCGCTCCTGGGGTGTGGCTGCTCGAATGATGGAGCTGTAGGAGATTCGAGAGGCGGCCTCTGGGCCAACAATTGTCAAAGGGGACGAGGGGGGAGTTGGGGAGGGAAATCTTGCTTGGTGTACTCGGCTCATGCGACGGGTGAATGCTCGGCTATTGTGTTGGTCGATTTTGGCTTGGAGATTCTTCAACATGCTTTCGGCTGTGATTTGCTGTCGAAGCAGCGATAAAGCATTGTCAATATCGGATTGTAGTGATGCCACGGGATTTTCTACTTGTGCAGGGAGCATGGACAAACGAAAGTCAGGAATCTGCATGAGAATGTTTCTAGTGGCCGTGGACACCATGCCAGCCAGTGTCCAATCATGCGTTGCCAGTGCCACTGTAATATGGAAGCTCAGCTCGTCGCTGCATTGTGCCTCGTGCACAAATCCCCGAGGCATGTACAGCACATCGCCAGGATGTAAAGTTGTGTTAACAGATAGTGGTCCTTCCAAGACGTCGCTGGGAACCAACATACCATCTTTACCAACTTGTTCGTACGGATATGGATGTGGAATAGGAACTTTTTCGTACACGCGCCAATTTTTGGACCCCACGAGTTGGAACACAAGAACATCACGATCGTCGGCATGCGCTGGAACCGTTTGAGAATTGGGCGGGGTCAAGTAGCAGTTGGCATACGCATGGGGAAAGCTACGCTGCAAATCTTGACAAAGTGCAGCAATCCAAGGAGACAAAAGATCGGCATGATTGACAACAACAGAACATCCATTCAAATAGGCAGCAAATAAATTCCATCCATACATTTCCTGGACTTGTTCGGGTTGTTGCACCTCTAGATCTCGAAGAACCAATGGAAGCTCCTCCGTAGCCTTTCCCGGGGTAGATTCTCGTTGCTTTTGTTGAGCTTCTTCCAGCAGGTTTTTGAGGACATACCATCGTTGTTCCATGATTTCGTTGAGAGGGAATTCTTCCATTTGCTCATCGTTCCAATTTCCGTTGCCAGTGCTTGTCAGAATTGAAGGGCTCAACTTGGTGCGATATACTTGAGGAACCTTTTGCCATGTGTTGGCAAAGAATTCTTTGTGACTTTTATCATTGAGGATTGTTCGAAGGATGACGGATTCTTCGTTGGGGCTTGCCATGATGATGTTGTCAGAACTGGAAATGTTTGCAGTCTCATCAATGGCCACTGTCCTGTGTCCTAAAACCCAAAACGTCTGTCCGTGTGCCGAATACGAAATGTAGAAAATGTATTCCAAATCACTTCAGAGATTTAGCTTTCCAATACATTTTTCTAATAGGAGGTAACTAACAGCATTGAGATACTTCGCCTTCGTTCTGTGAAACGCACGTGTGACGGCAATGTATTGAGGCTATGAAGAAAGGGTCTTTCGCGCATTACATACAAACGTTAAGAACTGGGCGCCTTCTGGAGACGCTCGAACTTTCGTTGACGTTGCTTCTTCTTCCACTCCATTTTCTTTGCTCGCTTCTTTGATACCACTGTTTCAGAGGAAGTGGTTTCAACCTTTTCTGCCTTGCGTTTGCTTCCCTTCTCTTTGTTTTTTGGGGTGACCTGCTGCTCAACCTTCTTCTCTGGCATTGGTGACTCAGGTTTACCCTTGTCATCTTCTTCATCTTGTTTGTCAAATTGATCGGAATAAAACACTAGACCCTTGGGGAGTTTGGGACCAGCCCAGGTGGCCTTAGATCTCTTTCCGTCGGGAGCTGTAGATTTGATGCGCTCAAAACACGCCACAAAGAAGCCGTTGGTACGATCTTCGTCGGGGTGTACCCTTACCAGGGCGTCTGAATCTTCTTTTGACAAACCCTCACAGGCTAGGCCACGGCGCTTCCATTCTTTCAGGCAGATTGGAGAAACAACTCTCCATTCATTCGTCGATGCCAAAAATCTTTGAACCACCTTTTCGTTCTCTTCCATGTACAAACTGCAGGTAGAATAGACCACCCGTTCGATCGAGAAGGCAGAAGTAGCATGTTGCAAGGCTTGCAGCTGGAATTTGCTAAGGGATCGTACCCGATCGTCACAGTACTCTGGGTCACGATTAGCCTCTTGATGATTCCCTGTCATTCCACTGCCCGAACACGAAGGGTCCAACAGGATAGCACGGACATTCTTGAATGCGGCATCTTCGGAAGAAGTCTCGAGGAAATCTTTTTCATGGCACTGAACTTTGGGGCCCACCAATTCATTCATGCGCCGTCTAAGAAGCTCAAAACGGTTCTTGGATTTGTCGAACGCATGGACCTTAGCCGTCTTCGGTAGAAGGGAAGCCAAATGGCTTGTTTTGTTTCCAGGAGCAGCACAAGCGTCAAGGTACTCAGTACGAGGACCCAGCATTGTCTCAAAGCCATGTACCAGACAAAGCGCGGAGAAACAGGAGGACTTGTCCTGCAGGACAACCTCGTTCGATGAAACTAGCCCTTGCAGTTGCTTCCGAGACTCGGAGGTAGGAGGAAGGACCAAAACGTTCGGGACATGAGGGTCGGCATAAATAGCGGAAACATTCTCCTCCAACTCTGGGAGAACGCTTTCCATGGAAGCTTTGATTGTGTTTACCCGAACATATCTCGGAATAGTGAGTCTGGAAGTTGCGTCTGATGTTGGCACATGAATTTCTTCTAGCTTGGCTCGAAGGGCTTCTTCACGTTCCACCAATTGCCGCTTGAGCGCACCACCCCCACGAATCTTTTTATTAGGACCAAGAAGGAGTTCGTACAATAGAACGTATAGGAGACCTACATTCTTGACAGGTAAGTCTGCCAACAAGTTGTTCACCAATTGTTCCAAGATTGGTTTGTGTTGCAGGACATGAACGCATTGAGCATACGCAGTCTTGCTGCAAGTAGGTTCCCCTTTTGAATTGTAGGCCACTGACTTTAGTCCCTTCCGTTCTGTTACGACTTTATTCAGTAAGTTTGCAGCTGCTGCATATGGAGATGTAGACATGGTCTCAATCAAAGTATTGTGGAATATTGCAACCCCCTGACTTTCGAATGGTTCTTGGCATCATTCCGTCACACGTCACATGCGACACACTCAACGTACACAAACAGACGAGGGTCCCCTATTATGCCCTTTTGGCCAGGGTCAACGCCTCGAAGCACGGCAGGCGTCCTATGTGCGACCTTGGACCACTGAATCGCCAACCGACCATCGCAAACAGAGGTGCTTCGCGGAAAACCAATTTGCGATGCGAGCGAGAGGTGCATTCAGGTGACCATTCTTCTACGATATCGTGCCAATCAAGGCGGCGACTCTTTGTGTGAAAACTTCATTACAGTGAAAGGAGGATGGGAACGTCTAGCTCAAAGCCACTGGCAATGATTGCCGTTGCGAAGCAGCTTCAGCTTCAACGGTTCCAAATTGTGGTGCTCAACGAGAGCCTGGAGGCTTTCGCTGACTCGTCAGGTTTTGTGAACCGAGAAGCTTTCGATCTTGCTTTGGTCAGAGCAAAAATCACTGAGAGTTTTGCTGTGGAAATTTTTAATCTTCTATTCACAATGTGGGATCACCATGCAACTCAGATGATCCCAGCTCGCCCGTTTGCATCTGGAATTGCACCCTTGGCATGCTATGGCGATGATATTGCTTCAGTCCTTAAATTCGCTTTAATGATCAGTGACAGTTCTAAGTCACACAAAATTGGATCAAAGGAACTGCATGATTTGCTCATTCGTAAGTTTCCTCAAGTACCTATGAGTGACCCAATCCATTTTCGATACTGACACTGTTTGCTGCTTCAGACATTGACAATACTGCTACCTACTTCGGCGATGCGCAATTGGAACCAGGAGACATTGACAATGTAGTTGAAGCCATCTTTGACGGATCAAGGCATCGTATTTCTCATGAACTCTGCATTCGCAAGTTGATGGCAAATGCATACATCAAAAGGTTTGTCTCAGGGAAATCGCGTACGCGGGTTCAATTCAAGTCAGACTTGGCAGTTGTCACTGAATTCTTCGATCCTGAAGTTCCAAGTGAACTTAGTGCTCGAGGTTGGACATCGCCACTTGTACAGTTTGAAGTGCCAACCTTGAGACTTTCTCGAGATGAAGAATCCACTGATGATAAAAGTTCCTTGACGGATAGCTTTGCTTCGCCCGCGCACTTTCGAAGGAATGGATCGCTGCTGGACTCCTGGGATGATGAAGCAGAATCTGTCGACGAGGAAGAAGTAGTAGTCGAGACGAAGCGACATGTCGATCCTCCATCATCCGTTTCTCGGCAGCGAAAGAGCTTTTGGGAGGGTGTGCGTGGGCTTGATCCACCTTCCGTTCCCACGATAATGTCTCCATTCATGCGAGCTATGTAGAAAAGAAACTGTACTATAGCAACCACATAATTTCGGTCCGTGTACATAACAAGTCTATAGAAACAAACTGAAACCAAGCAGGTCTCCTGGGGTAAACGCAGCTAGCTACCACAGAACATACAGCTCACGTGGTACTTCATATTCGGTGCGACGATTTGTGAACCGAATGGTGGCTAGGCCGTTGGGCATCAAGGAAACTACCTTCCCTTCCATCCAGGAACCTTGCTGTCTGTAGTTGGCCAGTACCGTGGAACCAACCGTTGGAGGAATTGACTTTGCCACCGAAATCTTTGGTACAGTCATCACAGGAGGGAATATCTCTCCATCATAGCCGTACATGGCCAATTGAACCATATCATCGTCAACACTGAGGACTGTCGCCTGAAACACGTCTGTCCCTGGAGAGTCATCAAATTTGTGGAAATAAACCACTTCCTGGCCGACGACCAAATTATCTTTCTGCGATGGAATGCTTGAATGTCGAATGCTCCAGCCAGTTGTGTCCATGTGTGTTTGGGCAACTTGAGGTGCCGCGGCAAACGAAAATAGGTTGGCTTTCTTTCCGGTCTTCGTCTCGGTCAGCTTGTTTTTCATTGACACTGTGCTGCGTTGGAAGAGCGAAAGCTCGAGGTCACGCAACTGGGCCAACAAGACTCTAGACATGGGTCGTAGTCGGTAGAAACCAAACCGCATTTCCCCTACCAAAAATTCAAGTGAACGCTTCAAGTCATACAGTGGACCCTCACGACCCACAAGGAGAGCTTGTTGCGTAGCAGCTGCAGCTTCTTCAGGTGTCATTTCCAACCAATTGCCGGTACGGTAGTCCTGTTGCAAAACTCGTCCTCCTTTGGCAAAGATTGACTCGGTAGCCTTTTCGGATAATGATTGCAAAAATGATGAGGACATGCCCTTGCTGTATGATCGGAATGAAGCCCCACCAAACCACTCCACATTGTCCAAGAACTCAGAATTTCCAGGATGGAATTCCAGCCAGCGGTTGTATGCCCCAATGGTATTAGCATCAAGTCGTCCACCAATTAGAACATCTTGGCGGTTTACAACAGTGACAGGGCCGCTGGATACAGAAGGGTCATTTGCCCATGTCTTGGATACAGGAGGGAATGGCCTCATCAAGTGTCGCCCAGAAGTGATGCTTTGGGCCCATGGGGTGTGCGAAACGAAGGTCACGACACCAGTTGCCACAAGTATTATAATGGCGTGTGTTAGGAGGAGCATTTTGGACCCATTCCAAAACGATCTGGCTACCGAATAACGTGACGACCGGAGAGACTCAAGGAATGTGGAAACAAAGAAAAGTGCCAAAACAGTCACGTTGACATATACGGAGAACTCCAAGATGTTGCGGATCGTTTCCCGAATATAATTCTCCCACGCATGATAATCTTCCAGATCAATGGGACCATCCAAGAACTCTGGAAATCCAAATTCGCCTAGAGCAGCAACAAACCTGATGACGTCCGATGGTTCACATCCATTTTGAGCATTTGCAATTCGCATAGCAGCAGATGTTACCAAATCGTATCCCCATCCCTGAATGGCGGGTCTCCAAACATGCATACAAGTGAGAAGGTTCCATGGCCATGACATGAATTTGACAGCATCTGCCAAATCCTTCCATGTATTACCCCTGAAATATGGATTGCACAGTGAGAACGTAGTGTGGAATTTGCCTCACGTTAACTTGTTCATACTTACCACATGTTCCACTTCAAATGAAAGTAGGTTCCACGGGAAAGCTGACGAGTGTCATTAGGACGAGCTAGGAAACTGACAATAAACACAATACGATCCAATGCATTAGGGTCGGTATGTTTGGTTCCACGATGCCAAACTTGCTGGTTCAACAAGGCGGCGCTCCCTGCTGGCCAATGCCCATCTCCTGATACTTCGTGCATGCCAATTTTGACAGATTCACACATTTCATATAGATCCATCTGACCACAGTAGTGAGTTCCAGGACAGAGGTCGGTAGCACCCATTGGACCAGTCGTATTTTGAAGGGGCATAAAGAGAGAATAGGAATGGGAGTAGGTTCGACCAAACATGACACCGTTGCCATCGGGTTTCACATCGGGATGCCATTCCTGATGGTGTGCTCCATAAGCAGAAGTGATGGCTGTCAACTCAGTCAGAGCGGGATTTTCTCCGATCAAACCTTCCAACAGTGCCTTCAACTGAACATTTCCATTGATTTCTTTGAGTGCCTGAATGACAGCCGGGTGCTCGGTCGCCTCAATTCCAAAACTAACACGCTGATAATCTTGTGACATGGGATACTGTGCCGCTGTGCCCTCGACCACTCTGTTTTTGTTATCGACGAATCTCCTCAATTGGGTAACCGTCTCTGGCGACAACAAATTGGGAAAGAGGACGGCACCATGTGTCATCATTTGGTCGACGCCGTGATTTTTGGAATCAGGTCCGATATAGAGATTGCTGGCATCTTTCTTTTCGGCAGTGACATCCATCACGCTGCATGGTCTTTCATAGTATGTGAATTCTTCCAGGAGGTCCTCATCGGTTCGACGAGCTCGTTGTACCATGGGCACAAAATAATCATCATGAAAGGATTGGAGGCAATAACTTGCGGCCAGAAAGACAAAAAGGAGAGCTACAACCAGATGAGTACCAAAAGTAATCATCACTTGAGCCCAAGTTCTGGGTTGTTGCCTTGCCATTTTGGAAACATTGTGTTGCAGGGTAGTGGATTTGTCCATGGATGGAATCTCCATTGGCGTTGGGTGGTCGTCCTTTTTCTCTTCCTGTATGCTGTAGTCGTCAAACCTTGCCATTTTATGGTTGCATATACACTGATGTACAGTAACACTTGTGTGTTGTTCTTTGCGCTCTGTTTGTAGAAGCAACAATGATGATGGTGGTCCTGTTGTTGTCCACAAATACTAGTAGAAATATTATTGCTTCGTCGAAGAGTCTCTTGTCGTTGCACATAAACACTAATCCGAAGGAATCTTGGACACCAAACGCATGAAATCCGAACCTGGTACAACAACTACGGCATTCATTTATTCGAGGTAGTCGATTCTCACAATTCCCCATAAGAAGGCACATGCCACATGGCCAACGGATGGAAGCAAATCCCAACATGATTATCGTCTATCATTGCGTGATTCCAACCCGATACAACAGCAGCAGCACGAGAATTAGCAACTAAAGAGAGAAAATCAACAATACTATGTTTTGGAACTACGAACATTACCGTAATTCTAACGCAACATGCCGATAGTTGTCTAAAGTTAGTAGTTAGTGGCCCTGGTAGTTGGTTCGTCTTGCTCTTGACAGTCAATTTTGGTACAGTTCAACCACCAGTGCCATGGAACTCCAGGACACGGGTTCCAGGGTTAGTCCACACTATTGTAGTCCACGTCCTCATAGGTGAAACAAACAAGAGAGCTAGTCAAGAAGTACGAGTACCGTAGTGATCTCTGGGGGGGTTGGAGATGATGCCCATGCGCCTGATATTATTTCAAGATTCAGCATAGGTATAAACATATGTAAGTATAAAAAGTATGCAGATTGGACGGGACATTTCAGGACAGCAAAGACAACAAATCGGAAACAACGAACTACGTCGCTCATATTGTGCTACGAGTACTCAGCCCTCTTGAGTCTTGTTGCAAATGTACGCAGCTACTCCCTCCTCAGGCAACAACAATAACAACAACAACAACAACGGCTACGAAGACAACGACAGAAGAAACGAAAGCAACAACCACAATCCTTCCAGTTTCCGAAGTTCCGCTGGAAGAAGTGCGAATTATTACCCCAATCCTTCCTCGCTCGATTCCCCGCCCAACCGATCCATTCCTCCAACTGCTGCGACTTCTGCTGCTGTTCCAACTGCCACAATGGATCATCCCCATCATCCTACAAACCACTATGCGCAGTCACAACCTGCACAACATGACTTGCCGCATCCAAAACCTGGCGTTCCCTTGCCTCCCACCACACAACCGCAAGAACCAACCATTCCTCCGACGCGGCTGGGGCGGCGGATACTCGAACTCACTAGCAAACGAACTCGAACGCCCGATTTTGTACAAGGACACGCGATCCAACCTCATGAAGTACTCGATACTCCTTCCTTTATTGCTAGATGCCCAACGTGTTCGACGACGCTAGCGTTTGATGAAGCTGCCGTGGTCCTTCGGTGTTCCAACTGCCAGGCTGTACATTTGGTGGCGGTGTGTGATATTTTGGAGCGACGCAAAAAGTAACCAATGCTGAATCATTCAATCGTTCAATCGTTCAATCGTTCAATCGTTCAATCGATCAATGAAGGAACGAATCAATCAACAATCTGACCAACAGACCATTGGGAGGTGGGTTGTGTGAGTCGGCGGATGCTCGTCTTCGGTGTCATCTAGGTTTCCACAGTCTTGTCGGCTGGAAATCAAGCAGGGCGGTGCCGTTCTCTCAAAAACTCCATGGCGGTACAATACGAGTACGAGTACGAGTACGAGTACTGGTGGAAATTTGCAGCTGCATATTGTACCGGGCATTCCTCCAAGAATACACTCCTACGACCGTATCCGCCATGCCCAGTTGCGCGTCCAATATTCTGTTTGTCTTGTAAAAGAAAGTGAAACCCGTTGTCATATCCTATCTACTAACCTACTACTACTAGAGTACTTGAGTAGAAGGAACTTGGAATCATTGCTGTAATTGCGTCTATAAAATTGATGTGGTTCAGATTAACTCGTTCTACGGTAGCTAGCGTCTTTCCACCAAAGCTTAAGCGGCTGGACTCGCCTCCACGGCAGGTGCCAACAACCAAGCAATGTTGGAATACATCCCCATCCGATGCTTGCCAAGAAGTAGGGTACAATCCTCCTCTTGGCGATAACGACTACTCGTGGGGGGCCCATTATCATCATTGTAGGATAATGGAAAGGAATATACCAGGGCATTCGATAGATGCTGCATGTATTGGGCGGCGGTCGCTCCATCGCCATTTTCAAAGTGCCAGACGGCCACGTTGTTGAGAATGGCCAAACCCAACGTATCCAATTCATATCCTTCCAATAATGTCATGGCCAGTTCGTAGAGATGAATAGCTTGTGTGGAGAGCCGATCTCTGCAGTGATGCAACACAGCGAGATTGAATAGTATAGTGGCACTGTCCTGTTGGACGGCTAGCAAGGTTGTTGAAAGCGACAATGTTGGCTGACAGCGAATCGGAAAGGGAGTATCAAACAAGTAGGGGCTTTGCCAATCATTGATGCTGGTTATAGTACTCGTAGCAGGAACCAAGGAGGAAGCTGTTGTCCTCGCAGTAGCTATGGTTCCGGTACTACCATTGCAAGATCTACCAAGATTGTTGGGTTGTGCAGGATCCACAGGTAAAAGTATTGTGGACATATTTTGCCAGTGTTCTTGCGCTTTTTGAATATAGGCAAGACGGACAGGACAAGCGTCCCTTCGAGGGACACCACCACCACCCTCCCGTTGTTGTTCCTCTTCCAGCATCACTTCCAAAGCGCCTTTGAAAAGGTCCCATGCTACATTTGGACGTCCGGCTCGGAAGCACTGGACTCCAGCATTGTTGTATTCTATTGCTCTCAATGACATGCAGGGACGAACGTTGTTGTTGGTGTTGCCACCGGTAGTGTTCTGAGTTTTATGACAGGGAGAAGAAGACGAAGGATTGGCGGTTGGAGGGGATGTCATGCTGGAGTAGATTGGCCTGACCACTACTGACCATACAAGCGAATAATACGGAGATGCTTGCAGTTGTATCCAGTGAGGAGGGAACTGCAGACTGGAGATGTTGTATGTGCATTTTTTTTTTTGTTCGGAGTGAATTCTTATTTGAATAAGCGGGGAGTTCGAAACCCGTACCTTTTCTACGGGGGGGGGTGGTGCCAAGTGCCAAGTACCAGGTAGAAAATTACGTGACGTCAGTACGAGCAGGGCGTCCTTGTGAATCGTACTAGTCATATTTGGATTGAAAACCGTGGACAAGCACAACCTCCTCTTGGGATCCTTTCGTAATTCGTACCACCGTAACAATAACAACACACTCCTTGTCTCCAGTAACTTGTGTCAGAGTTCCTCTCCATTGCTGGAACTACACTCGGCTGCATCAAGGACTAGAAAAATGTCGTTTCGATCGAGTAGTGGAGGAAGCGGAGGCGGAGGCCCGATGACGTTGTCACAAGTGCCAGCGAGTCCGTCCTTCCGAGCCTCTGCCGTCAATGCGGTAGCTGTCATTCCTCTTCTTAGTAGTACTCGCGATGGCCACGACAATCCAAACACACACTCCAGTCGTTCCTTCCAATTCCTACTCGATGCCTTGAACCGATACAATACGCTCAATGCCAATGCGCAAGACTCCACTCCCAGTGCATCCGACAGTACGCTCCTGGTCGTCCCCAACGCTCTTTTGACACGTCCCGGTGATTGGAAGTATGAGGATTCCCCTCTCAAGAATTTCCACTGGGGTCATGGATGTCAGCGCATGACCTTTTTTGATGGCCGTCCCTACAATTCTCGCATGGCTCACGATCGCCTCATCAACCATGAACTCACGCGCAATTGGATTGATCTTTGTCCTCACCGACGAACCGCAGCGGTCATTGGTGTTCTCAACTTGCGTGATTGCCCAGACGAAGCCTCGCTTCATTTGGCGCAACAAGAGTGGCAGCAGTGGGCGCACCGGTATTCTACGCCGCCCTATGAAGTGTCGGCGCATGGCAGGGATTTTGAGCGGGATTTTGTCGTCCAAAAGTTGTTTGTCTTTGACAGTTTTGTCGACTCCAATCCTGTGGATATCAACACCATTCTGTCAGGGGCCAGCTTGGTAGCCTTTCCTCCTGCTAATAACCAGGATATTATGGACAATCACATGAATGTGGTTGTCAATGATTTGGCGGTGGCTATTGTTCTGCAATTGGAGGATCGCATTCGAGAATCGGACTCATTCACCAAAGGTTCCGACGCCCAGCCGCTTGTATCGCAGGTCACCAAAGCACGTTTCTTTCAGCGTGGCAAGTCAGAAGAAGAGGAAGCCCCCAAAGGTTCTGCAAATTTGAGCATCAACAACCTCGCTGCTGTCGTCAGCCCAGACAGCAAGTTGGCAGCCCGTGAGGCCAACAAGAAGAATCAACCCACCAAGCGAGTCTTTGTCAATGCCAAGCTTCAGAATGTTCTCATAAAAGGAACTACCAAGGGGTCCAGTACACAGGCTCAATTGTTGACACCGCTCGATGACGTTTGGGATTTTGCGGAACTCAATCCCAAGGATGCACAAGAAATGATGCGTCGTGAGATTGGTCGCCGCGAAAAGTTTGCAGGAGATTTGTCTCTTTTGGCTGGTTCTCCCCTGGATGCCTATGAGCGCTATACCAAGGCTGCCGAGTTGTGCCGTTCCACATGTCCGGATCCACTCTGGTATGCTAGTGCCATGGAGGGTTGCGCATCGGCGCACATTGCAATGGCAGAAGCCGGTGGATTCAATGTCGACGACTATTTGGAGCGTTCTTTCCAACTCCCGGATACCATCATGGCTTGTGCTGTACTTCCAGCGGCCGAAAAGTCTACGACCAAGCAAAATATGTCCAGTGTGGTGGCAGCCTTGTGCGACGAGGCTCTCAATGTGTATTGTCGCCATTCCAAGTTGGCTTGTTTCCGCGCGGAACTATTGTTGAAACTGTCCTGGTACGGAGCAGAGGTGGAAGACACTCATCTCCGTTGTCAATGGGGAATGGGAGAAGGATGTTATGGTGGAGATCCACAAAAGGATAAGAGGCGTTGGGAATTGGCCTCGTCCACACAGCTCAACTTTTTGGAATTGCGAAATAAGCATGGAGAAGATGTTATTGCTGCATTGACTTTGCGCCGTGCCATGCAATTTTCGGAAAATATGAACCAGGCGGTGGCTGCTGGTGCTTTGGATCCTGTCACACGGGCGGATGTAGCACTCCGCTGTGCGTCCATGTGTTTGAGAGGACTCCGAGTAAGTATCACGGTGATCAACAAATTCTACAACCTTGAGTTGGTGCTCACTTGTTTGCTTCTATTTTCTAGCCCTCCTGTCGACCTCCTTCTCAAGAACGAGCGGCTGAAACGATGACCTTTGCACGAAAAGCGACATTTTTTACAATGATTGCGGCAGAGGCCATGTCTGAAGTGGATGGAGATTCCATCGACGAGCGAGCTTTGGCCCTCTGGATTCGCGCCGTCAAACTACATTCCTCCAAAGGGACTGAGTCAGAAGGAGGAAACTACGGATGGGCAACACTTCGAGCTGTGGCGTTGCACGCACTGGCGATGCAGGATTTGGAAGAGACATCGGAGGAAGCAGCCGTTGAGTTGCTGTCTTTGATGGGAAACATCTCCCCACCAAAGCGATCGAACGATTCTGGCCTCATGCTTTCTCAGTTGGATGATGAAACTGACATTCAAGGAAATGCAGACGACACTGCTCGCTCGGATGACGTTGCGGATACTACATCCTACATGGTGGCTGGAGAGTCTGTGGTGTCAGCAGCTAGAACCTATGTCCGAGAGACACGTGCCAAAGTGGCTCAGGCGCAGAGGGGTAGCTTCTTCAGTGGAACCAAGGACTCGACGTTGCTTGCATTCGCACAGTCCAAGTGGGTAGATGATGATCCTATCCCTACCATTTTGCTTCCAATGGCCGAGTTCTCAGAAATTTCGGAGAGTATTCTGTCCATGCGCTCGGTTTGGTCCAATATCAAATTCGAACAATGTTTTGGGGCGCAAAAGCAAATCATGAAGGAAATTGCCAGCCTTCGACGCAAGGGTGCTGCTTCCAGTGTGCCACTGCTTGGCCCCGGCTCGAACAGTGTTCCGCTACCAATCAAAATCACTTCCATTGTCATTGCCGAAACAGATGCCCAATCCCAGTTGGAACAAGTGAAGTTGAAACCAGCTCCAGAGAAAACTGGGGCGATGGCGACTTTCTTTAATCCTTATGCCAACAAGAAGGGTGAAAATTTGGCCACGCTGGTTCCTGAAGAAGAAGAAAGGTACATTCTGGTCAAATTTTCCAACAATTTGTCGATTCCTCTGGAAATCCCACGATGTCAATTGGAGTTCAATCTCAAGCAAAAACACAGGGTCAAAGCTCCGGCTATTTCTTTTGTTATTCCGGGACACACAGAAAAGTTTGCAGTTCAGTTTCCCTTCATGATCCTGAAGAAAGCCAATCCTTCCGATCAAGATATCGAAGAAATTTTCGACGTCAAGGGGCTGCACTTGACATTCCTCTCTCGGACCTTTTTCCTTCCCCTTAGGAGTGCAAACTCTTCAACCCCCCCACCTAGCCGGCGTGAAGCCAAGTTACCCGATCCTGCAGCTTTGTACCCAAGAAGGGACTACTCAGACAAAGAAAAGGCGGCGGTTCTCAGCGTGTTGTCTCCGCAACTCCAAGTTGTGCCTCCCCAACCCAATCTTCGATTGTCCTTCGAGCTCTCCTCATCCCCAATTGCGGAAAACACGTCCATTCCGTGTCCAATTGCTGACGGAGAGGTTTGCCAGCTGCCTAAACTTCTTTTGTCAAACGATGCTGGACTCAGCGGCCTGGGTCAGATTGATGAACTGACCATTGTGGCGAGCGGTTTGCCAGGTCGTCCACAAACTACCCTTTTGCACCTACGGGACGAGAGTGTCCCCAAGGTAGAGAAGAAACCCGAGACTACTCGGATGACTTCCAGGGGACTTGATGCTACACCATTGGATCTCACAGCTGTGTGCGATGGTTTGGACCTGAAAGCTCTCAACGACCCGCAGGGTCCGAAAGGGTCTATATCGCTAGTCCTAGCTGCTACAGCAGATATGGGAGCCTACCTCAGCAGCTGTACGGTGAAGGTCACTTTCAAGTTCCGGGGTAAGGCACCTTCGTCGTCCCTTGAGGTCTGGAGAAAACGCGTGATTGAGGTCGGTGTACTCCGTATCAAGGGGCCTCGAGTGTCTTCCATCACTTTCCGTCCTGACCTAAGCTGGAAAAGTGGATACGCTGACTTGTGCCATGCCAAAAAAGTGCACACTTCCGCTTCTGATCCGTCCGAACAGGCAAATAGAAGTGCACGGCAACACGCGTCAGGGGTAACCGAGCAGGATGGTTACGTGGCGAGTCGTCTAGGTATGGACCCAGGTGTTCAAGTGTGCGGAGACAAGGTGATTGTTGTTCTCTCTGTAGCGAACGAATCTTCCTCTGAAGTTATGTTGTCTCGTCCTGAGGGGGCGCTTGGTGGTTTCGAGGGCCATGCGATTGACACTCTAAACGTTTTACCAGGCGTTAGTGCCAAAATTCCTGTTGTCTTGCCAAGGCTTGACAGAGATGCCAATGTTTGTTCCAATCTCCTCGCGGCAACGAAGTTGAATTGGACAACAAAAGAAATCACAACAACGGAAGGTTCTTCCACTGCAACGGGAGGTACAATGATTCCTGTCAACTGTCGTCTTCGCACGGGAACTCTAGTGATTCCGGGAGAATGTCTGCGAACTATTGTTGACAAGAATCCAACCTTCCTTTCACGTCTGTGCAAGTCTCCCTGCTCCATTAATGTCACACTGCCCGGGAGCGACGGCGAAGATTCACCGAAATTGCAGGTTGCCAAACCCATGGATGTGAAGGTCCAACTCACATTGGCCGATTGGATACCCCAATCGGTGGTTGCCGATTCTATTTTTACTCTGGAGTTCTACTGTGCTCGAAAGGGATCCAAGGAAGAAGGAAAGAAAGGTGCAAGGGACTATGTTTGGAGTGGTCAGGTTAGAAAGGCTATTGGACCTGAAGGATTTGCAGCGGATGCGAGCCATAGCGCCCGATTGCTCATTTTGAAAGAAGGAAACTATGTCCTATCTGCATGTGTGAGCTTTGGAAGGAAGGAGGGACACGAGCTCACAAAGGAGGTCTGGTGGGCGGAACAAGCCATCCCCGTGCGAGTACAAGCGTCAGCGAAGTGAACTGGATGATAAAATAGACAAACCACTGTAGTGCACTTTATCTGCTTCATTGTTCCAAAGTTTCCATTGAGGATTGGAATTCCGCCTGACGAGTTTCGATTGCCGCCCTCAATACCGTGGCTAGTTCTAGAACATTGGGTGGCAACCCTTCCATTTCCAGGACGGCCTCGTGCAATTTGATAATTGCATCGACTTGAATTTGTACTTGCTCTTTCAATTGCTCAGTACTATCAATGATGGGTGGGTACATGACACTTCCCATATCCGTGACACCTTCCCCGACACTTCGTGCAAAGCCATGGATCTGCATGATCCAGTCAAGGAACTTGACGTCGTTGGTTTCGGTGAACTTCTCACCGAGAGCTTCGCATCCTTCCAGCGAAAGCTTGAGTGTACCCCGTGAGCACTTGAGAAGACCCATACAGGCCTTTGCAACAGGAAGGTCGCTGTCTGAATACTGATCATCTGTTCCAAAGAGATCGTCCATTTCATTTGGATCATCCGTCTCGATGGGTCCTTGGTCCACCATTTCTTGAAACTCCTCCATTGTATCGTTGGTCTCTCTAGTCCAAGTGAACAATTCTCGTCGAATGGCATTTCGATTCCCTTGTGGCACGGTTCGGTTCAAAATCTTGTCGCAGGCATCCCAAACAGCGCCAGTTTTTTGTGCACCAATGTTTTTGTCCAAAGCCGTATGGTCATCAAATGCTTCGGCCAAATGAATAACAGTAACAATCACCCCCAAAGCAGCGCGTTGAACCGATCTTCGAACTGCGTAGGAACATCCAGTGGCATCTTGGATCAAAGAATAGGCGGCAGCGCCAATAATTTCACATCCTCCCAACAAGTCTGCTCCCAACTTTTTCTGTTCTTCTTCATCAATCTTTCCAATAAGAGTATATTTGGTGGCAGTCCCATACACTAGTTGGGATCCTTCCGTGAGGAGCTCGTAGGCCTTGGTGACATCGTCCGGGATTTGACGATAATGCGACAAATGAGGTGGATTTCGACCGACTTGTTCGTCGTTGGTCAACATGTCTTTGAGTTTCGTCAAAGCGACGACAACATGATGGTTGGTGGGTCTTCTTTCTTTGGGGAATTCCATATTGCTGTTGAGGCTTCTGCTGTGTTTGTTGATGTTAGTGGTGGAACTGTAGTGAAGTGTTGTGGACTACTACTACTGGAAAGGATTCTCAAACCCCCTTCTGTTTCTTTGGAAATGGACGAGTAATGCAGACGTCGTGTTGGTTGGTGCTCGGCCTGTTGGACCTTGGACACCGGTCGCCCGACAGACTAGGTTCGGGTCTCAGGACTCAACCCGGATCTAGAGTTTCCGGACAGATCGTCGTAGCCTTCTCTTCGTATGATGATGATGTAGGCGATCTTTCTTGAAGTCGTCACAAACGTCACGGTGGTCCATCCAGAATCCGAAGCTGAGCCCCTCGTCTCCTTCTTGTCATTTTTCTACTTGGCAACTCCATACACCTCTCTCTGTACTTTTTGTACTTTTTTCGTGTTCAATCACAACTGCCTCTACTACATTCAACATGGGATCTGACGATGATTACTCGAGTATGTATTGCTATTGCTTTGATATTGGGTTGGTCGACTTGATGTCAAAATGGACGACCGACGGATGAATCTGGTCACCTTGGTTTCTCCTTTGGGTTTGAATCCCATTCTCACTCAATATTTCTTCTTTTTCTTTGATATTCCGACTCTACTTTTTGACTTTCAGCTGGCCATGACATGAAGTCCATCGCCATCAACATTGCCACTACTTTGGTATTTTTGGTTCCTTTTATTGCCTACTTCAACAACCCCATTCTTGTCAAGTTCTGTCTTGTGGCACTCGTAGGTTTGAGCATTGCCTATGTCGTTCCTCCTGTGGGATACCGAAAACCCCACCCATATTCGGATGATCCAAACAATCTCCCATATCCCCGAAAGACCAAATAAATGAAATGGGTGATGTTGGAAACTGGAGGAACGTTGTGTTGGACAATGACGGATTGTGCTAGTATTACATTTTATTTTTCACGAGAGATGGGAGGGTGGAAAGCACCCCGGGACTTGTTTCATTATCCCTGAAGCTGATTGGAAGGGGAGTTGCTCCTGATGCTAGAGGGTAAATGGTCCTGAATACATGGACTTGCAATAAAATGAGAAAAAGAAGAAAAAATCAAGGTTGTCGTAGTAGATTAGTAGGAGTAGATCCAAAAAGAGAGTATTCCCACGAGTGCAGAGTCACTTCTCTGAGAGATTAGTTCAGCTTCCAGCTATTTGCCAACGATTTTGCTGTCCACGTTACGATGAAGTCCACCATTTTCACGTCGCCATTGCAGATGATGGTCGTTGATGGGATTTTGCCGTCTGCCATCATGCTCCAGTTTTTGCGGGGTCCCTTGTCGTATGCGACATGCTTTCGACTCCGACGACCAACTCAAAACAATCCCAAAAATCGTTGCTCGATCATTGCTTGTTCGTTTGCACATCTCAAACAGCTGCGATAGTTAGTTGAGAATTGAACGAGGAGTGTATTCTTTCTTCGAACCCAGAATCACGACAAGTGTGCTGTAGAGTTATTCGGCAATGTTGAAGCTCAACTTCTTGGGGAATTGGGCAGGGGAAGAGGTTCCAAATAATCCAACACGTCAAACTCCTCCCCGGCGTCCCATTTCGGACCGTGTCAACAATGGTGATTCTTCCGAGGAAGAAGATGAGGATGAAACGGCTCGTCGTTTGTTGATGCAGTTTCCCGCCTATGGAACCCGTAGTCAGGCGCAATCGAACAATCAGACCGCGGATTGGTTGTTGGGAGGAACATCCAACATTCCTAGTCAGCAACAGCTCTTGCTCCAACAAGAACAAAAACAGCAAGAAAGACAAGAAGAGGAAAACTTGCTAGACGAGAAAGTCATCCGCCCTAGCAATGATGCACCGAAAGTTACGCTAGTCAATCCAGATTGGGATAAGGATGAGCAGCGTCTGTGGCATTCACGGGTGACCCCGTCCCCCAAAGGCAAGGAGGAAGCTATTGTCAAGGCAGCCAACAGTCAAGAGAGTAGTCCGGAACGAAAACCTTTGACGGACTCGGCCAAAATTTGGTTGACAGCGTACTACTATCATACTGGGGTAACGCCTAACATTGAAATGACACGTCGGGATCCTATGTTTGAGAGACATCAGCCCAATCGCCTCGGCACCAGCATTCCGCAGGAACCCAAAAGCCAGGAGGATCCTATTTTGCCACAAGTGAATATGTTGGACGATAATCGTTTGTTCCCGCGGCCTCGGGCACCCTCCATGTCTGTTGTTGGAATCGATGGCGAGCATATTCCAGAGATTGAGGATCGTCAACACTGGATGCCAGATCGTCTTTGTAAGCATTGCTATACTTGCGATTCTCCGTTTAATGTGTTTCGAAGGCGACATCACTGTCGTATCTGTGGACAAGTGTTCTGTAACTCCTGCTCTGGATACTTTGTTCCTGCTGTTCAACATCAACAGCATGCTGGAGGACAAACACCCCAATCCGCCAACAAGACCATTTTGCGGGCATGTAAGATGTGCTACGATCAAGTCACAGAGAGGCAACAGCTTTTGGAAGAAGAAGAGGATGCAGGTCGCAAGAAACGCAAAAAAGAAGAGACGGGAGCGGCTCCGCCTCAACAACCTGTAGCAGCCCATCCATCGGCACAACCTTCTCCGCAGGCTGTTTCTCCAGCCTTGCAAGAACAATTGGAGAGGGGAGATTCTGTTCTGCACAATCTCAACAAGAAGCGAACGGAGACCGATTATGTCAAGCGACGTCTCCAAGTCCAAGAGGAGAAACTAGAACAAGATGAGAAAGAACAGACTTCCATGCTATTGCAACAACAAAACCAAAGTGAAAAGATGCAAATGAAACAGGAAGTGGCCAACTCGCAGGGCGTCTTGAGCCCCAAACGACAAGAATCTCAGTCTACCACGAGAAATTTGTCTTCTGGAAACCTTACCACCATGAGCAGCGATACAAACAGCTCACATGCCAACAATTCCACGACGAATTCACGTCTCGAGCAGGTGGAAGCCGCCAATCTTCATTTGGGGCTGACTGCCGCAACCCATTTGGAGCAATTGGGGATTTCGCTCTTGGCAAGTGATGCCCCGCTCCTTTTCACAGAGTTGACGAAGCAGAGCAAAGACCCCAAAGCCCTCTACGCAAAATGGATCTCCACACTAATGGGTCTGGTTACTCGGTGCTGCGCAACGGTTGATCCCAATGTCAAGGGCGGAGATTTGTTGGACATTCGGCCCTATGTCAAGATCAAAGGTAAGCAAGTGCATGTATACCCCCGAAGAAAGAATGGTTGTTGAATGTTGATGATGATGTGGCCCTCATATGTCTGTTGCTTCACTTCTTGCAGTGATTCCTGGTGGCACCTACGAGGATTGTGCGTATGTCAGTGGCATTCTCTTCCGAAAAACTGTGAGCCACAAGAAAATGGCAAAAGAAATAGCGAACCCATCGATTATGCTTTTGAGTGGAGGGATTGAGTTCACCAGAACAGAAAACAGGATTGCATCGCTTGAAACTTTGATGGAACAGGAGGGCAAATACATTGAAATCCTTGTCGGAAAAATTCTCAAGCTGAAACCCGACATTCTAATTGTTGGCAAAGCTGTGAGTCGGAAGGCCCAGGAGCTTCTCCTGAAAGCCAATGTGATCCTTGTGCAACACGTGAAGTCTTCACTTTTGAGCCGAATCTCAAGGCAAACAGGGGCTACGATCATCAGCAGTACAGATCACATCATGAATCAGTTCGGAGCTCATGTGCTTGGCCGGTGCAATCGATTTCGAATTATTGTTGCCCGTGATAACGAAGGATGGATCGACGGCGTCGACCTCGTGCGAGAGAAAGGAAGGGAGCGACGAAATATCAAGGAGCTTCTTCAAAAGAACAATCTCAGCAATGCAGAGAGACAGTCTGTTCTGGCAGCAAACATGCTGGGCGAGAATATTTTTGATGGTCATGAAGCCGTCAAGTCAGGTCTTGCCAAGCGGGGTGTGGCCCAGTCCTACGTTATGTTGGAAGGTTGCCCAAAGCATCTGGGTTGTACTGTTGTGTTACGAGGTGCTAGTCGTGCAGCGCTGAAGCAGGTCAAAGTCGTCTTCCGTTTCTTGATCAATACCGCGTACAATCTGCGCTTGGAGACATCTTTTTTCAGGGAGCGATGTGCCACCATTCAGCCAGATTATCAGGTGAATCCTGCAAATCTTTTCAGTTCGAGTCTCTGTGTCGACTATGGGACACCATCGAGCAGCCGCAAGAGTCGGCCCTGGAATGGAGGGCCAAGCAATGAAAGTGCACAGAGGAGTATTTCTGGTCAGATTTCAGCATTCGACCATCAGGCGATCCTAATCAGCTCTGTTTGGATGACAGATAAGACCCAATGTTGTCCAGCTGAGGTGAAAGGTATCTGTTATTATTCCATGCAAGACGTGTCTTTGGGGCAGTTTCTTCGCGATTCCTGTTTCAATTTGTCACTCAAGTGTCAGAACCCCAGCTGCAAGAAAAGCGTGCTGGACCACTCGCTTTCGTTTGTTCACAACGATGGCCTTATTAACATCACTGTGGACCACATGGAAGAGCCCTTGCCTCCTGCTCCAGTGGATGGGTCAAGGAAATCTGATGTAAACAAGGACGACAACTCAGATGCCGATGAGGTAGATGATCCACCCATTGCCACCTGGACCTATTGCAAGAACTGTTCGAAGGTGGTGACTCCCCTAACATACTTATCCGAGAATACATGGAAGTATTCCTTTGGAAAGTTCTTGGAGTCTTTCTTCTACAACAGGCAACTCGTGATCAATTCTCCTCAGAGTTCTTGCCAATGTTCAACCCAATCTGCAACAACCTTATATTTTGGTTGTGGTCGCCTCGCTGCACGTTTTACTCATGAAAGTGTGCGCCCATTCGGTGTATTTGTCAGGAAAGCTCTGCCGATCGACACCGCCTTTCATAGAACTGAAGCTCTGCGAGAATTGGAGTTAATCTCCCGAAATTCTTCTGTACTTTTCGTGAAATTTGACAAACACATTGAAAAGGTGTCCCGAGAAGCTCGAGCTCTTGGTGGAGCGAACAGGTCAGATCATCTTCAAACCGTTTTATCCGAGCTCCACCGCATAAGCTCCGAGGTGGATCACGCCGCGAAGACACTACAAGAGAAGATAGCCTCTGTATCAGAGAAATGTTCAAAGAATGACAACAGCGTTGTCAGCGATGCTTTGCTTCGTTTCCCTTGGTACGCGAGGCGTTACCTGTTCATGCTCACTTCAACGTGGAATGAGAAGCTCAGCGCCGCTGGTCAAGCCATCGTAGCGATGAAGAAACTGGCTCACGAGAGAAGTGACGGTCTCGTTGGTCAAAATGTTCCAGCAATTGTCGGTGATCAAAATCATGACGAATTGCAGGAGGGAATGCGTCGACTGCGACAACTCCATGAAGTGTATTCACGCTATAACATCGCTGATATCACCACCGTTCTCCCAACGTTCCCTGGAAACAACGTCAAGGCGGACATCGAATATGACGATGATTTCGAGGACCCTGATGGTAATATCGACTTTGCAGATGGTGTTGACGCCGATGTACTGGCATCACGACGGCGCTTTCATCAGTCAAACGGGCAACTCGATGCTTCGAAAGGTTCCACGAAGTCGTCGAGTGTGCGCAGAAATGAGGATATGCGTGGTGTCCGGGAGATACCGAACTCTGCTGTGTCCGCAAAGGTGACCCCCGGTGGTGCAGTGAAAAGTGCGCTGACGCGATTCTTCAATCGTGGTGGACGTGAGTCCGACCCTTATGTTGTCGATCTTGGTATCTTTAGTGAGGGCAGGCCACGGCTGGAACCCGGTGTCAATGGTATTGTGGTACCAGTTATTGATGACCAACTATGTACCGTCATTGCCTATTCTCTTTCTTCAAAGGAATATGCCAGCCAGTACCAAAGCTTCGCAAGTGCTGAGGGGGAAACGCCAGAGCAAAAGGTTACCTTGGACCCTCCGGGTGGTGCACCATCGCTGGAACAAAACTCTCAACACTCTAAACCTCCAACGGGAGCAACCATGAATGACAAGCAAGGGATTGAACGCCGAATGCTTGTGCGGAACAAGTCTCATATCAAACATACATTCCGGGATTTCGACGAAAAAGGACAAAATCTATGCAAGTTTGTATGTACAACATATTGGGCAACACAGTTCCAAGCTGTGCGCCAGGCGTTCTTGTCACCACAGGGAACAAAAGGACCAGATGGATCAATGGCATACCCCAGTGATCTTGATGTCGAACAGGCCTATATCCAAAGTTTGTCATCAACGTATTCCTGGGCTGCCAGCGGAGGGAAAAGTGGTGCGAGTTTTGCTAGAACATCGGATGACCGTTTCGTGATCAAAGTTATTTCCAGAACGGAACTCCAAATGTTTTTGGAAAGTGCGCCAGCATACTTTGAGTACTTGAGCAAAGCCTTCTTTCATGCTCTACCAACGGTTCTCTGCAAGATTGTTGGTGTATATCAAATCGGATATCACAACCGAGTGACTGGGAAGAGAAGCATGGAACAGGTGACTGTGATGCACAATGTCTTCTACAACAAGAACATTACTAGGATTTTTGACCTGAAGGGATCGCTACGAGGGAGATTTGCGTCGACCATACAACGGTCAAAGGGTGACAGTCACATTGAAACACCCACGAATTCAGAAATATCGTCCCAACGGCGAGTTGGATCCGAGATTGGTTCTGACGGTCGATCTGAAGCAGATATCGTTGACAAAGATGACTCTCTTGGAACATCCAAGAAAAACTCAGGTACTCTACTTGATGGTGACTTCTTGGAGTTCACTGCAGGACGTCCTATGCCAATGAACGATCGAGCGAAGGCGGTGTTCCACATGTCGATTCTGAATGACACACTCTTTCTCTCTATTATCAATGTATTGGACTATTCAATATTGGTCGGTATCGACGAAGAGAAAATGGAACTTGTCGTCGGCATCATCGATTTCATGCGCCAGTATGATATCTTGAAACAAATGGAACGTGTTGGTAAGAGTCTTCCGATGGTCGTGGGAAGTGAAGCACCCACCATCATTCAACCTCCACTCTACAAGGCCCGCTTCACGAACGCAATGGAACGATACTTCATGACAGTTCCTAGTAAGTGGACTGCAATATAGCCGCTAACCCAGCATTGTCATCACGTGCAACGATATAAACCTAAATACGAGTACACCTACTATCTACCGAACCATGCAGTACCAATCTGGCTTCAACAATATGCACACAGATGTCAACACCATCCCTGAAAAATGGGGATGGGTTAATCCCAACATATAGATAGACATGCAACGTTCCTAGACATCCATCCCGTTGGAGGAAATAAGGGGAGTCGATTCTGTAGGGGTATCCTCGACTTCAACCGCTTCCTTCTCCGGTGTCTCTTCGGGCTTGGACTCTTCAGCCATATCATCGTCGTCATCATCGTCCTCTGGTGCAAAGCACGAGGACAAATATTCTTCAGGTGAGGTCAGGTGATCATCGGGGATACGCGACAACACGCCAAGTCTGGAGCATGACTCCTCCTGGTCCAAAAGAAGAACGACAACGGTGGCAACACAATACCCCAACGTCAAGTTGATTGGTAGCCCCCTGTAAGATGGTCACAAATTATGAGAACCTCAGTTTGAACATGATGAACAGTACAGTGGAAACAAATCATAGGATCACTTACAAGGAGTCCCAGAAAAATGCAGCCGAGGCAGCTTGGAAGAGCTCACAGAGAATGATGACAAACACGCCTACAACCACCAATGTCCAGGAAGGTTCGAAGTAGTAGGCCAACGCAGCTGAAGTCAACACAGCATTGTACCCAGCAATTCCGGCATTGAAGGTAACAGGAGGCAACTGAATAAGCATACCCAATAGAGTGGCCAAAATACTACCCGAAATCATGGCAGCAGTCAAAATTCGGCTGAAGAAAACAGCTCCCAACAACATGAAGACTCCACTGGCAACTCCTTGGACCAAATATGTTGTTGAAATGGCATTCAAAGCAGCAACTCCAACTTGGTATTCACTGCCATCGTCATGAACAATCTCGGACGTAGAGAGGACAAAGTTTCGATCCCAGAGAATTGTGGCAACCAAAAAGACAATCATGACAAGATTATACGGGATGAGGAGCGGAGGAATGCAGGTCAGCCACACTCTGGTACAGAAGAGGTAGGTCATCAAGATGGCGGGAGGCAAGATAATAGCCGAGAAGAGAATACTACCAAACATGCCATACCAGTGAGTATCAAACTTGAGAAAGACAGCAGTCCCAGCTCCTACCAATACAGCATTGAAGCCAACCATACCAGATTTGAGCTCGGCCAATGGTACCAATTCAAAGCTGTAGGAGCAGCAGGTGACAGAAAGGACACACAAGAGAGCACACAGAAAAGCTAGCGGCGAACCAAGAAGCATTCCAAACATGATAAAGGCACCAGAAACCGGGTTATCGCAGAACAAAACTCGACCAAACGCCCGCAGAATCGCTTCCGCCCAAACCATAAAGAATCGTGTGTCATGTTTGTCGAACAATGCGATGGCCCGTCCCATGTATTTGGATTCATGTGTGTGGTGAACTTCTTGTACCTTGTGCACATGAGGTTCAACATGAGTCTGGTAACTCTTAATGCTAGATTCCTGAACGTTTCTAGCTGTTTCCTGTGTCTTGGTCTTGACATTTTCGACAGCAGGAATAACCTTTTCGTCGATGACACGCCGGGTGCTGTTTGGGAGATCCATGATGAAAGTCTTGGATGCTTCAAAGTTTTGAACAGTACCTTGCTTGAAGTTTTCTAGACCAGGCTTCACGTGTTCATCCATGAGCGCTTGTGTGTTTTGGGAGATTCCTTTGATAGAATCTGAAGTGCGTTGTTGCACTCCTTGTACGGCTGCACCAGCCTTGTCCAAATGTGGCTTGACATGTTCGTCCAACGCGCCTTGGAACTTTTGCATGTTTTCATCAAAGCCCTTTTGGATGGGCTGAATACTCTTGGAGATGTTCTGGAGGACTTGCTCGACTGGTCCAGGCTCATTGTTGCTGGACTCATCGTTCGAAGAATCCACTCGAACTTCTGCAACATCTCCAGGTTCTACATCCGTGACGATCTTGATCTCTGTCTTTAGATCTTTCACATCGTCACTACCGGGAGTTACTTCTATGGACGACATATTCTTGGATACTCTGAATTGTACTACGATGGGGCAATGCGGAATATGAGTACGACAACACTCCGAGTTTGTGCCTGATACGACCTTCTTGTCGCAAACAAATGAAAAAATGCGATGTTCTGTTTTTCAGCTGGAGCATATGATTACGTCAGCAGCGGATATTCGAATACAAATCGAATTTATTCGCAATAGTTCAAAGTGCGCCGGCATGTCCATATATGTCAGAATAGTGGGTATGAATATGAATAGACGAGGATTCAAAGCATGATGTTGTCGTCTTGTGTGATAACGATGATAGATGATGAACATTGATCATCCATTGATTTCCATTGCTACCATATCTACCAGAACAATGATTAGTATTGTATGTTCTATTGTCCTTCCAAGGCCCCTAATCTAATACAAGTTACATGGCCCCAGGTCCGGCCAAAGTTATTCAAAGCGCGTGAAAAGAGTCTGGCGTGGTAGTTCCCATTCATTCACTATGACGTATGTCATACTAGAAAGCGGTAGCATCCATGATATCACTTTCCTTGCACCCTTGTGGTGTCGATGAAGAGGTTCGAGCTCTACACCATTTCCACTTCAGCTGTAGCAATCGGAGCCATGGCATAGTCAACCTGTTGCGATCGACGTCGTCTGGACCCACCTCCTGTTGTTCTCCTTCGTTGCGAAGCTCGTGGCGATGAAGATCCGCGGCTTTGAAACTGTTGCAATTCCGTCATGATCATGGAGAGCATGATGACCCCCACCAAAACACCAAATATCACAAAGCCTCCATCCACCTGTTCCGTTGAATCATAGTATACATAATCCACTCCCCCACAAAGCAAAAATAGCGAGTGATCCAACACTAATTCTGTCGAGCTATTTCCGGAGCTCCAATGATCGACATACGATCGGAAAATCTCCATGTCATCGCAAACGTGTTCTTCAAAGTACTCTTGCACACGAGCTGATGTCATGTTGGCCATGAGGCTCTCCACAAACTGGTTTTTCTCGTCCAAATTGCCAGGATGATAGGGAAGTGTTGTATTGGAGCGTCCAAAGTCCACTTGGGCCCAGCCCTCCACATCCATGGTGAACAACACTTGAGGGGATGTAACATTGCAGCTGTTGTAGTACCACTTCGCTGGTGAAATGTCTTTCATGCCGTTCGTTCGCAGGTTATGTCTAATATCTGTATAATTCAAGTTGGGGATGAGGGATTGGAAGTAGTCCTCAAAGACATCATCGACGTCGAAAGTGGATCGGATATCATGATGGCAAATGAATTGGACATGTACACTGGGCAAACGAAAAGTGGCCTCGTCTGACATGCTTTCTTCGTCTCGCGGTTGTGACGACTCGACCATTCTGTCACCTTGCTGCATACTATTGCTGGTATTGTTCCTCTGAGAGTACAATTCAAACAAACAAGTACAGAACTAGCTACTTTGGACGCTTATAATGACGACTGAAATGGATTTCTTGTGTTCACGACGGTGGCAAACGCCATGGAAGGAAGGAGCAAGAACGACAGAGGACTAAAATGATCGTAGGACACCACGCAGTGTCGTCACGACACACGTTGCGACAATATGAGACTCTCTTAGCTCCAATATTCTCCTTCATTATTGTAGGCATATATTCTTCTGCAACTGTAGTATCATCAATCACCATTCATAGATTCATAGTACTGTGTACGACAGGACACAGGACTACACCAATAGTAAAGAAGGATGGATATAGATACTTGATACAGGAGCAAGAATAGTTTTATGTAGATTCTTAGTCCATCAACAACTCATCCACCCCAAACGATGCATCATCGGAGTCAATGTCCGAGTCCATGCAATCCAACTCCATGGAATGATTGGACAAGGTAAGTAGGGCATTTTGTTTGAGTTGCTGAGCTGACATTCCACTCAATCGCTTATTCTTGGCTCCCTCGCCGACATGTCGGCTTAGCAACATATCCTGACGTGTTGAATCCCCGGGGAAGAATATTTCCCCTATCAGGTCCCAGCGAATTGGCTCTCCTTCTTCTGTACATTTGTGGAGGTGCGATAGGACAACCTCCAATTCCATCTCCGAGAGTTCAAAAAAGCTGCGGAAAGTTTCGTTCGTTTCGCCTCCACCATCTCCCCACTCGTTGTTGTTGAGAAAGTCAACTGTCATACCCACTAGGTCCTTCTCGAACTCTTCTTCCTCCAAACAGGCAAATTCGTCGTTGTATCCCAATGGGAACACAATTCTTTCAATGATATCCCACTGGATATCAGCTCCAGTGTCTGCGCATACCCTGACGTGTTGAACCACTTCACCTACATCTTCCAAGGTCAACGTTGTCAAGTGTGCCTCCTCTTCGTTGGTGGTTTGGAGCAATTGAACCATCATTTCACGACGAACCGTTCGCTTTTCTGGACAGAGCTTCACGCTCTCCCTCTGCAATGTCTCATAGAGGTCCAACAAAACATCTTGGAAGTCTTCCTCTGGTGATAGATCTTCATCGTCACAGTCATAGTCAAACTTCCGTTCTCCCTTGCTAGAATCCATGTTGCTACCCGAACTAGTTTTTCTTCCTGTTGTCAACGTTGGCGAGCTATTCCAAAGCTTTGAAACGCTGAAATGCAAACTGTCATTGCGGAGGGCGTGGAGTGACGAGTTTCCAAACATGCCTAACGAATCCAATGTATGCCTTGAGGTTGCTGGCAAGGTCACATCAGCCGTGGACGTATCAGGGAAGAACATTGTTTCCACCAAATCCCATCGAATTTCCGAATCTCCGTCGAGGCACAACTCCAAATGCTCCAAAACGAACTCCAAATCATTCCTTTGGACATCATATTGAGACAACAATGCTTCCTTGAGAAAGTCAGCAGCCTCAGTGTCATCATCCAAAATGTTCAACAAAGTACACTTGAGTTGGAAGAACCTGTGGAATTGCGACCTTCCCGCGTTGCTCATAGAATCCTTTGCGGATGATAGATTCTCGAGACTAGGTCTGGCAAGACCCTTCAACTCTGAAATGACAGCTACATGGGACAAGAATCCCTTCAGATCCGTCTTGGAGTGCCCGGACGTTGTAGAAAGGTAGGTGGGTACCTTGTCATACTTGTGCCTTTGTTTCGACTTGGCCTTTTTCATTGGATGCTTCATGTGATCGACCTCTACCGACGCTTGCGACTGACAAAGTGTTGTATCTTCATCCGTTGCTACAACTTCTGAATCGTGCACTCTGGGCGTCAAAGTGCATGGTTGCTCCAATCCAGCAAAGCGCTCATGAATAGCCGTGTTTGCAGAATGTTCCGTGGTACTATTGCCAGGATGGCCAGGCTCATCGAGCAAAATGCATAGCACATCTTGGAGATCGCTGTGTTCTCTGTTGTGCGAGCGCCTTTTGTGCGTGGAGGTCTTGTTGGGGTCTCGGCTCTTGGACTTGCTGCGACTCTTCTTGCGAGTGGCAGATTCCTTCTTGTCACCATGCGATGATTTCTTTTCCAGCGAGTCTGAGATGCCTTGAAGTTCCTTCTTGGCATTTCGCCGTCGTTCCTCTCTTGTCTTCTTAGACTTTGTGGACTTCGTGGATTTGGTAGACTTCGTAGACTTGGTTGATTTCGTGGATTTGGTAGACTTTGTAGACTTGGTTGATTTGGTAGATCGCGTGGACTTGATAGATCGGGTGGAATGCTTGCTGGATCCAAGACTGTTCTTGGATTTGGAAGATTTCTTGCTGGCTTTCTTGGATACTTCCTTGAGAGGCTCGTCGCCACTATCAGCAGAAGGCGACGGCAAAGGAGATTCAGACTCTTCCATACTGAGAATATCAGAGGAGATATTGTCAGAAGTGAGATTATCGGAAGCGACAATTTCCGAAGTGATAATGTCGGTGGGAACATCCACAGAAATAGCCACTGCCGCTTCTGTGGAAGATGGAACTTCATTGGAGTCGTCGACTTGCTCGGGCGTTACAGTCGGTATATGTAGAGTAGGAATACACAATGTAGTTGGCGGATGACCATGGTTCGATGACTCTCGCTTTTTGGTCGACTTCTTCTTGGGTCGCTTGTCATGAGACCGAAGGGGAGATTTGGGTGGCTCGTCCTTGCAGATCTTGACGTCACCTCGACCAGAAGCCTTGGCAGCGTGATGGTCCGTTGCCCGGCGAATCAAGCTATCCTTCCATCTGTCTACGGGAGCTGATATTGGATCACGTTCATCTTCCAAGAATCGGCTCAGACTGGCATGGATCGAGCGACGGTTCCGTTGAGAAGATTCCGTCTTTTCTTCTTGGAGCATGCGATGACGGGAGAGCTTCGGAAGAGCTGGAAGATCCTTTGTTCCTCGACTTGCCAACAAGGAGCGTATCGTTGTTGGATTTCTTGATCTTGGAGAAGATTTGAACGATTCCATTGGCATGGTTGCCATGGTTTCATCGCCCCACTTGGGTGCCATTGTTTCCGGCCGTTTTTGTGGGAGTTGGGCGCCTCGTCGTCGTGTCGTCGCCGGAAGTGGCTGGATAAATCAGTCGCCTACACGCTTCGACTGGTGGTGGGTCGTAGGTCGTAGCTGCTCCTTAGTAGTTCACTGTTGACGTACAAAGGCATATTTACAAAGAACAACGCTGTGCAAGGTTAAAAAGTCGCGAACCCGATGAAATGTCAGTGTAATAGTAGATGGCATCCGGAAAAACGCTTCCATATAACTCAACTTTGGAGGAGAATGTACCCTTGATAGGGCAACCTTTATGTGCCAATATCAGAACATTCGGAAATCCATAACACGAGCGATGGTGATTGGGTAACAGCACAGTCACGGTTGAAATATCTTCCGCATCAGCACCTGGACAGGCTAATTATGAAAGAGGGCGATGGTACTCGTAAAACGGGAAGGTACTGTAATTCTTTAAGGTGAAGTCACAGCTATTGTATTTAACCTCGAGTACTTTTCGCCACAACAACAACCATCGCGGTGGTTCAGTTTGACACTTCGCTGGAATTTGTACGCTGCATGCGGCTTTCGTGGCAATATCATCGTCACAACAACATCATGAAGTATTCCAAGCATTCCAGCAGCCTATCTTCCGACTATCTCGACTCTGGATGATCGTCGTAGTTGGATTCCAACCAGTCCATAGATTCTCAGTCCCAACCAGGGTTAATCGCAATTGGTCAACCATCGAAAGAACCGAAATCTGCAACGGCCTTTTCGAACTGGAGCAGGAGTCTCAAATAGATATTCCACAAGCGTCACGTCAGAAACTTGGATCCAGACTCCAGCATCAGCCAACATCAATTCTGGATTTGTCGAGATCAATGTTGGGTATCCTAGCTCCTCGTCGTAGGTGATGTTGATCTCAATGTAGTACCCATCAATGGCTTGTTGAACCAGTCCAAAGAGTCCTTGCATCGTGTAATAGTCATAGGGTGATGCTTCTCCACTGGCGATATCCACAACACTTGTGATCTCACCATTTGTCACTTCGATTCTCTTGGGATTGACATAGTCCTCAAAGCAAAAACAAGTCACTGTAATGGTGAACGAGTAAATTGGGGTTTCTTGGGAATCCCAGAGTTCCATCATGGTGTCGAGTGTCTGCTGAACGAATGTATACGGAACGAGGCTTGACACGTGGATTTCAGCTCCTCCTTCCACGACAAAGTCCGTAGGATAGCCATACTTTTGGTTGAATGACACCTCGGGCGAGTCTGCGGCTTCAATGGCATCAAAGAGTTCCTCAATGGTTGGGAAATCATCCAAACTTGGGGTACTTGTTGTGTCTGGTACCAAATAGTCCCCGGTAGAAAAACCTGTCACTTCACCTTCCCGAACATCAACGTAGTACTCCATTTCCAAATCCGAATGGCTGTAGTGGAAGGTGTAATCCAGATCCTCGCCATCGCTCCAAGAATTCCAAAGTGCTCGAGCTTCCTCGACGCTTGTCACAGTAGTGGATGATATCCGGTCTACGAACAATGCCAGGATGGCGACAGTGAATACAAAGGGGCCTCTCATACTTCAAAAAAGGAAACACTGATTCGATTTGCTCTTCTCGTTTTTTGTGGGATACCAACCACGCCACACCTACAATCCCAAAATCGGTCGAGTAGAGGCAGTTGCCACGATCGCCGCCATGACAAAGGGTACTACAGATGGCGTACCAGCTCCACGTAGGATCCAGTAGGTTTTGTACGCAGAGTGAGCGCGCACCACCATCGTCTCCGACCATCACGACTCAGGAAATCTTTCTCATTCAAAAAAATATGCAAGCCCACCTCCTATTACAAATGCACAAAGATATATTGCTCGCACAACACAAAACAAATTCAACTCTACCACAGACACACCAGTGTCGTTCGATCTTTCTCCAAGACTGAATCAAAGCCAAGCGCGATTTCTTTCTACAGGTAGCATCATGATGGCGACAGCTACCGATCTTCTTCTATATTATGTACTAGGCGACGGCAGGAACAGCGTCCCCACAACTATCATGGTGATTTACTATTCTCCAATCAATTGATGAATTTGTAGTAAACAAAGGGCGACGATGAAGACACCCGATACGCTTTTTCGAAGAGGAGATCCCGACCCACCAGAGTTCAGTACTGCCATCTCTTCCACAGTGAAGGAAATTTCATCGTCTGCCAGGAGAGTATCATAATCCAAAGAAATGTAGGCAGGAAAACCCAACTCGGGATCGTATTGGACATCAATTTGGACATACCGTCCGGAGATACCTTGTTGGATCTTTTCGAAGAGGTCTAGGACGCTGTAGTATGCACTGATTGACAGGGATGCGGTCCCATTCTCGAGCTGAACAGAAACGATCACATTGTCAGTGACTTCAATTCTCTTGGGCAGTGTGTATTCTTCAAAGCAGTAGCAGGAGATGGTTTCCGTGAACACATAGTCTGCAGATCCAGACTCATTCCACAGTTGCATGTTTTTATCGAGTTCTGTCTGTAGAAAAGAATATGGAACAAAGTTGGATACTTCAATCTCAGCATCAGCCAAAGAGCAGTAGGTTGGATAGCCGTAATCTGAGTCAAATGTAGCTTGAGAATTGGATGTCGCCTCAATGATGTCAAACAGCTCTTCCATTGTTGGGAATGTGTAGAAGGATGAATCCATTGGTGAAAAATCTATTGGGCTCCCAGTCATCGAAACACCCTCAACTACTCCCTCAGTGACTAGGACATAGTAACTTGAGTCCAAGTCAGAATGGCTATATCGGAAACGATAATCTGCGGATGTTCCGTTCTTGGTCAAAGAATCCCAAAGCGCCCGAGCTTCTTCCAGGACTGATGTCTCAACAGCAAAACATATCCGGAAGAGTAGCAGGAAGGGAAGAACATATATCCATGGAAGGAAGTCTTTCATCGTTGCTACATTCACTGCCGAACTCGTATCCTTTGTGAAAACTGTTGTCCATTGTCGCAATCTTGCATCTTGACAAGTTCGACTAAAACGATCAAGTCACGAGAATGTCGACCACGGAACTAAAAACTCCGAGTGCACTACTCAGAAAGGATGTCAGCACTAGTGGATGGACCTGAGACTTTTAACCAAAAATTGCTGTGTTTTGAACAGGAGACTATGAAACGTTTTGAAGTGATAATACTGGTACGCAGGAAGGACAGGTATTGAAAGTGATGAAAGAACCTTGAAAATTTATATTATGCAGAGTAGGCGCTTGTGCTTCCCACTCCGAATCTTTCTTGGCTGCAGGTTTGCCGACCAATGCAATCTTGCGGCGGTCAATAGCCCATTGCCCATTCGTTCAAGCACAAATCATCTTATAATAACCAGACCTCTTCTGTTTGTCAGCAACAATGTCTATCAAAAAGTAAGTCTTGTTAGCCACAACTACGATGTATTTTCGGGAAGCGTTGTTGTCTCACGTTTTTTATTGAAGAGTCCTGATCCCCATTGTCATGGAGCAAGAGGCTCGTCCCTTCATTGACCACATGGAGTTGAAGCTTGTTGAAAACTTCTTCCCTTCTAACACTCCCTTTTTGTGCTATGAGGGCATGCACGGAAGTTGTGATGTTACTGTTATTACCTTTGGACACGACCACGTGTACGGTACAGGAGTGGATAACTGTGGTACTGTTCCTGCTAGCCTCGCAACCTTCCTCGCCTTACAAAAGCACCCCGTGGATTTGGTCATTAACGCTGGAACCTGTGGAGGATTCAGTCGAAAGGGTCTTGGAATTGGAGATTGTGTATTGACCACTGGTGTGGCACACCATGATCGTCGTATTCCAATCCCTGGATTCGATGCTTACGGAATTGGAAAGTTGACAACTCTTGATCCTACCCAAATGGCAGCCAGCTTGGGATACAAAACGGGAGTCTGCACCACTGGAAACTCTCTTGATAATGTTGAAAAGGATGACGAAATTATGCTTGCCAACGATGCATCTGTTAAGGACATGGAAGCTGCTTCTCTTGCCTGGGCATGTGCCCTGCACAAGACTCCATACCTTGGAGTCAAAGTTGTCACTGACATTGTAGATGGCCCACATCCCACGCAGGATGAGTTTCTCGCAAACTTGGCGGCCGCTGCCAAGAGTTTGCAAGAGGCACTGCCCATTGTATTGGAATACGTCACCGACAAAACGCCAGAAGAACTCTAACCAGTTCGGGTTGCTGAGGTGGAAATGTCAATAAACTAGTCCTACGATTATAAATTGCTGAGAAACTTTCATAGACGTGTCTGTTAGTATACAAAGGCCTTCTGACTCTCCTACTGGCAGGTTAAAGCGAAAAAAGCAGCTTGACGAGATTTGGGAAGGTGCCGACGACCGTAGTATAGGGTCGGATCGCTGGAGCAACCACCAAATGCGTCAGTTGGGTCGCTTTGATGCAGCAGTAGTGGGCTGCTATTGTTATTTTTCTACATTACTACCTAGTAGTGGTTCCAAGGTGCAGAGATACTCAACCCCCATATCAATCGTGTGACCTGTTTCAGTTGACCACCGCCTCTTGGTACCAGAAGATTCTGATGCAGTTCTACCGGTCCTGTGATGCTCGAATCCCCTTCGGCGAACCCAGCATATCCAACAGCAGTGCATGTCCTCTACTACTCTATCTGCGTTCAAGCTGCTGCTATGGCGGCATGCAGGAATTAGCCTGATCCGTCGTCGTCGTCGTGCGAAACTGTCTGGGACGTTCACAGTAGTACCGCCGTACGAGTAGTAGTGTTCTTAATATATTACCGGTTATAGTAGTATTTTCGTATTTTCAGGTGGGTGGGTGGTGGTACGTTTACTGTGCTGTGGAGGTGATGACAAGTTGAGAATTGCGATTTGTGATGGTCTTTGTGTCCTTCTACCCAATTGGGTTCGGTTTGGGCGTCCGAGGAACTACGTGGCAGTAAATAATTAACGGCATCTTCACAAGAAACGCGAGAAGACAGAAGACGCGAGACCGAGGAGGATTGCTTTATGTATTGTGTGGTACCCGTGCTACTACCGCACCAGTGGTGGGACAGGGCTTAGTGAAACGCAGTGGTGGGGGAGTGAATGACACAACTTTGCTTATTGAGAGGGCTTTGTGAAACGCAATGGGAGTAGTAGGAGGCCATCAAGTTTTGATGATGATGACAACAACGGAACTTCGGCGCCCAAAAGGAAGGCCTCTTCTTGGCGGCGTAGATCGTAGGAATGTACTACCGTACTGTTGTACCGGTAACGTCTTACTGGATGCACGTGACCTGCCGAGCGAAAGCACGAGTTTACCTGCTGGTGGGGGGGCAATCATCAAAATCATCACGTAGTGCGATGGCATCCGAAATCAGAAAGTTGTTGCATCCGATTTCATTATTTAAAGCGATGACCGAAGCATCGTCTGAGCAGGCATTTCGAATGCAGAATGCATCACAACATCAAATACTACCGGAACTCCAGCTTGAAAACAATGAGGTGGCGGTAGCACGATAAGTTCTCCTAGTTCTTCGCCGCCATCATTTTTTCACGTGAAATTTGCATGCCGTACGTGCATTATTTACGATTACGGTATCGGGGTGCTCATACTGCACCGGAACGCTCACAAATCAAAAAACGATCGGCACAAAAGAACCCAACCATGAAACTCTCACAGCAAGGAAGAAATGGAAGTTCATCGAGGCGGAGCAGGATGATGAACACCTCTCGGTTCCCTACGCTCACACCTCTGCACGAGGAGAGTTGCTCTGATGACTCCTCAGGCACCATTGAAGATGACAGCACTGACGAGTTTCCAAGCAAAGCACCTACTAGAGAACGTCGTCCCGCTTGGACCGAGTGTGAGACTTCTGTACGGGTTCGTCCGTTCTCGTCCTCCTCTTCACAGAGACGACCCCAAGGTGCAAGTCCCCCCCTCTAAAGCCCCGGCGACTAATTGTCTCTTGAACTGACTCCAGCAGGCAGCAGCAGAGATTGCAAGGATTACTGGCAGTGCTGACATCACGCAATAAGGGGAAGCAAAAACCAGATATATGGGAGGTACTGGAGTCTGAGAAGCAGCAAGAGAGTATGCTTTGCTTGAGACTTCCGTTAGGCAATGTCCACCGGCATTCTTGCATTCAATAAGTTTGTACGTGCTACCACCATGACGAGAACAGGTGGTGGGCAGACCAAGTACTTGGGGTGATGTTTCAAGATCCGACATGTTCCAACGTATTGATGTATCATAGGGGGTTTTGTCAAATTGTACATAACTATAGTTGCGATGATGAGATCAAAGTGCGTTGTCAAAACCATGTTCTAGTTAGAGTAGCAAAACCACTGTAGACTGGGAATTTACAGCAGCAAACATGAGTGCAAGGCGTGCTTGGTGCCCTTCTCGACCCTCAACACTAGCGGACCACCCAATATCATCAGAATGAATCATTTTTGAAATAGACTTGCTCAAGCGTAAGACCATGAGGTGGTGCTGGCTTACTGGGGTTTACAACACGACCTCGAGCCAATGTGTCTGGATCGTGAAGCAAATCGCGGAACATATGCGTTGTCACGTCGCCTTTCCAGACGTCCATGGCAGTCCCAACAAGATTTCGTACCATCTTATACAGCGCGCCTTCCAACTCCACTTCTATTCGGTAGTATTGACGTTCAGCATCCTCCAAAATCAATTCACACCGCCGGATTGTTCGCGTGGTGGACACCTCGAAACCAAGCTCTCGACTAAGCGAAACCAACGCCCCAGCAAAACAGGCGAAGTTATGCGATCCTTCAAATGCCTGGAGAACGTTGCGCAAAGTGTTAGGCTCAATACGAGTACCGACCTGTTCTGCTTGCAGAGTAGGTTGCCATCGTCTGTGACGTTCAGTTGGATCTATTGCGAATCTGGACAAGCATAGGCGGTAACAATAAAGCTTGGAGTCACTACTTCGCATTGCATCCCAGTTATGTAGGTTGGTTTTTCCATGGGTGGTCACATTGGACGCTGGGGGAGCTGGCCCCACATTCCATACACGAATGTCGTCCGGAAGAAGGCGATTCAGGGCTAACTCGACTTGCTGGTTCCATTGTTTATTGTTGATTTTATCACATTCATCAAAGGACAAATCAAAGTGTATTGCTTGACCTCTTGCATGTACCCCGGCATCTGTCCGACTGGTACCGACGACTCGTATGTGGCGTTGGAAATACTCGCCAAGGGCTTGCTCCAGCACTCCTTGAACCGTTCGAGACCCTGTATTGAACTGATAGCCAGAAAACCCCTTGCCATCATAGGCCACCCGACAGCGGTATCGAAGTTTGGTTGGGTCCTTTATTACGGCAAAAGATGAGTCTGGAAACAAGGTCTGGGAAACAGTGGACAAGCCGGGAAGCTTTGGCGTTGCAAATGAATGAGCAAGCCACGGCGTTTCCCAGACGATAAAGAGCGCTACGAGAATTGCAGCGCTCCAAATAGACACCATATTTCAGATAGGTACATTGATGCTTCAAAAAGGCTCTTTGGACAATGGAAAACAGTTCAGAAACTCCACCAGGACGACCGTATCCAACCCATGGTGGTCGGTGGTGCTGTTCAAAACCCCTTCCATGCAAGCCTGAAAATGCAACAACGTGGAACTTTTCTGATAGATGGACAGACACAGCGGTATTCAGGTGCACGTTTCAGTCGGTTCCAAGTATGGGTGACGCCGCTGCTAACTGGAGGTGGTGGTACTAATAGTCCCACCCACAGACTCTGTCCTTCGTCCTTGGATGACTCCATTGACTCATTCGGCTGTATTAGCCTATCCAGCGGATCGATCCAGTAAGATCGAGCCACTGGAAAGTCGGAGCCCTTTGGGATTCCGGCAGGGTGGGAGGGTGGGAAAGGTTAAAAACTATCTAAACGGAGAGATAAGCTCGCCGTTTGCTGGGTTCAGTGTCAAGAGGACAGGGCTGCTGCCAAACAGTGAGGCGAAGATCTCCTCCCGCTGGTCAGCCGCTGCTCTTCGTCTGGATCTCGTTGGGCTCGTCTGTGCCTCGCTCCGGGTCGATCTTCGCCTGGCGTCCAGACGTAGGTGTCCCCCTAGAACCTTTCTATCCAAGTGGAGAGACAAGGTTCCAAGTATGGGTGACGCCGCTGCTAACTGGAGGTGGTGGTACTAATAGTCCCACCCACAGACTCTGTCCTTCGTCCTTGGATGACTCCATTGACTCATTCGGCTGTATTAGCCTATCCAGCGGATCGATCCAGTAAGATCGAGCCACTGGAAAGTCGGAGCCCTTTGGGATTCCGGCTCCGCCATCCCCCCTGGCTCATCGACGAAGAAACTCCAGTTCGCAACTCCAGTTAGCCCCCCCTGGCCTCACATGCACAGCAAAGTGATGCGAATTCTGTCGCGATTGGTCCAATCACGATAAATAACATCAATAGGTTCCCCAGTAGATTTTGACTTCTCCTTTCTCCTGGTCCAGCGCCCGTGTTCATAAATCTGATCTTCAGTGGCACGGTGGCGGTGTTGTTCAGAGGGGCGTGTGACGTGGGAGCGCGCCCCACGACGGTAGGAGTGTAAAGAATAGAATTTCTCCGGGATGGTATTGCCCGGAGCGTCATCGAAAGTTCGAAGAAAAGGGTCTCCTAGGAAACGGAGCTGCGACAAGGCAGGATAGAGAACATGGTGTCGGAAGAAGCGAGACGTCCACCGAGTGCCCGTAGGGAGTGCAAAGAGAAACGCAGTGGGTTCCGGGGCCGGGTGCCACGCGTAACGGACACGAGTGAACCAGTCACCAGGGCAGTGACCCCCAAGAGTACGGAATGCAATGATCCTCATGTCGGCACGGGAGGTGCGGTTGGTTTTGGTCTCCGGCCCAAGCCAGAGCCGAAGAGCACCACAATTGGGAGGGAGGTCAATAGAGGGGCCGTCGGCAGGAAGGGTAAGGGTGCAGTCTTCCCATGTAAGACGGAACAGCTCCGACGATCGAACCCATGTGAGCCAAAGCAGAGAATGAGCAAGGCCAGCTTGGGCCCAGTAGAGTTTAGCCAATCCCCGAGGAGCCTGCTGATAAAGTTGGTCCAGGCGTTGTTGAATCCAGAGGGAATGACCGCCGAGGAGGGGAGTAGCAGGCTTGGGATCGTCCCCCAGCCGAGCTACCACCATGCCCAACGCCAGGCGAGTGGCTCCAAGACAATCCGTCGGTCGCGTTGCTACATGGATGAACCGATGTTGTGAGTCCATGTAACCGCCCTGTGGATTGGTTTGAAGCAGTTGGATGGTGTGGAAATAAGACGCAGCACTACGGAGCTGCCGAATGGTCCCGTACGCCAGGGGCCGCTCAGGATGAGAAGCGGGGCGACGAAGGGAAGCAATCTCATGAGCCCACAAGAGGGGTATGAGATCAGGCCCAAAGTCAAGGGCCGAGGAGCTCTCGGTGAGAAGCGGCACGCGAAAGGTGCGGGAGAAATCCAGGAGATGGCGGAGATGTCGTTGATATGACTGGTGAGTTGACAGCTGCCAAGAGTGGGCAACATCTAACTGCCGCATCCGTTCCACACATAGAAGAGCTTTGTCAGTGGGGTGGTGCAGGGGCCGATTGACAACAGCTCGGACAACACACAGCTCGCACATGTAACCAGGCCATATAGAAACGGGAGGAAAGGTCAGTCCCCGATCTTTGTCGCGGCGAGTGGTAAAGGGAGCTCCCACTCGAATACATCTCGTGTGATAACGAACGCCACAAGGAGGGTACTCAGACCCCGCAGCGGTTCGTAGAGGTTTGGTAGCATATGTGCAAGTGAGGATATGGTTGTCACGACGGGAGAACCCGTCCTGGCACCCCGCGCATCTGCTCGGCCTGTTGCTGGTGCCATCTGATGGCAGCCGAGGGAGGTGTGTCCATTGGTCTGCGAGCAATAAACGAGGTTGCAGGGGGTGAGACGTACGAGGTACTAAACGGGGCAACATGCAGGACAACCACTGGAATGGGGACAGGAGGTTGTTCAGATAGCGGCCACTCTCGGACGTCAAGGTGCTCCACGTCGACGATGTGCTTCGATAGCCCATGCCAAAATCCAGCTAGCACTCGAGGGACGAGGAAGAGCATCTCCGTGTCATACGGGCTCTCAACCCAAGTCTCGAGGGCGCGGATGAGAAGCTGGGCGGCACCTTCTGGTGAAGGTGTCCACACTGTACATCGGTGGAGCCAGGAAGTGGACTGCCAGGGTGCGCATGCATCCACCCACGTCCAATCTGGCAAGGTAAGATAAGGCATGACCAACGTGGCCATCCAGCCGGCACTGACGCTGACGGGCTCGAAGATCGATGCGTTGAGGTCCTCCGGGGATACTCCGGAATGGTTCAAGGGTGTAGCCCAAACGCCACGGCTCAAACCATCCGTGCCTTGCGAAATCATTACGACCCCAGGCACGTGGACTACCTGCAAGGTACATCCCATCACCAACTCCCAATGACGAATTTCCATGATGAGCTGTTGAAGAGCAGGAGTACGAGAAGATCCACTTTGGCAGATCCAATACGTCACCATATTATCGGTGAAGTAAAAGATCTGGGCTCCTTGTGTAAAACGCTGGGGTTCCTGTGCCAGCTGGCGCATGGTCAGTTCTAGGGTCTTCAGCTCCTTCCAATTGGAGCTATAGTGGAAGGCATGGGGAGTCCACTGTCCTTGCCACATGACCATTTGGTTCGCTACCGTCAGTGTCCCACCGGTGCCCGTCCCACTCCCATCTCCCCAGGTGGGGATGATGCATCTGGTATGAGTAGCACGAGCCTCGCGTCCCTCCGTGTGCTCCAAGAAAGTCATCCACCACCTCAAGGATTCGCGAGACGTGTCATCTAGCTTCGTTGTGGTACAGTAAGGGCCAATTCCAGTGCCCAAGCCTTCTGGTCGAACAACTTCATGCAGGTGCCGCAGCTTGGTATGTCCCAAACGGCAGGGTGTTGCTTCGCTGAGGGACTCCAGAGTCCCCACGAGCACTGCCAGTGCCCACCTTGAGAATGAGTGTGAATGCGGTTGGGCTAAGACATAGTCCAGCATCCCCAGGCATCGCTCTCTTTTCTCTCGGGGAATGCGCAGGGTGGGAATGCCGGTTGTATCAAACAAGAAACCGCAATACTTCACCACCTGCTGCGGGGGAGTGCATTTGATGGGTTGACGAGGAGTCCAACCCGTACGGCTAAGTCCATGAACAAGTCGAGAGCAACCTTGGTTTTCTCATAGGTGGGTCCGTGTAGAGCAAAGTCATCTACGTGAACCCAAAGGAGCACCGCAGGAGAACCGTCAGAGGCCCAAAAGATGTAGCCGTGCCCCAGCTCCTCATCGTAGAGGTTGGGGTCTTTCATGGCGGCTCCCCAGTTGTTTTCCGTTACCTCGTAACCGAATACCTCGGGGTGCAATTCTCGGAGGAGTCGCAGAAATGCCAGCCCGAAGCGGCCTCAAGAGGGGGAGTTGGCGCCCCCCATGGGTAAACCAAAGTACACATATAAAAGGTTAGTGATGGGGTGTCGCAGGCCCAAGTATCGCTGTTCCCCCGCCCGGGTCCGGAACTGGTAAAAGAACTTGGAAGCGTCTGCGACGGCCGTGTAGCCTCCGCGGTACATAGCTTTCAACATGTGTGATGAACGAGGCAATATAACAGGTTCATTATGAATGCACTCGTTTTGGCCTCCTGCCTTCATGTCTGCGATTACTCGCCATTCTCCAGGTGTCCTGGTTTGGCGACGCAAAACAGAGGCGCAGTGGTGACCACTGGGTCTTCCGGGGTGGGAACCCGATAGCCCCAATTTCGTACAGCTCATCGACGAACCGACCAGCGACTTCTATCTGCTCTGGAGTCATTGGGCTGTTCGGGTGTAGTCCTGGCGGGGGGGGAATTCGAAATTTCATTGAAGCCCCGACACGGAGATCCTCCCAATGCTCTTTGGGGAACTCCCACCACAGGATGCATAGCTTTGTCAACGTTGTCCCTTGGGACCCATAGTTCTGCCTATGAATGTCCAGCAGCTTCAATCCCTCTTCCACAATGTCTGTGGGGTTGGGGTAGTGAGATGCGGCAGCCTGCAAGGACGCTACCCTGTCGAGGTAAAACTGACCTCCCTTTTCCAAGGTCGGTGGGCTGTAGCTGTAGGGCGGTCTCTCTTCCATTCTCATGGAGGGGGCGGAGTGGCGGTCGGGCAATGGGGACCCATCATGAGTGGTCTCCGGTAACTTTCCTGAGAACATGGAAATTCGGCACAGACATCGTCCAACGTATTCCCAAATATGTTGTGAAGTGGTGGCGTGGTACATTCGCATGCTGTCCAGCGGAATGGGACACTCCTTGGGGACTCCTAGCGCCTTGGCGTATTCTTCCGGAGTAATCCGTCGGTGGCCTTTGGGTGTTACTATACACGCTCTCCATTGTTTAGGCATTGGCTCCTCCGAGGGATGGTATACCTTTGTATTCGGAGGGATGGGACCTTTCCACCACTCGCGATAGGGCACTAGGCCGTCTGGAGTAAGAAGGTTACTATGGGTCTGCCCCGCCCTCTGGGCCCGAAGGTAACCAGCTCCATGCGTCCGACACAGCACTCTGCTTAGACCGTACAATGATCAATCGGTCCTGTTGTATAGCTGCGCCCTCTCGACAAGCCGACACGCGCTTCAGTCGAGTCTCATATCCTCGCTCCTTCCACCATGTACGTACTAACTTTGTGGTGGGCCCGTCCTCCCAGAGGGTTGCCCAGTCGGGCCACACTTCTACAAACAATATAGGCAGCGCCTCGGGACGTGTTTGGTCCAACAAAGCCCGTAGGGGAAGGATAGTCCGTTGTTGTGTGCCCCCCGAATCCCCACATTCCATCACCAAAATATCCGTAGGGTGTTGGTTGAGCAGGGAAGACGAATATCGAGGATACTGATAACTTGGAACTCCATCCTGCCACAAACGCGGGTACTCCGATACTCGAAACGTTTGTGTCAGGTTTTTCCATGCCACGGCCACGGTCTCAAACCCACACCCGATGGTGGCGAAGGTCCGGATGGTTGGTCCGCAGTCTGGTACAGTGTTGAAGGAAGTGGGAAAGGCGTCCGCTACATTCCTTCAAGGTTCTCTCTGTCCATCCCGTCCTGGTATTGTGGTCCTACTGTAGCACGTCGAAGGGTAAGACGTTGTACACACAAGCACTTGTTTAGTTTACCGATTGGGAATGAATGGAGGGTTAAAGGTTGACGGTCTCAGTCTCCGCCGACCTGTGATAACCCAGTCCTCTGCGGAGAAGAACCTCACGACAGTAGAACTTGCATCCGAGCTTCGCGGGCCAGATCCTCATTGGTCATGTCTGGCTTGGCGCTTTGCAACTCGGCAATGATAGTAGCGATCTGCTTGGCAGCATTCAAATCGTTGATGAGGCGGAAAGCTTTCCGGGCTAGGTTGTAGTGCATCTCCTTCCCAGGACACTTGGCTTTTCCACCAGTATGCATTCCTCGCCGATGGCAGTGGGGACATCGCTCGTTGCCGTCACTACCCTTGTTTCCTCCCGCAGGTGCTGGGGTCGGGGCCGATGTTGGGTTCCCAGCGCTTGGGCCGGCTTCAATGGCGGCCAACCGATCCCACAAACTGTTAGTTGGATTCTTGGGCTGGAACTTCCGTTCCTCACAGTCTCGAGGAAGACGTAGGTCTCCAAAACCAGAGCGCGGTAGCTCCCTGCGTTCTCTCGAATGACCTGCATCTCCTCGCGATGGTACTTGAGTACAGCCTCCGCCTGATACCCAATCCAACGGTCTTTGCCCTGACGATAGGCAATTCCTCGCACCGTGTTGAGAAGGGCGTGGTAGTGGTAATAGGTGGCCCGCAGGATGCTGGGCAAGAAGCCTTGTTTGAGGTACACCATTATATCGTCATAATGGAAATAGTTTGCAGTGAGGACGTTGTTCATCTTCGCTTCCATGGCATCGAAACACCGGAGCCGGGCCTCTTCGACTTTGGGTACAAACTCAAGAAGGTCATCGAAAGACTTGATCGTCTTTAGAGCTCCCCGCCGGCGCCAGAGTGGGTCATGTCCTCGAGCTCCACGTATGTCCGCGTTTTGTTGGTCCAGAACCGCTGATAGTCCTTCAATTCCCAAAGTGGCAGTATCCAAGGCATCGTCTCCATCACGAATGGCGTACGTACCTGGTAAAGCTCCCACGTCGGCAGATTGGTTGATCAGGTTCCTTCCTTCACTCAAGGAGAGATCTTCAGGAACCAACAGACTGTCCATCACCGTTTGGTTTCTCCATTCGATGCCCCAGATCTTATTCTTGTCTCCGGTAGACGGATCAACGCCATTGAAATTGACGCGACGAAGACGAGCCCGTTCCTGGGTAATATAGTTCTGGCGTTCGACCTCGCGGTTTCCAGCGTCTTGACGACGGTCTTGATGGTCTGGCCCAGCTCTCGCTTGGGCCGCAACTCGTAGTGGTCCAACTTGACCTACGGGGGGTGGCATGGGGGGACCTCTTCCACGTGGCGGGCCCTGCTCAGGCCTCTGAAGCCACTCCAATGCGTCCTCTTCCGTCAGGAAGCTCTGTTCCTGAGTTGCACCTTCCGAGAGGAGAACTCGAAGTTCCTGAATGGTTCCACAGATGATCTTGGTGCGCATTCCTACTGGTCCTTCAGTTAATCCGAACCAAACATTTTCTGCGGGTGCAGGAGGAGGTTCCGCCACCGCTGGCATCACCATCCTCTTGATAGTCGATGGCCTGGTAGGGGCTGCAGGGGGTTGAGTCCGGGCTGCAAAATCCGCTCTGGTGGGCTCGTTCCCAGCAGGGACCACTCTCGGTGGTCCTCGACCTTCTGCAGTAGCTGCTCTTGCTCGCCCAGGGGCTCCCGGAGCTTCCTCCGGTCGCAGTCCGGCTCCATGTCGTTGGAATAATTCCCTCATTCGCAGTCCAGACTCTCGTTCTCGGGTTGGCGTTCCACTGGGTGCCCTGACATTGGCGGGACCTGGGGGATCTTTGAGGTTTCCTCGAGGAGGGGGTTGAACAGAAATGTCATCCTCGAAAGGTGGTTCCGAATCCCCTCCTCCTCGTAGAATGGAATCTCCGTCGAGATATCCCGAATTCCTCTCTGATCCAGGCAGGTTAGTGGGAGTACCGGGTGGGGGAATCGTGGGAGGGACTCGAGTAGGGGGAGGCATCTTTCGATTGGCATCATATTCGGTGGGAAGTTCCATACCGTGCGGTTGGGGTTGCAAGGGGGGTTGTTGATCAGCCAAACCAGCAGTCTCCTTTCCTGGCAATCGCGCAACCGCCGCCTGCAACTCAGCCTCCTCTCCAAGTCGTAAAAGCTCTGCTTCCTCCGCAGTAAGACCTCCTCCCATGTCCGTCCGACCATCAATCACATTATACTTGGGTTGTACTACCGGGAACTTGGGGTAAAACCTGGGGGGTAGCCTGTACTTGTCTGCTTTGGAATCGTGTCCGCGCCGAGCACATCCAGGACGTGTTCCTCCACAGGCCACTCCAATCTTCTTTCCGTCGTAACTCCGAGTAAAATGAATACGGCACTTGTCACTTCCAGTAAGGTCAACCAAATTGGAATAAGTCATAGGTTCAGGTCCGTTGTCCGAGGTAACCGACACATCTTCCGATTCATCCATCATGGTTTGGTCTCCTGTCATCATCACACTGTCTGAGCCCCCTAGCAAAGGTTAAAAACTATCTAAACGGAGAGATAAGCTCGCCGTTTGCTGGGTTCAGTGTCAAGAGGACAGGGCTGCTGCCAAACAGTGAGGCGAAGATCTCCTCCCGCTGGTCAGCCGCTGCTCTTCGTCTGGATCTCGTTGGGCTCGTCTGTGCCTCGCTCCGGGTCGATCTTCGCCTGGCGTCCAGACGTAGCGTGTCCCCCCCTAGAACCTTTCTATCCAAGTGGAGAGACAAGTTTTCCCAGTCTTGCCATGGACAAGGAACATTCCTGCAATTCTGAAGTCTCATTCATTGCTTCGGTAGACACTCCATCCACCGAACAAAACAGCAAAAGATGGATCCTCCATCCCAGAACAAACAAAGGATTGAGTGGATTATCCGCCTCCCAAAACCAGAAGATGTGGATCCAATTGAGTCGCTCATGGGTGAAGCCTATGGCACGCTATTGAAACCTGACTACCGTACAGAAATATTGGAAACCGCTTTGCCCATTATGTGCAAGGTCCGTCCAGAGCTCCTTTCTTGTGGTACATGGTACGTTGTTGAACACCCTATAACCCACCAAATTGTGGGTTGCGGAGGTTGGACCCCTAAATCCCCTCGCGAGGAAGACGAAGGGGAAACCATTCCAAACTTGCGTCACGTCGCGACATCTCCCAAGTTCCTCCGACAAGGTATTGCCCGTGCGATCTGGAACCGTAGTTGGGAGGATATGTGCGCGCATTATGGGAGGAATGACCTCGTTTTGGAAGTAGCCAGCACCATCACGGCTATTCCTTTTTACGCTTCTCTTGGATTTGTGCCATTCCTTCCTTCCATTACGATCCCATTGGCGGACAACTGTCCGTTTCCAAGTCTTCTAATGAGGAGAGATCCTGGCGAGCACATGCAAACGAGTGAAGCTCGGGTCGACTGGATTGTCCGACTTCCACAGCCAGAAGATGAAGAGCAAATCGAGGCCGTACTTCGAGAGTCGTTCAGCGCACTGCTGCGACCAGACTACAGTCCAGAGATTTTGGGACGTGCCCTGCCTATCATGTGCAAAGTTCACCCAGAGCTCCTTTCGTGTGGTACTTGGTATGTTGTTGAACATCCTTTAACCCATGAAATTGTCGGTTGTGGTGGATGGACACCTCACTCCCCTCGTCAACGACAACAACATGGAGAATCCATTCCGCATTTGCGTCACCTTGCTACCTCGCCAAAGTTCCTTCGGAAAGGTATTGCCCGTGCAGTTTGGAAACGAAGCTGGGAGGATATGTGCTCCTATTATATGAGAGATGACTTCTTGTTGGAAGTGAATAGCACCATATCTGCACAACCCTTTTACACATCCATTGGTTTCAAGCCGTTCAAACATATATGACTGGCCGGATAAGAACCTGGGCACCCGTATACCTGGTCGGGCAAACCTGGTCCTTGAGAAAATGGCCAAAAACCATCAATCCCGGGTGTTCGTAAGACTCCATCGTGACCCAAAATCCTCGCTCACCACACACAACAGGTCACAACCACAACACAACAATCAACAAGAGATTACGGATACTACTACTTCTTCTGGTGGTGTGTCACACCCACCACACCCACTACTACTACCAAAGAAGGTTCAGGGATTACTACTATGAGGAGTTTTGGTGCTGGTGTTCCTCGGCGTCTCCACCTTCTTGTTGTTCTTCTTGATCATGATGTGGGTTCTCGTTGCTGCTGCCCTTGCCATGCTCGAGCCTGTTGCAGCGTTTGGGAGTTGGGGTATTGCTGTTGCTGGAGCAAACGGAAATACTCCATTTGCATGTTCCCAAGGAGAAAGCTAGATGTGTCGTTGAAGTGGTGGTGAGGCTGCGGCTGGTGCTCCTGATGGAAAAGTTGAAGGGGTGCTGGTGGGGAGCTGCTCTGGTGGCACCATGATATTGCAATTGTTGTTGATGGGGAACACCATACCCCATTGTCCGTTGGTGAGGTGCACCGGGAACTGGGTGAAATGGCAGTGGTGCTGCTGCTGCTGGTTGTTGTTCTTCTTCTTCTTGTTCAGGAGGAAGATGAGGTGGTGGTGACATTCTTGTTGTGCTGCCTTCTTCGTCATCATCTTCTTGCTCTTCTTGTGCTGGATGACCTGTTGACTGGTGCCTACTCCGCTTCTTCGCGCTGTTGTTCTTCTGACGGTCCCTTCTTTTCTTTTCCCTCTCAGTCTTGTGCTTTTCCTGGATTTCAGCCGAGGGAATGGCACAAGTCTCGTCTCGGAATGGTTCCGGAATGTATTCACGCCACTTTGTCCCCAGCTCCATTTGTTTTATAATAGAAATACCCGGCTCTGGTATCAGATCCGGGAATCCATCTAATAGAACCGACTTCCTTTCATTTTCTCTGTCTTCTTCATCATCGTCAATAGGACTAGCCAACGTGAGCACCTGAAACAAACGGCCAACCCTTTGCCGACACCGATCTGTTTGTTCTTCCTGGGATACACACTTGGTCATCATTGTTTGCCAGAAATTGGCGTGCCATTCATCACTCGGACCAGTACTACCATGTTCTTGCTGGTCACAGTCAGTTGTAGCCGCTGATGTGCACACTGCCATCCTTCTTCCAGCACCTGCCCACCTTGAGCAAAAGAAAAGGTGAGACTTGTGCACAACACCGGTGGGAAAACGCTTGTACAATTTGTCAAAGTAGGAGTCCCAATCATAGAATTGGAAATCAGAAACAACAGTAACACCATCATTTGCATCTAGAACTGGAAGCAAACGCTGAAACGAAAAGACCATCAGACTTCCGATACGTCTGCTTCAGGTTGTTGAACATCTTGTCGCAAGGATTTTTGGTGTGTCCGGCAACAAGGAAGACAAACTCTACCTGAATCGAAAAACAAGCGTTCCACAAGGTAACAAGCCATTCGTTAGGACCATTCTGTTCTTGTTTTGTCCGGCACAATTGTCCATGACAATTGACAGAAATTTCCGTTCTCCTTGTTGTCGTTGCTGTGTCAGATAGTGTTGTCGGTCCAAGTAATCATGTATCATCGATGCAACATTATTACCACCTTTCTTTCCCAAACCTTCGTGGTACACATACGCATGAAGGTTATCACATCGGCAATCAAAAATGCCGAATGTGAACACATTCAAAGGTGAGTAATAATAGGTAGCTCCTGGCTGTTCACCTCCGAAGTGTGGAACGCCCATGTTCTGACAGAAGTCCATAACCAAAACGGTATGGTTTGGATTGCTGTTGTCAACGCCGCCTACGTGTTCCTTGGCAATCTTCTGTAGGTAGTTGAAATATTGCCGTTGGGCAACGCTCCGATCGAGATGTATTTTGGCTAGCGCTAAGGTACCCTCAGTCAAGAGTAAAAACGATTGTTGTTGGTGCTAGTATCATTATTTAAAATACTAGTACTGTCGTTGTCGTTTCTACTTTGCTGTGGATCCTCTTCTTGTTGTGTTGCTGGTGGTGCTGTGTCAGGAGGTTGTTCGTGAGGGAGACGTAACAACGTAACGAAACTTGTTGGCCAAGACGTAACATTCGTTACAAATGTCTTCTCGTGAACGTGGCAGGACAAGTTTGAAGAAATTCTTCTGCCAGTATGCTTGAAAAGTGGACAGAGCACACTTTTCAAGCTGCTCTCTACCGTCAATTGGGTCGAATTTGATGGTGCCTTTGTTGTTCTTGAGAGAATAGCGGTATCCTCTGGTCTCCACCCACCGAGCATAAATTTGTCTACAGGTCCAGTGCGTCGGTAGTTCCTGTAGTTCGCCATCATCGTCACGCAGTCCTGTCGCCAATGATGCCCCACTACCTGATAGCTGCATACGGACAACGCGAGTTGCCCTGGGAGCTGCGAGAGTGGCGAGATCTGTGAAGAACTCGTGTAGGGATTCTTCCACATCGTCTGCCAGGGCCCGGGATCCTTTTTGCCCTTTCCTGCCATGAACCCGTGGCTGTAGATTGTTGTTTTTATTTCTTCCACCATTGTACCAAATCGGATCCTTCCGATATCCAGGAAGGCAAACATTGCTCGGTGACACACCAAGGGAACAGGAAAATCGACTCCGTCATGTCCACTGGGCCTCCCAAGGGATGGGAGAGGGAACCGGCATTTACTCTCCTCCTTCTTCGAGTTGCGAGGGGACAACAAATACACTTGGATGAAGTGCTTCTGTACCAGCTCCCGTTGGGAGGCAGGCAAGAAGCAAAGGTTTCTCATGTAGGCCACAAGATGTGGCATCCAATGCTGCGCAATGTCTCTGTCCTGCAAGCATTGGCACTTGCTAAGTCGTCCTTTTAGGTCTGGGCACGACCCCTTCGCAATCAATGTCTCGTGGACGAAACGTGTGATTGCCTCCATCTGCTGCTCTTCCGTCAGAATTCGGTTGGTCCGATTCCTCAGGAAGCCAAAAACATGAAGTTTCTTCCCCTTTGCCGTTGGAGGAGGAGGAGAAGGAGGAGCTGGTGCTGCAGGGGCTGTGACGAGGCATCTTCTTGTTGTTGTTGGTGCTCTTGTTGCTCCATCTGGTCGCTGTCGTTCTTCTTGTTGATGAGGAATGAGGACGATGATTGTTGTCGTGTTCAATTTGTGGTGGATTGTCGTCATCTGGTGGGTGGTTGGGACAGGTTTGATTCCAAACAGCGATTTGAAAACCTGGGCTGACCAGGTTTTGGGTAAAATCAGCGATTTAAAACCTGGGCAGACCAGGTTTGGCACCAATCAGCGATTTGAAAACCTGGCCATAAACTCACTTTCGGGCATCCGATTGGCGATAGCAAGATTTCTGGTCATGCTGTCTTGTAATATTGAGTCACGAGTACACATGTTCTTGGCATTGCCGTTGAATTCCCTTGGAGACCATAACTTTTGAAGGAAACCTCGCCTCATGACAACCAAGACATCTACGGAAACCTCTGGAACCGCTCTATCATCCAGTAGTAAAACCTATTTTTGGCAAAAAATTGAGTCTAGGTAGTCCATGCCCAGGTTATCATTCGGCCAGTCTTATATTGTTATTCCTTTGACAGACGACTGCCCATTTCCATGTATTCTCATGAGAAGGGATCCAAATCAGAATCTCTAGTAATATTTTCTAGTTCCACAATTGTCATACTTTCTGTTTCAGTCATACACAACATCACAAGCCACGTAGATACAAACCCAACGCAAGCAAGGCTACAGCCAGAACAATCAATCCAGGTCTCACCAATCCTGCCCACTGACGATTGGTCAGGAGTGGTTGACCCTTCTTTGTTGCGTTTCCAAAAGGAATAGAGATAGCTCCGTTGTCCTCTTCGGATGAATGCACCCTACGAATCAAACCTGTTCGAGCATCGTTCTTGTAAGAATTCGTTTGGTCCCCGAGCAATGGAGATGTCTCTTCGGAAATTTTGACATCCTCCATCTCAGGATCAGAATGCAGAGGGGTGGTGCGACGGCCCTTGCTGCCCATTTCATTTGCTTCCAAATCTTTATCATCACCTCCCAAATCCATATCATCATCAGATGCCACATAATTTTGTTGCAACGAACTCGAAGTTGTGTCGGTAGGTGAATCGGCCAAAAAGTTGGAGATAAATTCGTCCTCATCCACCGCATCAATGGTTGCAGGCGCCGCGTTCGTTTGGGCATAGTTTTGTCGGTACTTGGAAACACTAATGATGCCCTTGGAAGGTGAAGGCGTGGGATCATCCGCATCTTCTTCACTTGCCGAGTCCTCAGTAGTACTGCTCTGACTGCTGCTGCTCATTTCATCACTGGGGGCGTCGCTGGGGCTTTCGTTAGAGTTCCAATCATACATGGGTTCCTCGTCGTCATCGCCACCAACTTCCTCTGTACCAGATGTATCGTCTTCCACCACTGCAGGTTGTTTCCACGACAATGTCATTGCTTCACGTTGATCGCTGTCTCCATCACCCGCATCAAAGGACATGTCCCACGTCACTTCGTTGTATCCGAGAGTTTTTGCAGCTTCTCTCTGTGCTTCCGGGAGTTGTTGCCATGGTTTGTCAAAAGCTTCTAATTGTTGATTGAACTCATTCCACAGATTCTCATCGTATCCCAAGACGGAAGCAGCCTGACGAATATTCTCCGGAAGGTCTTTCCAGTAGTGGTTGCTGTCTTCAATCCAGTTGTATTTGGACTTGAGGAATGCCAAAATTTTATCCTTAGGGCCACTCATAATTTCATCTAATCGTTGCTGTAACAATTCGACTTGCTTCACAAGCATATCTGGGTCTTGGTCGTCCAATACAATATCTTCCAGCAACTTCTCCTTAACCAACGCCTTGGTGCGCTCCATCATTACTTCCGTTTGCACTGTGACTTTGTTCTTTCGAATCTGTTCCCTTGTCAACCAGAGATTTGGTTTGTCTTCTAGTGACACAGGATCAAACTCTCGAGTCTGATTGCTGACTTCATTGAAAGTAACATGTCGAGAACTCATCGTGCCTTCCAAAGTCGGTTTGTCGTTGGGCGTCGTTGGTCATTGTGGGGCTTCGACGAGACATCTTCCGAGTAGTGTGTATGTACTACTAGTATACATCAATATAAGTATGCAATATGTATTAAAGGACTATATTAATTCCGTAGTTGCAGAAACTGAAGAAGACGGCCAGTTCACGTCAGTCGTCACTACTAATTGCTCCATTGTCCCGATTGGCGAACGGAGTGATGCACATCCTCAAGGGCGAGCACTACAAGCACTACAACTAGTTTTCATGATGAATCTACTGTATTACATTACTCGTTGACAAAAATCTCCTAGCATATCTCTCGGATGATGCCCAATTCGCCTTCCTGGTCTGTTTCACATAGTTCATCGGAAGATGGTGGTTCCATTCCTCGCGAATGGGAAGACGAAACAGATCTTTCCAAACTATCAAGCGAAGCCTTGACTTTAGCCAGTCGTTGTCGGTGTTTGGAGATGTAAGACTCAATAGACGCGACAGAACTGCATTCATCGTCATCTTCTTCAATGGCATGTAGACAACTCCGGTGGTTGTGTCCAGGGTGTCTTTGGATGTTTCGTTTTCGACTCCTCTTGGGCCGGACAATCTCCCGAATCTGAATGCTTGTGATGGAATTGGCCCATTCGTCCAACCAGGCAGTGTCGTCATCTTCTTCCGAGTCCAAACTATTTGTAGAGTACATGTCGTCGGTAACAGATTCAGCCTTCTCAGTGAACTTGCGACGGAAGGAATAGTGATACTTGAGGAATGGGGCACCCTTGACAAAGCAAAACAGGTAAGCCCACATGATGAAAAGAGCAACGCAAAGACCAATCGCGAGGCAAATTCCAGCAACCATTCCAGGTGTCCATGCCGATGAGTTAATAGTATTGTTGGCGACGTATCCCTCAGAGTAAATAGTAACCTGGATATCAGTGATGTCTTCCAACACTTCGTCCGCCAAAAAGCTGTGGACCAGCTTCCAGTAGTTGTCTCCTTCGAAGGCTTCAATAATCATCATATCAACAACTTCTTGGGTTAAAAGCATCTCGACATATGTTTCAGAATCATAATTCACCTCAACGTGACTTGTGAAGCTGCTTCGAACTTCATACTCGTTACCTCCAGTGGCGTTGTAGAGCTCCGGATGCAATTCTTTCCACACAAATGAACCAGACAATTCAACTCCTCTAACTTCGCTTACCCCAAAGTCAGATACTTCAACCTTTTTCTGGAAGTAATTGGTGAGATGATACCCAATTGAGGATCTAATAGAGTCTTGGAACTCTACCAGTTCATGTTGTTCCTTGGTGACTGTCATCAGAAACGAAAAGGGCGACAAGTTGAATGTTTCAATGCTTGCGGCAGAGATCGAGGTGGCGTACATGCCAACTAAACAGAGAAGGACAGAAAAAGGTGATATTTTCATCTTGGATGCTGTTGTCATTGTCTTGTCAGATCTTTTTCCGTGTTGCCTGGCAAAGGTATGAAACCCCTCCTGTCGGCATTTGCCATAATCGGCTCAACGGCTAGGACACCCAGATTTTGTGAGTCGTCGGCAGGTCGTGTCGCACGACTGTTGTGTGGTCCAAGAATGAGGGTGGGGCATATATTGAAGTCACGTACACTCAAACATTCATAATAATTTTGGCCTTGGATGTCGTATCAGACCTCGTACTCAATCCCAAGAGCCTGCTTTACAATGATCACAATTTCGAAACTATCAAATTTCGAAACTATCGGCGACAACCAATATCGTCCAAACGATTGATCTCGTTTGAGCGCTGACGCAAAGAAGAACTATCGGTAGTTGTTCTTTCTCAACACCAATGTATATGTTTCCTCAATCCGAATATTGAGGGAAGCGGCCTACACGACTCCCCTCAAAAGTGCATCAATCATACAAAACGTTTACGACAACATCAAACCATGGTGGAAACCAACGTGAAATCTGGCTTGCTAGCCAGCTTTGGGCATCGTACCAAACCCAAAGAGGACATGAATACAAAGGTTTTAGTTGAAAATGCTTCTATGGTCAAGAATTCCTTCCCGGCGGTACAGAAGAATCATGAAGGAGATACATCCTCGTCCTGCAGCGATGATGATATAGTTCGGTCGAAGGAGTTTATCATTCAATGTGCCGACGAAACAGTGTTTGTCGGACATTCGCAATCAACAGCAATACTCCAACACTGCGCTTACTTCCGTAGCATTCTGTCTAACTCTTCGGAGGTTGATGGAAGTGTTGTTCGTCGAGCCGACTGGTCGGCCGCGAGCATCCGTCGGGTCATCGACATACTGACCCTCGGCACAACTTGGATCGACAACAATGCAACTATATTCACAGAGCTTCGAGACATGGCCACTGAATTGGCAGTTGATATTCGCCTCTGTTCCCTTGTTAACTACCATGACTTGTTGTCTGCCTCTATCTCTCGCGATTTTTTCGACCTGTTGAAAATCGAAAGATACCAATTCAAATTGTTTGGCGTCATCAAATCCAGCCACTGGGTCCGTCTCGCCGAGAAGAAGGTCTTACTGATGCCCAAGGCAAGGGTACTTCCAGTCAAACTGGACTCTTCTATCAAGCAGTCCTCGTCCATCAACATCAGTGCAGAGAGGTTGGCCCGTTGCGATACAATTGCTTCTGAGTACTGCGTGTATGGCGACGGCAGTATGTCTGCTCTACTTTCTATCTCGACCATGTTGGTATCAGGTGTAAAGCGACGTGGGAAGAACACAAGAGAAGGAAATAAAAACGTGGAGCAAATCAAACTCGTTTTCAACAGCGCTGTAGGTGTACTAACAGATGACCAACTGGATATGTTCTGTCGCATGACCGATGTTTCATTTGGTGCAGCATCAGAGGAAGAAACAAGATTTCTACTTGCAACACAGGACTTCTCTAAACAAGGCAATGGAGTAGGCAATACTCGTACGGAAAACCACGCCTTCACCATTGGTCTGCAACGCAACGTCAAGAACGAAGCAGGAGGAATTCAAACCTCGGAGGCTTCGAACAACACGATTCCAATGACTACGGTGAACGACAGCGGAATGAATCAAAACATTGTCCTCTCACCTCCCCCGTGCCCTCCAACTCAGTATTCCTACAAAACGATACGTTCGACGTCCTTTTTGGTTTTGAGACATTTGTTTGAATCCATCAACGCCCTCCAGCCTCACCTCAAAGCCTGCCTCATTGTTACATCTCCCGAACCGGATATGGTAGGTCGAATGGTCAATGCTGCTAGCAGGTGCACCATACCAAGACTAGAGTTGGACATCCGCACAAATTCGTTGTTTGCTTGCAAGAGCTCCGAGGATATCAAGGTAATGTTAACCTACATGGCAGACTACTCGAGCAGTGCTGTGATCAGCGGAGACTTCTTGCTTTGTGCACATGAGTAGAAGCTGAACTAAGAGGCGAGGGGGTCCTGGAATCAATCAGTCTTTTAGATTATAATGTATGTATGGGGAATTTAGGATATAAAGTTGTTACAACATTGAATACAAAATTACTGCGATATAGCGTTACCAACTGTTTTAGTGCGACGGGACGATCCCCTTTTCCAATCCCCCATTTGACCAGTTGGGTACAGGGCACCAACGAAGGAGCCAAGTCATTCACATTTCCACCATGATAAGGTCGATTGTTTGCAATTCCGCCTCCATTGTCCAACCGTGAGAATGAGGAAACACAACAATCATCACTCTGCAAGACTGAAACGAAGTCGCATCTTGTTCCTACCTCTATTGCTGGTGTGTTCTTGGATTGGAACAAGCAACTACAGGCTCCTCCACAGGTCCGAGACGTGGACAGTGGAAAGCCCAAGTGGCGGCATTTCGCTCAAAGAGCTTTCCGAAGAGTCAAGTCTCTTGCTGAGTGTTCCATTCTATGTCTACGAAGATTTGGCTTGGGAAAACGCTACCTTTGGCTCTCATCCAATTGCAGAATTGGCCAGCACTCTCACCGTGTTTCGAAAACATTCGGATGACTACTGGTTAATGAAAGCATCTCTGAAACATCCGATGAGAACTCGAGATCCTTCCAAAGCCAAGTTGTTCTTTGTCCCCACATTGCTCAATTTTTATGCATTCCGCTCCAGTTCCAAATTGCAATACGAAGAGGACATGCAACTGTGTTGGAACAACATTTGTGACAATCAGCTGCTTTCGTACACTACGGATGTCCTACTTCGATTGAAAGTGTCACCAAATGGCCAATCCTACATTGAGAAGTATCCCGAGCGCCATCTTGTTGTGCTATCACATTTCTTTGCTCGAGAGACTGAGTCGTTCTGGAACACTTCCTTGACACCATCCATACAAAAACTTTTGTATCCAGTCAATGTTATTCGATTCGAAAGGGGTATGCTCAACAACCCTTCTCGCCTACGATTGTCCAAACTATATGTTGGAAATCCATGTCCAAATGCTGCTCTACCGAAAGAGCAGGATGTTGCCATGATCGCTACCATGCCCAAGCCTGGAGAACGCAGAGGCTTCTTGGATCGACGGATTATCTGTGAATCCATACGCTGGCACAACACCCAGCCGGTGGACGGATCCGAGTCAAATCCTACGGGTCCACACAATCCCATACGGGTGACGCATTGTGGGGGGAGACTATCCCTTTGGGGAGATGATACGGGATCCTTAGAGCAGTGCCCAGCTCTGGCGCTGGCAAAGTTTGGCTTCCATGTCCGAGGAGATAGTTGGGGAAGCAGCCGCCTCTTTGATATTCTTTTGAGTGGAACGGTCCCTATCTTTACGAGGAAGCAGCAATATCCTCCCATCATCCCTGATTGGATCAACTGGAACGAACTGAGCTTCTATTTGGACATGACGAACGTCACAACCCGAAAGCAGTTCGTTGACAAGTTCTTGCCCATTCTCGCAGACGACCAGGGCTACCAGCAGCGCCAACGAGCAGTGAAAAAGTACCAACACCTCTTTGATCATACAACACTCTACCCATTCGACCGATACATGTATGAACTACAACGGCACTACTATTAAGAGGACTCCTTTCGCTAGCAACGACAACGGCGGCAGACTCACAAGACAAGCAACATCCCGAAAACACACTTCTACAAGAAGAAAGAAAGCACGAATGCAGGAACAGCAGCCATCAAGCTTAAGGACACCGAGCTAGCGGGATCGGAGGATCCGGCGGGAGCAGCTGTTGGAGCGCTGGTAGTAGATCCACCCGAAGATCCAGCAGGAGCAGGGGTGCGATCCGAGGCAGGAGGACTGTCAACATAGTCAGGATTGTCGGTCAAGTATGCCTGGCGCTCCTCTTCGGTGTTGAACACGGTGACTTGCACGTACTGTCCTGCTTGACACGATCCAGCAGTGTTGCAGGCAAAAAAGAACTTGGCACCGATATCGGATCCATCCTTGTTTGTGAATGTGTAGGTACCAGGTCCGTTATTTCCCTTCACTCTCTCATCGTTGGGATCGCGGTCGCATGTGTTGGTAAGGTGAATCCAAACATCCTGATTTGTACCAGCCGTTCCGTAGTACCAGATGATCGTGTCACCTTCGAGCGCTGTGAAAGAGTCATAAGGTTGTCCGTCGGAAGGTTTCTCCCAAGGGTCAATGGTGAACGTTTCACCACGAATGGCAACAATCAAACTTGCCAAAAGGCAAAACACAGATGTAAAGGTTTGCTTCATATTGTCCTCGAAACCTGGGTGCTACAATTTCAACGTTGGCGCTCTTGCTTGACACCGACTACGAGTATTCGTAAGCTTCCGGCGATGCGGCAGTGCCCCGAAAGGCAAGAATCCAAAAAGCGCGTCCCCGCCTTCCTGAAAATCCAATAACAAGTAACCCAAACCCCTAATGACTTTTTGGGAGCCAGTCACGAGTCACGACTCCCTGACACTGCGAGTAGTACCAGGGCTACCAGCCACCACCGTAAAATACGTACCACCGTATGATGATGCACGATGATGCTGGGATATGTACTTATCAAAGATGGGGACATGGGGTTTGGGGGTGGCATGTGGCAAGTTTCGCATTCCTGGTGGTGCCAAAGTGCCAATTATATGAGTCGAATTTTGCAACATGGTTTTAAGCTGTCAACGCCAACCAAAGAGTGCTCAACGACAGACCCCCAATCATGATTCAAGTTGTTCTTGCTACCGGCATTAGCGTACACGAAGGTGTCGTCGACAAGTAGCAAAATAGTCTAGTTTAGTTTGGGCTGTACAATCAGATTCTCTAGGCAGCAGGCGCCAGTGTTACCGTCGAGCCCATGAATTGCAGGGAAAAATAAAACTTCCTGATGTCCACAGGGTCCAAATGATTTCGTTGTGATATCAGGAGTTCCTCCATGAGAGCCATGCATCTGGATACATCCAGTTTATCGTATTCCTTGGCAGCGAATATGAAGTTATTGAGCACAGCCAGTTTCAAGTTGATCCAGAAAGGAGAGTTGACATTGTGCATCATGACCTGTCTCTTGGCAGATGACATGATCTGAAGTGATTTCCGTAGATAGACCTTTCCCCCATGAGCAACCCCTCGCAACATCCCTATTAGGGCGCAAGTAACAGCCAAACTACCAACCACAGGGAGAAGAACAGAGGTTAGATCCCTGATACGATCTCTCGACTTTCTCACTGTCCAAATGAAAGTGACACTTACTTGTACTCCAACGCCCAAACCATGGGGTGGTGGCTCTTAGCATTCAATTCAAGGCAGCATCCCTCCCATCCTCTGTCTACCTTCAGGAAGGTCAAAGATAGGAATCGAAAGTTCCCTGTATCCTTCTCAAGGTCGCATCTTGTCTTGGCATATAGTGACAAACCCCGTGAGCAATCTTTGAGCAAAAACTCTAGGGGTTTGGCCTCTTGTTCGGATTGTTGATGCTTTCCACCGTGCTTCCTACTTTGAATGAATGTATGAAGCAATAGTCTGTAGCCTTTGTCGAGATCTCCTGCATATAGGGCCTCGACGGCATGGTTGTTCATTTGAATTGCCGATGCAATTTTCATGTTGCCTCGACCAGAAAACGTAAGTATCGTAGTTGTGTGCTGGTTGAAAATTGAGTGTTTTGTGAACACGGCTCTTCGGGAGACAACTGATTCGCAGTACACCGCCTACGACGCGGGGCCGCATACTTTGTGGGAACCTGTCGAACACAACACACTTGAAATCGGGACCACGGGCAACTGCTGGCAAGTTCAAAGAGGCGGCCTGTTGCGAACGGGGCAACGAAAGCGGAAATCGAGAATGCAACTATGTAAGGGCATAACAGGTAATAGGGTGAGACATATCTGATTGTTGTCGTACTAGAATCGTTATCTACAATAGAATACTTCCAGCCTTTTAGTCTTCCGATGCGAAGGGTTTGGCGGTCATCGAACGAGAATTCGAGAAGGTCCTCTTGGTGTATCTTCTCTGTCATCACGCAACAATCCTCGAAATGATGCATGTTGGTCACTCAATAGTCCGACGAAATAAATATGTACTCTTAAGTAAAAATATACGACCATGACCCGATTCTAGATTATGCCCTCTCCTAAATCGTCATTTTGTGGACTCTTCGCCTGGGTCCGCAAACCTCGTATCACCGAGGCTGCCTGCCCTGTTGTGGGTTTCTACTGTGGCTGCTACCAATTTCCGCAGTAGTGAGGGATACTTAATTTCAACATACTGCTGCGCAGCTGCACCACGGTAAGGTGCTACGGTACCCCAGAATACTATTTCCAACATAGTATCATACCCAGATGTCCGATTCCTCAAGCCAAGGGTCCGTCAATGAAATGCAAACCCTTTTGGCTTGCATGAAAACAGAAGGAACCAACATCTCTTTCACTACGAGTCCTTGCTTGATACCAAACCCGAATAAGATAACTGCGCTATTGTGCCTGTTCTTGCTTGAGGTTCCAAACCCTCGACAACAAGAGTTTACGTACCGCAGAACACCACTTCCAAACATGTTACTCAACCTAATATATTTTCAAAGATGATTCTTGATCAATCTTGTCTAGCAACTATTTTGAGCATCACGAACGCGCAAGACTCCTTTGAGAGACATCTTCTGATAGGGTTTGATTTCATGAAAATGCTTATTACTGGAAATGCATAGTACAAGTAAATTTCACTAAACGAACCTGGTTTGGACAGCGATTCCGTGAGTGAAAATATCTTCCGAGGAATGGCTGTTCGAACGTGAATGGGAGCGACGACGTGACATTCTGGTAGGTGTCAACGAACCACGAGGCGTGTTCCTGCCTCCACTGGCCTGTGACGAGACTCCGTCTGATCCATAGCGGGAGTCAGGGGTAGGGGTCAACGAACGTTGATTGGGAAAGCGACGACGTTGTTGTGGGATGGGCCTGAAATCTAGCCCCACTTGACCTGCCGGTGGATCGAAACTGTTAACACGTCGATGGGCGACCTCTCCTGATCGTTGTGAATACTGGTTTTGCGAAGTGTAGGATGGTGTGTTCTTCTTGCGAGAGATGCTGGTGGGTACACCGATGATTTCATCCATTACGGAGCTAGGAGAAGGGTATTTCTCATTTCCATCAATAGTCATTTGAGGCATGCTCAATTTGTCGAGATCACCGGAATCCATAGCGCCCGGCAAACTGGAGGCAGACGCTGATCCTGTACGAAGTGACAAAGTATGCCGTGTGTCGACATACAAATTTGTTGGATGGCCGGATCTATCCGATACACTGGCCTCAGACTGAGGACTAGAATTCCGGGAAGAGCTCATAGATGACCCATGACGTGCCAGAGGGCGGAAGCTACTAGGCTCTTCTTGGTTCGAAAGACTGCCACTTCGCCCGCGTCTTGATGAAGGCCGGTAAGGTGAAAATCCGTTGGAGTAGGATTGAGTACCTTGCGCTGACGGCTTGGGAGAGTATCTTCCACGATTGGGGTTTGGAGAATACTGAGCCGACGACCAACGAGATGAGTCAACCTTGGGGGATTGAGGATGAGCGAAGCCTCGGTTTCTTGCCGGAGCTCCAGCCAATGGGCTGGCAAAGGCAGCCTCAATATCTTCAATGTTACGCTCCATGACCTTGTGTTTGTCACGTCTCTCTTGCTCCCGTTGGTGCTTTCTCTCTTTGGCACGTCTCTCCTGGTGCTTCTCAACAATAGTCTTCTTTTCGTAGTGACGGTGCTTCTGTTGCATCAATCGTCCCAACTTGTCCTTGAAAGCAGGCGACTTTGCCTCATTCAAAAGAGATGATGGTGCGGCATCTTGTACTTGTCCGGTTTGTTCATCCGAGAAGATCGAGTCGTCGAAGCTTGAGTTGGCGTCCGGGTTGTAGTGGTTATGTTGAGCCAACATGCGCTGGAAGTCCTCATCAGAAAGAGGTGTAGTTTGAGCAGGTTCCATGTCTTGCGAATCATCCAGGTCAGATAGTGTAGATCCAGCATCGAAGGATGCCATGGAATTCCGTTGGTAGGCACTTTCGTTGAAAATTAGACAAGGGGTGCCATCGTGACGCGGGAAATCCTGGAAAGCAAAGTCATAGTTTGCAGCGTCATCCCTATAGGGCTCCAGGGGAATGGTCTGCATCTCCATGCCGTTTTCGTTGGTGACAGATTGCGGGCTTCCAATCACCAAACCATCATTGCTTGATTGAGGACGGTAGGGGTCATTGTCCCACATGTTCGTTATGTTCCTCCAGATGCTCGAAATGGGTCTGTAGCCACCACTATCGGCCCAATGTCCAGCTCCAGAGATTCGAGGGCTGAACATAGCGTGTTCCTGATCCATTCGCTCGTCATCGGGAGCTTCACTGTCATGATAATGATCGAAGTTTGATGATGCGGCGATGTTCTCCGAATCAAAATCGAGAGAGGGACGGTGTGCGTAGGCAGGAGAAGCAAGAGCCGTGGCTCTGGGAGTGAATGCCCCTTGTGGTGATGGCTCTAGGGATGTATTGGGTCGACCAGCTGGTGAAGAGAATGCCGAGTAAATGTATTCGAATGGGTTGGCGGGAATGTTGTAGTCTCCGCCAAACATGTTGAATGAGGCATTGTTCGAGCCGTTTTGGTCATACAAATCAGGACGATGTTTGGATAGGTACTTGTCAGTATCCTCAAGAACAGACATTGCTCCAGAGACAGAGTTTCTGTGGAACACATCGTTTCCATGCCTGACAGAGTCCATCGAGGATGATCTACCTGCCTCCTTCAACGAGGGAGGACGATTGGGATGAACATCCAACTTCAAGTCTTGTTCTTCAACAAACTCCCGTGCCTTGGAACGGTGCTTTCTACGCTGCTGAAGGTACAGTCCCATCCAAGAAAGACCCATGACACCTGTCAAAATCAGGAGTGCCAGCAAAACCTTTTCCGTTCGTTGTGACCACCCCACCGCGCTGCTGGATTGGCTACCAGAGGACTCGTCAATGTTGGTCTCAACGCGAACATAGGTCATTTCATGCAACAAATCTTGATCACTCTGCACAAGCTCACGGAAATATTGATCTCTATCGTCATCAAAGATTTCGTCAATCCAGCCACCAAAGAGAGAGCGAACCTCGTCATTTGCAGGCTTGGTAGAGGCATCATCGGGCTCTTCGAATACAAGACTTCCATAGAACTCAGTTCTAAGTGTGACGTAGCTTGTGAGCTGGCGTCGTCCTTGCTTTGAGCCTACTAGGTTTCGTCTGGTGTTGGATTCTTCCTCCAAAGTGGTGCCTTCCACTAGGTACATTTGCGCCTTGAGATCGATTTCTGACAGCAGTTGGTAGATGGAATTCCACTCTGCACCAGTATCAATACCCTGTCTGGTTTGCGTCTTGAAAGTGGAGATTTTGGATGCGAGTTGCTCCAGCAAGAAGGATTGCGTGATAGTTCGAATAGGGTAAGAGAGACTGGAATCTTTTCCGTTGGTTTCGGAAATTAGGACTCCTTTCGTATTGGCACTGGTGCGTGTAGTGGATGTGCCATTCTGCAGCTGCTGCAAAGCCGTCTCTAGTGCCGCTGTGTGTTGTGTTTGGAATGTCACGGCAAAAGGGGGGACATTGTACAATGCATACACTGCCAAATCTCTTTCTCTGTTTCCGGTAGTTTGGGAATCTGCTGTGCCTGAAGTGCTCAAAGTAGCTTTCCCGAGCCCAAACAACAGAGTGAAAACAACTACGAGTACTTGAAACCGCATAAAGGCTTTCATTGTCAAGCAGCTGTGGTGTCGTCGAAGAACAGTAATAATCAGTATGATCTCTGTCACAAACGAGCTGCTCCAACCAAGCAGTGGTGTTTCGCCTACAACTTCGTTCGTTGAATGGAAGGAAACCACCGTCATTCCTCTGCACTGCACAACTACATGGCGGCACATCCAATCGGCTAGATTAATCGACGCGGCCATCCATTCGTGTAGAATTGGGGTGCACCATGCGTTGCGGTTTAACCGCATTGACTGCTATTTTCCATCTTTTATATATGTGACGGAAGACATCCATACTCCTTCAAAAATGCACCCACCCATGATTGGCCATAGTTGCCAAAACCTGCCCTTCCATTTGCACATACAAAGCTTCGTGTTGTTGTTCCCACCGATATTATTTTTTGATACTCCCACCCAAATCACTGGAGCTATGATGACATCAACAAGCCAATACATACGTTGTACATATTGTTGTATGCTCCTAGTCTCTAGTTGTTACACTACTACAGACGACACTATGACCCTTCTGTGGTGCTGCTGATCTGTCGTCTTCCTGACGACTGCCAGACCTGTACTCCCTCACATATGACAACAGATCGATGATGCTTGCCACTTTTCTTGTTGTCTAGCCAGCCACCGCAGTTACACCTACGCACTAATCTTTTGAAAATTAGGTGACAGTCAGTTGTCATTACATATACAGTTTGAATCTACTGGATAGGGTAGCTAGTAACTTGAAGGATGCTTTCAAGGCAACATTGGTGAACATAATGGACATGCAGCGTGCTCAAAACAGAGATGAGGTTCTGAACTCCAAACTACAGCCAAGTGCAACACCAATAAGCACTACATGATGCTGGTTCAGAGACAAGAGATGTCATTCCACCTACGGTTAGAATGGCACGATTCTTGCCTCGTCATTCCATCGATATAGTCCGTGCACCGAATGATCCAACATCGTTGTAGCCCCCAACTGGGCATTTCCCCCTGTTCCAAGTCCAGTTCCACATCTACACTTCCAAAAAGACACAGTCTTCCATGATCTTGGCTTTACGTTGCGGATCCGCTGTGACCTTACCAATAATCCACGTAGGCTCGCCGTCCAACTCCTCCAACTCTTTCCTGTAGGCCTCCACCCGATCGGGAGGGAGACAGACTAACAACCCACCTGATGTTTCAGCCGAATATCCAATTCCCAAACGAAAGTTGAACACCTTGTCGTTTACTTCCTTCGTTCCTGCGATCAAGGGAAGAGTGTGCAACTCCATCCCTACTTCATCGGTTTGGTTCTCTGCCAAGTTCTGGGCATGTCCAAGAATTCCAAATCCTGTTACATCGGTGGCTGCGTGTGCACCATGCTTCAACATCAAACGTCCTCCATTTCTATTCAGTCTAGCCATGCTGCATACCGCAGCATGCATCATACTTTCGGATTGTTCAACGGTGATGACTTGTTCATCCATACACTCTTTCCAAAACCTATGGGAAGTATTCTTCCATTGGTGGACATTGACTGCCACCTGGGTACCAAGCGGCTTCGTCAAGACAATGATGTCACCTACCTTAGCGCCATCCGAGCGTACAAACTCTCCCTCTGCCACCACGGATGTGGCCACACCTCCAATAATGGGCCAGGGGTTGAGGACTGTTTGCCCTCCCGTTACCGAGGTTTCCGCCTCAAGACAAGCGTCACGGAACCCACGCACCATTTCTTGTGTACAAATTTGGCGCTCGTCGGGTGGCATCTCACGACACGCCGCCAACAACATCAAAACAAAATCACAGTGTTCAACACCTTCGGCATACAAATCACTCAACACATTGGCAGCACCAATACGGCCCTGCAGGTAAGGGTTATCTACGAGAGGAAAGAAAAAGTCTGTTGTAGAGATAGAGTAGTGACCCTGACGAGTCTTTCGTACGCTACAATCCAGAGCAATCCTTCCATCGTTGGTTCCCAAATTCTGACCGTCTCCCAGGTTCAGACTAGCCAGCATCTCTTGCAATTCATCCTGGGGAATCTTGCAGGCTCATCCCTTGAGCGTCGACCAGTCTGTCAATGACCAACCAGCAGGAAGCCCAACCGTAGTGGGGTCAAAATGCACCGTATCCTTTAGATCGTATTTTTTGGTCATGGTCTTGGGAATTGTGGCAAGAGGCAAGAGAGGAAAAGAATGGCGAAGTAGTGGTTCGCACCGCTGTCAACATGCAGTCAATCGAGTCGATTTCAGCTCGGGAAAGATTTTGATTTGATGGATTGAGGACAGGTTCACTTTGGAACAGTTTAGAGCATAGACAAACTAGGTAATATCCATTACAGCAAACTAAGGACTGAAGTACCCCCAATCATCCCGTTTCTTTACAGGCCGATACTGTTCCAGCCCGTAAAGACACTTCAATACTAGATACCATCTTGCACGACATAAGGGCATGTATCATACAGCTTCTCATTTTTCAAAGCATTCAGGGAAAACTCCGCCAAATCAATGTTGGTAATTGGGAAAGGCCCAGGAAGCTGTGAACGAATATGTGAGATTGCGGCTGGATAAATGCTGTTTTCCAGTGGTCTGCGATGAGATATACGTACCGACTTGGATGCTGCCAACTTCTTTCTGGATGGACGATCCCAGAGAATTTCACTTGGCCGTGTTACAATGAAACGGTATGGCAGGGGCTCACTGCCTTCCTCATTGTCCTGGGACTGACTCAATCTCACAATATACTTGACTATCCGATCCTGTTCCCTCAAGACCTCCCGACGAGTTTTTCGAACGGTCAACTTTTTTACCATATTGGTCAGCAACGGGGCGCTACCCTTTCCATCGGAAGAAAAAGAGGAAGCCTATACAAGGAAAGAGAAGAATCTTTGTCATTAGCGTGATCTCGTGGCAAACCCTCATATTTTGTGATAGTCAACACGTACCTGGTACAGAAATACTTTGCATCGCGAGTGTTCGTATCCCAAAATGGGAAGTAGAATCTTCACAAGTTCATAGTTGGTGGAACGAGGAGCAGGACTCTCCATAGTGGGGGTACTCTCAATGTATTCAGGACAATCGTGCAACATACAAACAACATAGTCCGCCTTGGAAACAACTCGCGCGATTTTGGCTTCGTCGTCAAAGGTTCCGGTGAATGTTCGGACATTCGGGTTCCCTTCGAAATCCGAAAGTTTAACTCCTGGAGGAAGGAGAGCCCGGGCTTTGTAACCTGCTTCAACAGCGAGTTGGAGGAAATAGTGTCCTGTTACCCCGTAGGCTCCAAAAATCGCGACTGTATTGGTGTCATCCTCTTCGGGTTGGGTAGCTGCCGTCTCGACACTGTGCTTTTTGTCCGTGGTTCGGCATGGCTTCCTCGAATTGGAGTTGGATGGTCTGAAGGCTCGTGGTTCTTGTGTACTGGCAGTGCTGTATCGTTCGGTGGAATATTTGCCTTTTTGGCTTGATCGATAGGAGCTGGTAGAAAACCGCATGTGTTCTGCAAACGGCATGCCGTCAAAATCATCATCTACGTTTTCTTTTTCTGGGTCATTGGGAAGACGTCCCTGATAGACACGTTGGTGTTTCATCGTTGAGTTGTCGGCAAGATGAGTCGGTCTACAACTTGTTGATGATGTGTCTACACAACCACAAAACGAGCATGAAAAAGTGGCGAAAGGAAAAAGGAAACGGTAACCGCGCGAGCCAGCCTTCTTGATTCGTGCGACTCAAATTCAGCTCATATCCCGAACCTTCACCGACGTCCACCAAAATACAATTTCCCATCCTTCATTCCTTCTTTATATTCTACTGTTCTGACGTGATTGCTGAATCCAGTACTAGGAGACTGCAAAAACCATGGCAAAGAAGAGTAAGAAAGATGAAGAAAACGAAGCTGAGGAGGAAGGAGTCGACGCAGTTGAATCCGAAGTGAAGGAGGAAGACAAGCAGAACGAGGCCGACGACGACGCTGAGGATGGTGCCACCGGAGGGAAAAGGAAGAGAAAACGAAAGCGAAAAAAGAAGGCTACCGAGACTCAGGAAGAAGAGGCAGAAACAGAAGGGGCTGCTCAGAGCCAAGACTCTGTAGAATGCACAGTGTTTGTGGAAGGAATCCCCTTCGATGCAACTTCCGACAAATTGAAAGAATTCTTTGCTTCCAATGGTGATATTGACGATATTGTTGAAATGCGTCTTCCAACTTGGCAAGATTCTGGTCGTTTGAGAGGTTTTGGACATGTGTTGTTTGGCTCCAAAGCCTCCTATGACAAGGCCCTGACGTTGTCTGGAACCTACCTCGGAAAGCGGTTTCTGACAATTCAACCAGCCAACTCACCCAAGGGAGGAAATCGACCTGCCCGTCCTTCTAATAGTGATCCTCCACCAAAAGATTGCAAAACTCTTTTTGTCAACAACTTGCCTTACGGGGCTACAGAAGAAGAAATCGCAAGTGCTTTCGAAAAAGTTGGGGGGACTGTTGCCGCCGACGGAGTGCGTATTGCCAGAAACTCAGTAACCAGGCAATCCAAGGGATTTTGCTATGTCGAGTTTGAAACTCCCAAAGATGCGCAAAAAGTGGTAAAATCAACGTCGGATATCAAGGTAGGAGGGAGAGTGTTGCGATTGGACTACGATACTGGACGGATGAAGGGTTCTTACAGGGCCGAGTCGGGACGTTTGTGGACCAAAGAGTCAAGAGAGAACAAGCGGGCTCGTACCAACTAGACAACGAAATTTGTATCCAATATAAAACCTAGGACGACTACACGAAGTCAAAAAGTAGTAGTTTGTGCTGAAGTGTTTTGTCATCGTTTTGTTATCGTGCGTATGAATCATAGGTCATTCTAGCGTAGCTAGGTAGTAGATCATCAGGGTATGCCCCGTGCAGAGCAACAAACAGATTATGCCGATGTCCTTCACTTCATCCTACCGTAGGGCCGAACAAGGAGGGAATCTCGCGTTCCGCTGTGTCTCCAGCAGAACCTGGCGATCTTTTTGTATAGCTTCTCCTCGTTCGCGCTTAAGCACGTTTCGCAAGTTGTTAAGTGAGATTTTACACGAAAACCTACTGATCGTACAAATAATACGTCTCCGACGAACAGACCAGCTTGAATGACCGACAACCACCATCATCGCTATCAGCGCTCATTTGTGATTTTCCTTGTCGCGGCGGTTGTTGTCGTTCAGTCCACTTGACTGTATTGCTTTCCTTTTGTTGTATTTTCGCAACAAACAGTGACAAACAGTGTAGCTCTCACGTATTATCAACTCTCTATTGGCACACAACAACTCAGTAAATGCCTCAATTCAATGAAGATGAAGCGGCGGAATTCGCCTCCCCGTTGAGGAGAGGCAAGAAGAAAGCTTTCGCGAAAAAGAAGAATAAAGGAGATGGCGAGATGAATGGAACTGGCACGAAGAAGAAGAAGAAGATGAAGAGCTCCACCAAATCTTTGGACACTGGACTCATGAAGCCAAAGCGTGCACCTCCACAGAGTCCGCAGCCCAACGGTGATTTCACCCGAAGGCCTCCGCAACGAAGCAAATCGAGTGACCAGGCTCCCTTGGCACGGGCAGTACCAAACAGAGGCCCGCCACAGCGAAGCAAATCCGGTGATTTTGCATCGCGATCTTTCGGGGCTCCACCCGGGGGAAAGTCAAATGACGACATGACTCGAAATTTTGGTGCACCACAACGGAGCAAGTCCTCAGACAACATGCCTCGATCCTTTGGCGCCCCCCAAAGAAGCAAATCTGGTGATGTTCCAGCTCGCTCTTTTGCGCCGCCTCAGCGCAGCAAGTCCAGCGACAACATGCCGCCTAGGCCACCGATGAGAGGTCGGTCGGGTGAAAACCTTGCTCAGATGCGGGCACCCCCACAAAGGACCAGATCATCAGAAAATCTGCAAAGTCGGCTTAACCATCCAAAATCACCAGCCACCATCAGTATGGATGGCTCCGTGACGCCCATGGAGCGTTCCAGAGGTAGGTCTGTGGATCGCTCGCGAGATAGGTCCGTGGAACGCTCGCGAGAAAGATCGCGAGAAAGATCTATGGAACGTCCACGAGAAAAATCAGTAGAGCGGAAACGGGAGAGATCAGTAGAGCGAATGGAGGGTCGTCAGGAAAGGAGGCGATCACGATCGATGGATCGTTCTGATCCTGAATGGGGAGGGAATGGAGACTATGAACGTGAACAACCCCGAAAGCTAAGGAGGGGAACCAGAAATAATTACCGAAGAGATCGATTGCAAAACAATGTTGGGAGCCAGTTTGCAAGTTTAGCCGTGATGGGGGCCATTACTTTTTGTGTAATCATACTTGCTGTTGCGGCTGTACTGGTGTTTGTCGTTTTCAAGAAAGACGACAACGGTGAAACTTCGCCATCGAGCTCCCCTCAGGGACAAGATGATGATGCTGCTGCTGGGGACGACTATGTATTGGCTGATTTTGTGTACGCTACAGAAATCGATGTTGTGGAGCCAGGGGTGGAAGTTTCCGACATGTTGTCCATTACCAACGATTGTGACAACATCGACACGTCAACGTCTGGCGGTACATTTGCGAACATTTGGGATCAATGTGAATGTTTGGGAAATGCTTGGTATATCCCTACGGATGTGAGGGATATGCGTGACCTGATCTGGGAAGCGGTTGTCCCATCAATTTATGGGCCCACGGATGCTTTGTCCTACCCAACCTATAACGATTGTGAACCAGCCAACCTTGCTCTGACATGGTTGGCAAGTGGAAGTCAACGCGAAGTTGGTTACGCGATGCAACGTTTTGTTCTGGCTTATTTCTATTATTATTCATCAGGACCTGAATGGAACCCTCACCAGGAATGGCTCTCGGAAGCAGATGAATGTGATTGGACAGGAATCGGTTGCAACAGTCAGGGGGTTATTGTGGATATTAGTCTGAATGGGTACAGTATCTCATCTACGGTACGTGCACGGGAGTGCATTGTCGTTTTTCGTTTCTTCTAGAGTCTCACCTGCGTTGATTGGTCAAATTGTGTAGATCCCAACAGAGTTTGCCATGTTCCAAGGGTTGACGACACTTTCCATTACAGACAGTACCTTTATCAACGGGTTCCCATCAAGTATTCTCCCCTACTTGACACGTCTGGTATGTGCTAGCAATGTGATTCTTGTACGCTGTTGTATCCAATGATACTGATTCCGAAGACTAACAACATTTTGCACTCGCTTGTAGGAAAATCTGTTGTTGTATGGGAACGAAATGGGAGGTATTATCCCGACAACGATCAGCAACCTGCCTCTTTTGAAAAAGTTTGACGTTCATAACAACTACTTGGTAGGATCGATTCCGAAAGCTATTGGTTCCAACACTCGACTGACGGAGCTAAACTTGGAAGGAAATGCGATTGGTCGTCAAATCCCTACCCAGATGGGCGAGTTGACTCGACTGAAATCGTTGATTCTGTCGGACAACGATCTTTCGGGGACAATACCGACACAATTGGGTTTGGCAACACGTTTGAGTGGCCTGTTCATCGAGAATAATGGATTGACTGGTCAGATGCCTAGTCAACTCGGCCAATTGACGAAACTAACCACCATGCAACTTTCAAGCAATAAATTGGGCGGAACGATCGTGTCAGAATTGGGGATGTTGACATTATTGACGAGTTTGGCCTTGGACGATAATTCATTGGTAGGATTCATTCCTAGCAGTTTGGGCCAACTCACACAGTTGAAAGAACTCCGTTTGAATGACAACAGTCTTGTGGGGGGAATTCCAGAGGAAGTGGAGGCCATCCCTACTCTCGAAGTATTGGAAGTGTAGAGAAAGGTGATAGTAACTGTGCTGCATTTCCACATCCGAACGCGAGTGTTACAGTGATTTCTACAACAAAAGCTAGGAGGAGGCTGGGTGCTAGCTAGGTACTAGTAGTAAACAAGCTGAGTCGTTTCGTCAATATAATGGTTAGCACCTCATCATCGTCAAAATGGAGGTCATTCTAGTACTATACATATGTACGAAATATTACCTACCTAGAATGCAAGTTTACGAATCAAAAACAGGATGTTCGGGCTCCCTACCTGGTAGTTGGTACTGTTTATACGTAGGATCATGGCGAGTCACACTTTTCACCGCAAGCCCCTTTCATGCATACAAAACACGCACGATACACAGACGTAGAGTTTGTACCAGATTCCTAGTCCCTGAGGGGTTTCTCCATGCTTACTCTCTGCAGGTACTCGTACAGTACTCGTACGTAGGTGCCAAGACAACACAACCAAATGCAAATGTTGTGGTACAACAACGTAACCATGAGACTGGTTGTTGTTTTATTGGGACTTTCCTTATCATTGTTAGAAGCTAGGAACTGTCCGGGGAGCTCTGTAGAAGATAGAAGGTATTTGGAAAGCTTTAGAAAATTGAAGTTGGCGCTGCTTCCTGAATTGGAGCAGCGTGCACTTCGAGAACAAGCTCCATCCACTATTTTCGACCCTTCCATAGAGTCAACAATTTCCACTCAAGGCACAGCAAAATCTAACACTGAGTTTCAAGTGACTCGTTCCTCCGATGATGACGAAGAAGAGGAAGAAGAAGACGACGATGACAACCCAGACGATGACACTGATGATGTAGAAGAGAAAGAAGACTGGAAAAAAGAGGACGACAAGTACGACAGACCAATAGATGACCCGAACGGTGATCATGAGGACGATGATGTTGTGGAGTATGGCACAATATCGCCGATGCCTACGTCCGCTCCTCCCACGGAATTACCCACCCTGGAGCAGCGCCAAAATGTTATTTCTGTTCCCATGAGCGTGGCGATTTATCAAATAGAACATCTCACAGAAGAGAGGACCAAAACGCTCATTGAATTTGTCACCGGAATCATGGCTACAATGTTGGATACTCATAGTCCCTTTGATGTCATTACCTCCTCGCGCCATTCCTTTCAGACTACAATCGACTTTCGAAGGCTTTTGAAGAAAAAGAAGGAGAAGGACCCTTCTCGTGACTACAAGAACAACGGATGGAAGAGGAACGACACTATGTGTCCGTCTTTGTCTCCTTCCTTGGCTCCTTCCCTCAGCCCCACCGCTTCACCTACCTCTGCTCCAACATCTCGCGAGGATGTCGAAGAACTGGTGGCTCGTCTCTACCTCACGAGTGTACATGTTTGGGAGTCACCCTTTGGGGGTTCTTGGTTGCAGTTCAGGCCCGAATTTTCAGTATATTGGCCGAATGGAAGTCCGATTCTCTATTCAAGTTATATTCAACAAATTGAAGATGTTTGTGTAGGATACATCAACGGCACCGTGGAGGATGGTCACTACTGGCAAGACTTACTGGAGGCGGACCCTGAGGCCATTTTGGTGGCTAGTCCGACGCGATACGAGGGTCAAGGTACGTACTTTGTTTCATTCAAATCCAAAATGATTTTGGGACCCACATTGACTCATTTATGTGACTATATTTTTCAGACGAAGCAGCGATTGCTGCAATCGAGAAGTTCGAGGGGGAGTACGCTCTCAGCTTTGACGATTATGGTACCACTATCGACCCAACAACAAGTGCCCCAGCGCCTGACGCCAGCGTTGAGTATGAATTTGCCGACCCTTTGACATTGACATGGGGAGTCCGCGAGTGGTCTGGTTTGGGTCTTTGCGTCGTCACTCTCTTTTTCGCCTTTGTTCTAAGTATGTTGTCATCACAAGTCTACAAACGACAAGAGACCCAACATATTTGGGGTCTTACAGAACAGGGTGTTGGGGAACTGCTCGCTGTGGGATGGACATACCACAAGCAAGAGGGAACGGGGGGTCAATTGTATCTGAAAGTGTTTGACAAGGGCCGACTTGGATACAATGATGATAACTCTGTGCTGGATGGTGCAGTCGTCAAGTATTCGGTGGAATCTGTAACTCATACCAGCCCTGAAACAGCAACAATGGATACTCCTCATACCCAAGCCCCCACTCCCAGCGATGCACCTAGTGATGAACACAGATCCCACTTGACGTAGGTTCGAGTCTTCGATCACCGCGGATGATGTGGTTACACTCTAAGCAAGCAATCCATTAAGGGTACAAGTCAAGGAAACCCAAGAGATAGCAAACGTGCTTCCTTGAGACGACACGGCTCCAAGCCTTGCTTCAAAACAAACAGGCCTGTTAACGAAAGAACGCGGCCATCGCGATTCAATTCCCAAGGCTGTTTCCGATGGTAGTATTACAATGTATGATAAAAGTTCAAGTTATTATCCAAATGCTGCTCTAGTAGGAAATTTTTCTACCGCAAGAAATGGAGAAACGGGTCCTCGTAGTTGTACAATAATAGAAATTCAACTGATCACATGGCTGAACACCTGCCTTCTCAAACATCGGCAGCAGGCTTCTTGGGCTGCGTCAACTCAGCAACTTTTCCGGCAACCTTGCCAGGGAATTCATCGATGGTTTCCTTCTTGATTCCAGCCTTCTCTGCCAAACCATAGTTTAGGAACTCCTCTTGCTTGTAGTTGTCTTGGGTGATGATACCCTCCCGAATGTAATATGCAAGACTGGCAGTGGGGTAGATGGTAAGGATGCCCATGATGATACCGAAATAGTTGAGGGTATATAGGTCTGTGAAGAGTCCAATGACGAACCCAACAACAGCCATTACAACAGCCCACAGTTCATAGTTGACAGCCCCGAAAATAGCGATTCCACTCCAGATAAGTGCAGGAACAGCCACTTGAATTGGGATCAAACCGAAGAATTGAAGCAAGTGGACCAGCATTGAAACAATGAGAATACCCATGTTCAATGCGTTGACAGCAACAGTGGCAACACGCATATCGCAAAGTCCAAAGAAAAGGTGCCCGCGTCGAAGGGTGTTATCTCCGCTCTCAGGCTCAGCAGCCTGGTAAGGTGTTTCAGGATCTTGGGTGGGTTCTGCACTCATTGTTCAAGGGATCTATTTGTTTATCAGTTGACGATGTAAGAAGCAACAGAGATGCTCAGGATGTAATGTTGTGGGTGATGCCATCTGGCGGTGGATCTCATAGGGAAACCTGTAAGAGTCATGGGCTCGGCCTGCTCGGCGGGCGTCCGTTCGCATCCTTTCGCTTTAAGTACCGTCGACAGATAGCGAATATAAAAGTATACATTTCTGTAATATACAACCCCCTATTTGCTTCTAGAGCTTATGTGGATCAGCGAACGATGTCGGCAAGACACCCCAATGGATAAACACTTACAGGAGTCTGCCGCTGAACTTCCCAAGGTATTTCCCAGGAAGGCTCGCTTATTTCCCATACAAATGGGGTTCGTGGAAACGCCTGACAGCGACAACGGATGGAGCACAGATCAATGCCTGATTGATGCTATGGTGACGAATGACGAGTGACGATGACGATGCGATAAATCACGCTACCTACAATACCCTCTACCTCTAACTACCTCTAGACTAATCAAGCCGACCAAGAATCTCCATAGGCGGAATGTTTCTCTCCTTCTTTTGCACTAGTAGGAGTGTAGTGGCGCCTGTCCGCATTATTATTTTTAGCCTCCTGTCATAGTTCCCAACTGCTCTAGATTGTATACATCAATACTACACAAGTGCAATTGATGGTTGCTGGTCGATGCTCTACACTCTAGAATCTATGAATGAACAAGCCTGGAAGGTTCTTCCTTCCACTCAATTGCGTTGAGAAACGACCCCACCAAGTACAGAGAGCCAGTCACAAGGACTTCAGTAGGCTCTGTCGTCGTTTCGTACAGGGATTTAACAATCTCCTCCGCATTTTGATTGCAAGTCGTTCCATTACTCTGGTTTTGCCCTACAGGTTGATTGATTAGACCCCAAAGAACGCCTAATTTGTCTTGCCAAGTGATTTCCTCCATCGTTGCATCTCTCATGGGTAATCCTGCCGATGACATGCCGGCTGATTCCAGGAGCTCTTGGATTGTTGGAACCGATACTGGCGATGGCTTGGCAGTATCTGGCTTGGCAAAATGCACTTCAACAAAATTTGCCTGGCTGAGCAGTGAAAGTAATTCCATGGGAAGTCGTTCATGACTACAATGAAAAACCAATACTCGCCGGGATTTTGGGTTTGATTTCTCCAAAAACCATTCTACAGTCGAAGCCAATGACTGGGGAGTATGCGCCCCGTCCAGTCGAAACGTGATATGTGGAGGAATTTGCACCGTTTGGCAACGTCCAGGCCACTGGACCGACAACAAGGCATCAAGCGTTTTCGGGTCACTCAGGAAAGCTTCGTAGGACGCTGTGTGGTCTTGCACATCACTGGGCGAGCAAACGTCACGGCACAAACGCACTGCCAACTCTGCATTTCCAAATTGGTGATTGCCCGCCAGACCTAAAGTCCTGCCAGAAAGTTTCGTTCGAACGTCAGCCCCCGATGCATCGACCATTCGAACAGTAGTGCCTTTGCCCTCCAATACCGCACATTGTCGGCATACACCAACAACATCGGAACCATTGCTATCAAGTATGTACATAGCATTTACTGGAGTCTCAGAATCATTTTGATCAAAGTCGGAAATTGTACCATTGCTCATAGATGCGTTAGGCTTGGGTGAAATATTGATTGTATCAGCCTTGTCCATTGCAACGATTCCTGCCTTTTCCCAGGCAATCTCCGGAAGCGTGGTTCCAAGAATGCGTGTATGATCCAAGTCCAGTAAGGTAATACCGCACACTGATCTTCCATCAATCATTTGAGCAGGGCGATCAAGGAAGTTTGTCGCATCATATCTCCCTCCCATTCCCACCTCGATGATCCAAACATCTAGGTCAAGCTTTGTGAAAATATAGTACGCCATGAGCGTCAACATGCGAAAATACCCGGGGAGAGTTGGTAGTTCATCCTCATCCGGACCATTCTCTTCTATATAGCTCTCCAGATCTCTGCGAATCTTCCAATAGGCATCACCAAACAATGTAGGGTGGACAGGCTGCCCGTTCCAACGAATGCGTTCTCGAATGTCAACCAAATGGGGGCTGGTGAACAAACCAGTGGAATAACCATGGTGTCGAAGAATCTCCTGGCACATACAAGCCGTTGACCCTTTGCCCTTTGTCCCTGTAATGTGAATGATCCGGCGAGGCAACGGCGGATTCTCGTCCAAGCGAACTCTACTCCAGTAGCGCCTCATGTCCGAAACTGTCGACGTTCTTCTTGCAGCGGCTTTTGCAATGGCATCCTTTGATGTTGATTGGTGCAACTTGGAGAAGAGAGCTTGTACGGCCTCATCATCTGACTTTGTTTGGTTCATAGTTGTCTCTGCCTTTCCTCCTGGAAAGGGCTGTCCCAATTTCCCATGATCCCATGATGGCTTCCGTCCAAATTCCCAAGGCTGGATTGCGGTAGGCGGCCAGACTGAGCATTCGTGCTGCTGTTCGTCTCTTGCATGAATTTTAGTGCCACAAACGGTCACATTTATGGGCTTTACTAACATGCCCACATTGGCTTCACCAAGACCCTACACGATGTCTCATAGAATTACAGTCCGCAGCAGTAACGCTAGCATTGCAGAACTCAAGTAAATGCAAAACGAGTTTAGTATCATTGAAACAATATCCCTATGATCTTCGAAGCAAGTTGAATCGATTTCGAATAGATTTTCGGCGTTCCCAGAGACTCTTTGTAGAACGCTCTTCTCGCAGTGCCGTGCTGTTGTTTTCGTTTGGCTGTGGAGCAACGAGTTCTGTCCTTTCTTGTGCAAGGCGGTTTTCTTCATGAAGAGTCAATTCTGACACCGAGAAACCATATTTGCTCAGTATCCGCACCCTTTCTTCCGGTGTTCTCGGAGCTGGTCCTCCAATGATGCACTTGGCAACAGTATTTTCGTAGTGATCGAGGTCGATACGGTCCGATTCCTCGTAGCTCCATCCAAGCTCCAGCCCAGCACTTCGTTGTCCATCTGCCAAAATTCGTTCATATTCCCGAATCTGGATGGGTCCAAACGAAACTGAAGAATGTCGGGATCCTGAAGACGAGCATTCGTCATTGGAGTGGTTAGAGATGTCCATGATGTTAGCTCAAGATCTGGGAATTGCAATGAAGGTTGTGATTTTATGGCCTAATGTGAACGAAGATGATAGGAGTGGTCGATTGCGGTGTGAGTGACCAACAACGAACACCGGCTGATGAATGAAGCCCCATGCACGCATCTTATAACAGTTTGGAGAGTCTTAAATACGTTAGCATTAAATAATGGCCACCTTCTTCAGGTAATTGGAGTTGAACCATTTGTCAAGAGGCACTTAAAGGAAATCGATATTTCTTAAATGACAGATTCAACACGCCATGTCGGATGTTGTTTTGTTGTTGTTGGTGGAAGCTCGTGCTACCGCCGCGGCGGTAGCACTAACTACCGGCCGGTAGTTAGTACTAACTACCAACCTCGTACCGTACTACTGGTGCCTCTCTACCAGTACGAGGTAGACTACCGTTCTTTTCTACTAGTACTAGTACCACTATTCGTAATACTACGATACCGGTTAGATTTCTTAGAAATCTCACATTATTCAACCAGAACGTTTCATCTCCATCCACTCTTGGTTCAACAATATCGTACTGTTCTTAGAGTCATTGTTCCTTCGTTTGCTGCTGCCAGTTAACAGTTATAACCAATATTCTGTATAGTACTAGTATTACGTTAGAATTATTTTGAACAACTATAACGATAGTACTTTAGTACTAGTACTAGCTAGTAGTAATACTACTGTCAGTTCTTTCAGACACACCGCCGCCGGTAGAAATTATACGACGGGCCGTTTAATTTTCCACTGAGTCAGCTCACTTTGTTGATCTGGGTATCTCATCATTGAGCCAAATCAAAGTGACCGACCACGCCGCATTGTTCTTCCTCCTCTTCTCTCTACTAGAATCTGGAAACCCGACGCACCATCCTCTGTTGTTCATTTTTTAGTATTGAAATGTACTAGGTAGTAACCGTACAACGAACCACCCCATAGAACAATGACAAAGGTATTCCCAGATCTGGCGACTAGACCTGGACTGTTCAAGCAGCAGGCGAGCGGGCAACAAATTGACATCTTGTTGTATGTACTAGTATGAAAGCTCCAAATTCAACACTACAGGTACTAGTACTACTATCTGTTATTAGGAGTAATACTACTCGTCGAATTGTAAACTAGTGCTGTCGTTTAACTTTCTCAAGGCCTTCGGAAAAAGTCCAGTCGTCGTCGCAATACAGATGGGTAGCTTTGAAGTTTCCTTCTGGTATGGTATGTGTCTGTTTGGGGACCATTCTCCCCTGTGATGGGAGCAGAAACTGTTTGGTCTGGATTTTCCTGGTGAAGCCGCCGGTTGTCATTCTTGTTCAAAACAAGTTCGGTCACTGAATAGCCGTATTGGTTTAGTATCCGCAGCCGTTCCTCAGGTGTGCGTGGAAGTGGGCCTCCAACAATGCATTTGGCAACAGTATTTTCGTACTCGTTCAGGTCCATGCAACCGAACTCTGTGTATGCCCAGCCAAGTTCCAAACCGACGCTCTGCTGTCCTCCCGTCAGGATCCGTTCATATTCTCGTATTTGGATAGGTCTAAATGAAACAGAGGATGAAGAGTTTGTAGGAAATTCAAATGATGAATCGTCGCCAGAGGTTGTTGAATAGTGATCAGACCGATTCATCGTGGAGTGAGAGGAACAGTTCATTTGCAATAAAAGATGAGTGGAACTGTCCATGCCCTGGGGGAGTATCAGCCAACGCCAATCCCCAATCCGTCTTTGTACTGCTGTACTGTGGTCCGAGTACTTTGATTTATTTTGTATGTTAGGTTGGATGGTGCAGAATCTTCGCACAAACTCATCAGTTTGCCGTCGCCGGATATCTTGGACAAAACATAAAATGCAGCATGAAGTTGTATTCACCGATCTCTGAGTCAGGTCACGTAGTGGTGCTGGTGGTTGGTGGTAGTACTAAGTACTAACCTAGTAGTTGAAGTGAAGAGTCGAAAGGTTTTGCGCTTCAGTGTTATTGTGTTTCTTGCTGCTCTTGGTAGAACAGCATTCACTCGAGGTCGCACTATCAAGATTAACACAGTGGCCACCACTTCCACAGTACGTACACCTAAGGTTAGGTAGTACTGGTACTGTACAATCATCAATCATCACACGTCTCCAACCTAACAGTGCTGAGATTTGTGACGAAGTTAAATCTGAGAAAGTTTGTCATAATACTGTTCTATTGAGGTACGAGTACTAGTACAGCACCCTCTAGAATGAAGTGAAGGATGATACACAACCAGAATACGGTGATTGCTACTACTGGTAGAAGTCTATGCTCGCGTACATCGGAAATCGTCCCTACTTTGTTCGCCCACGGTTCTTTCGAAGAGCTCTTTTGGTGAGCTTACCTCTCATGTCATACAGCTCCTTCAGACTACAATTGGCCAGGAGCGAATTGGGGTCCGATTTGTTTACTAATGCCATCCTCTTCTTGTGCTCCACTAGGGTGTGAAACAGAGCAAATCTCCAAAACCGCAGCGGTAAATTCCAAAGGTAGTACTCACGGAATTGCCGAAACAAACTACCAAAATAACTTTCTGCTTCCGGATCCCAGTACGACAACTTTGGCTTCGGTTGACCACCCAAAAAGGTCTTGAAGAATTTACCCCGTCGGATATATGGAAGGGATACATCAATGCCAGAATGCCAATATTGAGCACCGCGACTGGACGTGCGGAAGAGAGCAGGTGGCAGATGTGGTACGCTGTCCCCCTTGACATGGAATTTGGCAATACGAAGTTTTCCGACTGTTTCCTGGTGCTTAACAGCCCCAGCGAATCTCCAGTTTCCAATGCACGGCGCACCAAACGTAACGCACTCGATTGCCCCAAACGATTTGGTGAATCGCTCCTCTGTACTTGCATAAAGTGAGAATATTGTTGCCAGAGCTGCCCCCAAACTGTGACCGGTAATGGTAATCCGTGTGTTGTGACCAGTAACATCGCAATAGTGAGCAAGTTTTGCCGCGATTTCGTCGTATTTTGTAGTACCCGTATCCTTACGAACTCTGAACAAATACTTGTGAAATCCAGCGTGAAGTCGGATGTTTGTTGCCCGATTGGGATAATTCTCCTTCACAGGATTACTGGTAGCGGTATCATACCAATCAACGATGTGACGCCAGTCACTTTCTGTATATGCTCCTCGGAAAGCTAACAAAACCTTGCGCTTCTCGCGATCAATTGATAGGGCATAGGTGCATTCATACTGAGTGTGCCAATCACTCAACCATACCATTTCTGCACCGCTATTGGCGAGGACATGAGAAACCGTGCCTTCTCGAAAGAAGGACTTGATGAAACCAAGTCTCCAAAAGTCACGCTTCTCCAAGGCCTGAAGAATTAGCTGTCGAATAGTGTTGGTGTCATGATATTGAGTTTGTTTTCTCGTTGTAGTTGTTTTTGTGTTTTCCTTGGATACATTCTCGACCTCAACGTTTTCATCTAGCTTTGTAGTGGCATTTTTTAAATCTCCCCATACTTCGTTCGCCAACCCCGCAGCCAGCATTCTCCCCTCGACACTGGCATGACTAGTACTAGCATTTACATCTTCCCATCGTAGAAGTTTGGCCTGTGCTTCGGCAATTTCTTCCATTTCTTGGTGTTGTCGGGCAGCGGGTGATTTGGGCAAGTTTTGTTTCAATTGTGTATTGAATTGTTGAACACGGTTCGCCAATTTATCCGGAATAGCTTTCTCCATGCGCTCCCTAATGTCTTTCCTCAGTCGCCCAACAGAATCGTCATCTTCCTCATCTGAGTCGATGTTCGGGTTGAAATGGGCCGGCTTGAAACTAGACGACGCTACACGAGGTGCCGATTGAGGCACAGAGGTAGAAGTAGCCTGTCCGACAGATATGGAGTTGGATCGCCTCCGTGAAAACGCCGGTAGCGGTGGAGGCGCTTTCGGTGACCCCGGATACTGGAGGTTCACTGCTCGTGCCGATGTCGATTGGTACCCACTTCCTATCGAATGAGCACGTCGCGGCGCTGGAGGGATCGGCGCAGGAAGGTTGGGAAGTTGCAACTCACCCTTGTCTATTGTACTCTCTCCTTCTTTTGTTGGGGCACCAGGGGGTTCGTGAGGGTAGAAAAAACCAGCATCATCGGAGTCTTGCCTTTGATGAAAGCTGAACTTGTACTTTTGCTCTTGGTCGTGAAGGTCCATATCGTCGTCACCCAAAAGGCTAGGCTCATGCAAACTTTCTCCATAAGGGTTCTTGGATGACCGGAGAGGAGTGAGATCCTGTTCGTTGTAGTACAAATCCTCATCCAGGGGATACTCCGTGCGCGAAACCTTGGAAATCCGAGGGTTGACATCTTCACTCAGCATTTCGTTGTAACAGTGGAGCAAACTGGGCATTCCATTGGCTGCCTTTACGTTCCTCTTGAAGACTTTTCTAGCGTTGACTCTGGGTGGTGCGCCGTCAACACTAGAAACCCATGGACTAAGAAGTGCTGGATGCTTCCGTCGCTTGTGCCGCGCCACATCTTCTGCTTCTTGAAGGATCTCAACCAACAAAAGTGCCATGATATGACTTGCAGTGACACCATTGGTTTCTTCATAGTCATAGAATCCCGCAAAATCACGGCTGGTCAATCTGGGAGAACGATCGGAGTCCAAGGTGAGGTGCTCGAACTTGGTGCGAATTCTACCAGTGGCCGATAGAATCCGTAGGTCAGAGAGTAAGAAAATCAGCATAGCCTGAGCCATGGTCTCTTCTCCCAGCTCAAGTAGTGACATGTGCTCAGCCGGTGGTGATGTATCATCCGTATCTTGTCGCGTAATTCCAATGTCTGTGATCGGTGGGCCTGGACTGTCAGGTCTTTGGTCATGCAAGGGGTCGGGGGACAGATATGCACCGTTTTCATCACTTCGAATAGTATGTATAGAGTAAGGGACATCCATTTCAATGTTGTCGATAGAGCCGCCATCAACACTAATGGGGCCACTAGGCACATGTGAGATCGGTGGCGGATCATCTTGGTTCTTTTCGTAAGTGGTCTCTGTATCCCCGTTCCCATTGTAATGATCCATCGTATCCTTCGTAGACGTGTTAGCTGCATTCCGAGTAACCGAGGATGCATTGGAGACCCTTTTCGAGGAAGTTGTCGACTGCATATTCTGAAACAATAATGCCAGATGTCTGATGTCCCGCGAAGAATTTTAGTTCCCTCTGTTTGGAAGTGTCAATTGATGTTTGGCCTCCACCCAAGAAGTGCACCAGTGGCCAAACGAGTGCTCTCAACGCCAGAAGAAGAGAAAACCCTTTGTGCTTGCAACTATACCCACGGGTCTTTGCTGTAGCGGTGCCAGTCCGAGAGGTCTCTCGAACGCTTGTTGGAAAAACAATAATTGTAACCAGTGTGGTGTCGGTTGTGTATTTTGTTCTACTGGAGAAATCGGTGCGTAGGAGAAGCGCAGATTCAACGTACGTATGCCATCATGTGCATCGTGCTAGTCGACTGCTGCTGCCGGCAGTCTGATTTCTTATTTCATGTCCTACCCACGTCGCTGGAATACGGAATCTCTGAACTAATGTATGATGCGACACATCAAAATTCCTTCCGTGGCGAAACACCAAGACACGATGTTGCCAAGAGGTTCACAGTCTGTTGTATCCTTGATACGAGTACTTGCTCCAACCTACAGATTGCCATTACCAGTGTGTAAAAGGTAGCATAGAAGCAAGCTTGCCAATTTGTTGACTTTGTGACTTTATTTATCGATAAAATGGTACGTTTCTTGTTTTGTTTTGTGCCTTGACGAGCAGCCTCTCTCACATGTCTGGTTTCCACGACGCTGGAATTCTGTTGTGTATTTTCCAACATTGCCTGTGGTTTGATTTCCAGCCTAAAGCTTGTTCGGAAGCCGCCTTGAGTCTGTTGACCTGTATGGAGGAATCTCCTTGTGTCAAGAAGGATGGAAAGTCTCTCTTGGAATGTATGAAGGATGAGAGTGACTCTTCGATGTGCAAAGCGCAACGCAACGCCTACTATCTCTGTAAACATTCTCAATTGAACATGAGAACAAGAATCCGGGGAATCCGAACTTATTAGACAAGAGTTATCAATTGCTCCCAAGAACTGGCTATTTTTCGTCCCTGTTGCCGCTCGAGCAGCCTAGATTTGTTTGTGACGGTGGTGCATGTTACATATGGTTCCTTTGGTCTAACCGATCCTTGGGTTTGTCGTTCTAGCGCTCGTAGTTTTCCTTTCAACGTATCGGTGGTTACGGCGATCTAGATTTGTGGGAGATATATGCACTCGTTGGATGGAGCTATCGGTAGCCGTTCAACCTTCGGAAGCTCCTCAGTCCTCACTGGTTCCACGTGCAGCAACTGGCCTCCATTTTGCTCAGAATGTACATGGATCATACAGGCAGTTACTGTCAACTTTCCCTATCGGTGGAATGCTACGATACAGCAGTACTTCAAGTCTAAAAGGAGTACGAGGTTTGTTCTCTAAACTGTCCTTTTAGTAACGACACCTCCGTCTAGTTTTTGCAACTGGTACATTATCGTCCCCTCGCAATACGTTTCTAGACAGCGTACAAAAACGCTGATGCATATGTGTGATCTTCCCATCCCTAGCATTGATCATAGTGTGTGCCCTTATACATCCAGGCCTATACAACAACGTTAGGACGTAGCGATGATGGGGGTGAGAGACAAGGAGAAAATGGGATGCTGGAATCGTTCCAAACACCCCAGATCACAGAATTGACGTACCTTCGGCTTCCCACAAATCTACCAATACATCAACCATTTGAGGCAGTGGAACATTTTGAGGAAATCTTGGAGGAGGAGCTTCCAAGTCGCCCTGATTTCTCCATCTGGGATTAAAGATGATATCAATCACTTCATCGACTTGCAGCGGAATCGCTGACCGATCAGGGGAATCTGCATCTTTCTTGGCATGGGCCAACCACCGATCTCGTGCAGCTTCCCACCGAGCAAGACCTAAATGGAATGGAATAACAATAGTATAGTACCAGTGCCACACGAATAGGTATCCAAACGTTAGGCTTGTTGATATAAACGCGCAAAATATCGAAACATTAATCAGCGATCCGGCACCTACCTGTGTTTACAAATTCATCCATATTCTTGGCAACATCACTGGCTGCTTGTTGCTCAGCTTCTTTTGTCTCTTGTTTGGACTCGGGAGGTTGTAATTGTTCTTGGGACATGTTCGGTGGCTGGATGGATTGAAAGGCGGTGGGAATTGGACAGTTATACCTGGAGGTATGTTTCTGGAACTGGATATCTATCTAGGAGGACAGGTACTCGTACAAACGTTGGGGAGAGTTGTCGTCTAGATATGATAGTCCCAGCGTATGAAAGTGTTCCACTACCGTACCAGCAGCGGCAACAACCTCTCGCGGCGAATTGTTTGCTATTAATAGGAGCTGTGATCCCCTGTCGCGGCTCGATCCAAGACCGCCTGTACATCGTACGCGCAGCGAAATGCCAGATTTTCTCGTGATTCAACACCTTGATGAGGCACTCCACCATTCACACACCATTCTCGCTTTTGCAGGCAACCATGGCTTACCGAAGAGGTTGGTGGAAACGAAGATCAGGTACTCTATGGCTAAGATTCTGGAATCTCTATAATCAGGAGTCAGGAAGGGAAAGGAAAGGAAAGGAAAGGAAAGGAAAGACGATGGTCAACACTTCATGCATGATTCCAAGTCATCCTTGGATCGGCGGAGGTGAATCCCAGTTCCCTCCAAGTCAAATCGTGCCAAATCCTCCTCCTGGCTCAATCGCGAACTAGGCTCACATTTTCCAGAGCTTGCACAAACCAACAATCAACCCAACCAAACTACAAGTCATCATGTACTTTTTTCCAAATGATGACTCTTCACGAACCCTGAAACTTCCCGTCGTATGTACCCTACCTCAGGGTGAAGAACGTACTGAAACTACCTCCAGCCCTATTGAGGTGCTTCAAGAAGCTCAAACGCTAGCATCAGAAGATGCCCCACTGGAGGCAAAACCCTTGTATTTACACGCCCTGAGCTTGTTTGAACAAAAGCATGGATACTACAGTGACGAAGTGGCCCAAGTATTCCACCTGTTGGCATGGTTTCACTACAATTTGGGAGACCACTCTCATGCCTTGGCATACTTCCTACAGAGTCTCCGGATATCCTGTCAACTACATGGAGAGGAAGCTCCCTGTACTAGAGCAATATTGGACGATATGGATGATTTACTAGATGAGATTTCTATGGAACCAGAGGTCGTGGAAAAAGTGTTCCAATCTTGGATATACCAAGCTCACGCTATCAAACTGGCTTCCAGCTCACGAATTGACAGGAACAATGACAAGACTATCCAAGAGTGCTATATGAAAGCCATGAGTTGTCTCCCGGGAAGCTTCGAGCTGGAGCGATCACTAATCTACGTAGCTTTGGCAGAATTGGCTCGCCGCCGAAGAAAGACGGAGGAGGCTTTGAGTTGGTATTGCAAAGCGTTGCTGGTTCTGCCTCAATTCCTTTCGAATGAGCACCCTCGTGTTCTATCTATCCAAAAGCGATCTAGAGATGTTGCTCGACAACTGACACCCATGATTCCATCTCGGAGACAGGGTTCATGGACTAGAGCCACTTCTGAATAGGTAGTTTAGTTTTCGTTTCAGAATTGCTCAACATATATGTATGTATTGTATGTTCATACGTGAATAGTCTCAATAGTTCTGTGGCGCTTCAACGACGGCTTCTTGTCCATCATGCCACAAACTACAAACCCACGACGAGGTTCTCCCTTTTGGGTATGATAGTCACTTTCAAGGTTTCATGAAGCGTTAAGGAGCAAGTTCAAGTGTTTGAACGGAAGATCAGTCATGCCCTCGGGGAAATCTTCCCCTTGGTCGTCTCAGGCCCTAGTTTCCAAGTCTCGGACTAGCCAGAAAGGCTCCAAGGTTTGGAGAGTTCCCTTGGGATTTTGTCTATTGGTGATCGCTTGCTTCTTTCTGGAATCCTTGGTGTTTACGCAGCCACCATGCGTAGCCACTCCCAATTATCGGTCCAACGCAACTCCTTCGTTCAAAATTCCACCTGAGCTCGAGTTCATTTGTGATGATCCAACTCTCTCGTTTATTCATGTTCAAACATCACCACCACAATCTGTTCGCCCCACCGTTTTATGCATAATCCTCACCCAAGAATCCAATCATGCCTCTCGAGTACAAGCTATAGTTGACACATGGGGGAGCAAGTGTACAAGTTTCATTGCCGCAAGCGACGCCAATGATCCTTCTCTTCACGCCATCAATGTTGATGCCAAGAAAGGGTACTGGCAAATCTGGGGCAAGTTGATGCAAACAGTCGGGGAAGTAGTTCTCAACGGAACTCAAACGTATGATTGGATCCTCAAAGCAGATGACGATACCTATGTTATCATGGAAAATCTGTACTCTTTTCTGTACAACGTTACCAACTCTACAACTCACACCATTCCGTTGGTGTATGGCCGGAGAATGCCTTGGCCAAAGCTTAAGCTATTCAAACGCGAACTAGGTGGATGGTTCAAGGAGCCACACAATGCCGATTTCGGGAAACGTTTTTTCGAGAAGTTCTCGCCCCAAGAGACTTTGGTGTATCCCCATGGTGGTCCTGGCTATATCATGAATTGGAAATATGCTACCATGTTGGCATCAGCTTACTTCCATTCCGAGGATGTGGTCAAGGGGGAAGTTTCGGAAGATCTTGCGAATGCGGTTACGATGCTCTACCGAGGTGTCCGACCACAGTCGACCTTCGATGAATCAACAGGACGAGAACGGTCTCATCCCGAATCGCCACGGACCATGTACGGCAACCCCAAATGGTTACCGTGGATCCAAGAGAACATTCAAAACAGGGGGTTCGGCCCGGAATGTTGTTCCCCCACAAGTATAAGCTATCATCATGTCAACCATCGGCAGATGCGGCTCATGGATCACCACTTCTATACATGTCGAGAAAATGGAAAATATTGATTTCGATCTATTGGGTAGTCAAGGTATACACAGAATCCTATGGTACTACCTAGAGTCCCTCAGGACTCAGGATGCAAGACCATTACATACTCGTACACGTACAACATAAACCTAGGAAAAAGTGGCAATGTAGCAAAACAGACTGGTCTAAAAACAAAAGTTCTATCAATTCTAGGATATTGTATTGGTCCCCACAAGTCTAAGCAGCGCGGTTTCGTAGTGTGTTGGGGGTAGGGTCGCTCAACACAATGTTGAGTGCCTCCTCGATATCATCCAAGATGTCCTTGGAGTGGGAGGGAGTGCCAAGTAGCATTTGACGGTGCGAAGTTGGAAGTGTGTATGGAAGTACATCCCTCAATGAAACGCCCAGTGGCACTTCGCAGTCTCTGCAGTTCACTTCGATCCCCTTCAATGGAAGACTAAAGTCACGCTTCGGTTGGGAATGCTCCTCATTCAGCAAAGGGACCCGCCTCCTTGTGAGCTTCAAGGAGTCAGCCTCATCAGAGTAAACATCCCCTCGGCGTCGCCTGCGAGATACTGATCCCATATCATCGACAAAGGGAACAATGTCATCCAAGCTGAGTTCATCCAACTTCACGGACAAATCATCATCCTCAGCATCGCTGTTCATTAGCCAATCATCCTCAGCTCCCGAAACAGAGGATGCTTCGGTAATCTCATCATCGCTAGAGGAGTCATCGGCGTCAAGGAACTCGACCCATTCAGGTTGGCGGTCTGATACTGGCATCATGGTGTGTTGTGTTATGAGGAATTTGGTCTTGGAACTGGATTGTGAGTGAAGGTGTCTCCCCTGGTTCTCTTGCGTTTTATGGAAAAAAGAGCGTATGGGTTCCGTCCTACGGCAAGCAGTGAACCCGAAGTCAGAGGGAAGCCAGGTTTCGGAAGCTTGTTGGGTCCGGGAATTCTCCCGGACTCCGGTCGAAGTATGCTCAATCCCCTTAAAGAATTCAGGAAGGACGTTCTTGGGAAAAACCGAACGTCGCAGGTCTGTTTAGATATGCGAAACAAACCTATCTAACCATAACAAAAGAAATATGCAGTGAGTTGGGCCGAGATTCTTCATTTAGTATCAAGGTACATGGTTAGTCCCTTTTCACAATCGCCCGAGGACATGTGTCCTTACCTTGCCACGTACCTTCGATGTTCGCTCATCGGGCAACTCCAGAAACCTTATCTTGCCGTTCACCTGTAGGTCTCACATATATGTCAAAAGATATCCGTTTGGTGTCTCTCCGGCGCTGAATTTTTCCTATGATAGTTCGAAGGGGCGCCGAAAAGTTTTGTCAATCCAGCAGTGCATCTGGCCTTCATTGATGTCCGACAGTCAGTCCATAATCCCTACGTTGACTGTGTCATAGGGAACCAACGTTGTACCCTTCTTCCTTGTTGACGCGAGTGTCAATTCCCATTGCCACGCGGTACTTTGTTGTTGTGCTTTCGGGCTGCAATATCCCCATCTACTACTAGCTAGAGGTACTACCTGCTAGCTACGGTAGTACTAAAACTACGACTACGACTACGTCCAGTAAAGTTGCCTCGGCCGAATTTCATACAACACGACGACGACGTATGTTGTGTTGTTGTTGTTGTGGTGGTGGTGGTTGTGGTGGTGGTGAGAAGAAGTGGTGAACAAAACAAAGATGAAGAGGAGAGGAGAGGTACAAACATGGGAGTCAAAGTGCTATAGCGGAAAATGCAATGGATGAATAATACTATGCCTTTCCGCCAATTCAACTTGAGGGACATTTTTATTTGGCTTTCATTTGAAAAGCAAGACTAATAGTTCAATCCAACAACTTCTTGTCACTTTTCACTATGATTGTTGCAACGAACAGACAGTACAGCACTCGTAGTACTGCACGTTCTCTGCAAAGGTAGGTAGTAGGTAGGTACCACAAGTACCATCATGGTGTCTATCAGAAGTGTACCGGTAGTACCGGTAGCTGCTTCCCGCTGATGTCGCGCCGGTCGGACAATTATTTATACAACAGTACTACGAGTACGGTACGGTGGTACGACAGGGAGCACTTCACACTCTGTTCGAAGTGCCGACGCCATGATGGTCACAAAAATATTATACCGGTGTTTTAGCAATTGCTACGTACTCTCTCTACTACCGGCCCTCGTAGCATTCGTAGTAGTAATGTATCTACCGCTACGGTACTTGCCTGGTACTACCGGTAGTATGTGTAGTACGGTACCGTAGTAAAGGTGCACAACATGCTGAGCACCAATTTTCTTCCTCCGACGACGAACGAGAATAAAACACCTGACTACAGCGACTCTGGCGAGACTTGCATTCTTAACAAAACTGTTTGAAGGCAAGATGGCGGCCAATTCTGAAAAACTGTCTACGAAGAACCTGTGGGAATGTAGCAACTATTGGTACCAATCCCACCTACGAATTTCCTCGTAAATGCCAGAAGTTGTGGCATATTCATCTCGAATCTCGCTGCTCAGTACGAATCGCAATTGTGTGACTGTCGCATCACCATGACCATGAAACGAGTCAATTCTGGTGCCACTTTGGCTACGTCTGCTGCCTCTGATCAAAAGCTGGCTACCCCACTTTGGAACGATTATGTTTTGGAGAAGTTCTTGCCCAAGGGCCGATTCTGTGAAAACTTTCGAGCAACATTAAGCGATCCCACTGTTTCTGCCGATCCCTCCAGTCGATCTGTGTCTACGACAGAACCATCTAGTTCCAAATCTTTGTTCCAACAACAAAGCTCTATGACTTCTGGACGTGTTCTCTTGAGATGTCTCCCCAAGAAAAGTGCCACACGGGGGAACGAAGCTCAGGCAAAAGTCTTCTTCCGTGAATTACAGGTGCTCACCTATCTTTCAAGGCTCCCGCACCCTTCCGTCATCCAGCTTAGTGGAGTATCTTGGGGAGGCGCTGAATCATACTATGAAGCAGTGGATTCTTTGGTTCGGGGGAAGTCTCTGGAAGATGCAAAGAATTCCCGAGTGTTTGGGGTATTGGAATTGGTAGAAGAAACCTTGGCTCATCGTCTTCAGTTTTGGCGCTTGCGCAAAGGAAATGCTGAGCAAAGCGTTGTGAATAGTATGGAGGCTCGCATTACGATGGTTGCCGTCAAACTCGCCAGCGCCCTTCAACATCTGCATTCTCGGGGCGTGGTACTTCGGAATCTCTCTCCATATTCTGTTGGTTTCGATGCGAAAAAGAAGATTAAGATCTGCGATCTATCGGAAGCTCGCCTTGAATGTATCCAGTCGAAAAAGTTTGACTCTTCCTTGTCAGTTTATGAGATTGAAAACAACTCAGAAATTCAACAAATGGATAAAGACCAAATCAGGGACCTTCGCTACTGGTCACCAGAGAGGCTCGCTGGCAAGAAGCATTCATATGGAGAGAAACCTGGGGATGTTTACGCATTCTCGATACTAGTTTGGGAGTTGATAACTCTCAAAGTTCCTTTCTCGTTTCTAGGTGAAAATGAATCGAATCCAAAGAAAGCGCACAAAATCATGTGTACCAAAGTCGCACAAAGGGGTGTTAGACCGAGGTCGCTTCACAAGATGCCCATCCGGTCTGTACAACAGCTGATAGAGAGTGGGTGGGATCAAAACCCTGATGGGCGACCAAATTTCGCTCGCATTTGGTTGGTCTTAAGGGAACATTACAACCAAAAGGCACCAGTCAGGGGGATGTGGAAAAAGTCTAGCTTCCGACAAATCGGGAGCAAAGCCAAGATCGAGAAGAACTAATTGGCAGTTGTATTCTAGTATGATCCTTACAATATCTGCTAGTTTCTCCTTTTGACACGAGAAAATCATTGATTTTGTTTGTTACGGAGACTCATCGCTCTATGGAATATGATGGGAAAGTTTATCCTTTTGTCGACATCAATTTTTACTGTAAATTTCTGTTTTCTTCCCAGTTAATCTCGAGAAATGGCCTGTTTGATGGGCATGCAACATCCAACTTTGGGGTAGACCTACACCACGTCATGGACAGAAAAGTTAGAAATGGAAACAATTCGTCACCTAGAACGGAGATGGGATATATCCAATGAACTCACCGTTAATCCAAGAACTGAAACGGCGGGGGGGACCTCCTCGTCACAAGGAATGGCAGCAGTCACCGCCAAGCAAAATGCCTGAAGCTGAATCTTCAAAATGGCGCATCCATCAAATTCGCAAGAAGGACCACAGCATATCAAAGGGAGACAACCAGCTCCAGGTTTGCAACATACAGCGCAGTTCAAGCAACAGATTCTACAGTACCATGAACGTGGGTGAGAAAATTTGCTCAATCGCAACCTGATCACATCAGCACACAAAAACCGTACCCAATTTTACCAGAACACCCAGGGCAATCACATCCCGTATACAAACCACAGTGTGCACTTTGCAAGGGAAGCGAGGAGATTGAAGCTTAGTAAGAAGTCGAACAAAAATGGTGCCAGAGTCAAGAGAATGGGTTCGAAACTTACCAGCAGCAAGCACAGCACAAGATGATCTTTTCTTCGTCCACAGCGTCGTTATCACAGCAGCACATGTTGTTCGAGTCCGTTGCCTTATTGTGAATTCAAAAATATCGAAAGATTCGAATGCAGCAAGACTGTAGATGGCAAACCAGCAAGATCCAAAGGCGGAGTGTGACAGAATCCTCGAGTCGTATGGCGTGACCCAAGACTCCATGGGAAGCATCCAACTTTGCTTGACTCCACTGAGTCGGAAATCAAACCCGTACAATTCTCATTATAGTTGTTTATCGCTCTATTGTCTACTCTACCCTTTCGCACATCGCACAACATCACCACGTCATTAATACCCTACTCCAACGAACGCTTCTTAGTTACTACTGGTAGTCTAAAGGCAGCTAGTAGAGGCTCTGCTAGAGAGGACTTTTGCGGTAAGGCATTTTTAAGTTATATATACGGTGCAATTTACAGTCTTGATGGTGAGTAATGTACAGCCATCAACGCATCAAATAGTTATGAAGTGATAGGTGGGTTCTAGTGAAGGGAACCCCTTGGATACCCTAGGGATGTGTATCGATCAACCAACATCATCTTGAGTCGATCGAAGCTTGGTCGGGCGTCTGGGTTTCTCTCCCAGCATGCTTCAATCAGGCTTTGCACTCGCGCCGATGGTACATCCCAAAAGTTCGGCTTCTTGCCTAGGAACACAGACTCTGATAGCTCGCCCGAGGTGGCGTTCACCTTCCCCATACTCCCTCCTCCGGGGATTGGCTTCAAGGCAGCCACCAACCAGAGGACTACCCCGAAATCAAAGACATCCTTTTCAAAAAGATGCCCCTTCGGGACAACCTTGGTACTTCGAACAGGAACTGATGAGGCGAATCCATATCCGTCGAGACCATCTCGATTCACCACCGCCTTTGAGAAGTCAAACAGCTTCACGTTTCCGTATGGATCAAGACCGATAGTACTCGGTTCCAAATTTTGGAGGGCCACTCCCTTGGAGTGAGCAAATGCGGCAGCTTTGCAAACGCCGTTCGCGACAAGCTTCACGCGTCGGTGGAGGCTGGACTTGATCTGCTCCCGCTCCTTATTGACACGAAGGCGTAGCAACGGTGATCTCCGAGGAAGTACTGGATGCCGCCTCCATCGTTCTAGCAAATCGTGTAATGTTTCCTCCAACGCTTCGTATAGGATGAAGTAGTTTGTAGAATCCGGTGAATGAAAGGCTGAAGACATTCCCTCAACATGGACAATGTTTGCATGTGCCAAACGTTTGACAATGAGTAGTTCAGCTTCCAGTTCCCTTGCCCGGGATTCAAGTTCCTCAACACACAAGCTGCGACGTACGCACTTGATTGTGAACTGGGAACAAACACTATCAGAGTCATGATGGTCCTCCCCACCAACGTCGTCGTGTAATTGAGCCTTGAAAACTTGAACCGGATAGTCTCCATCTTCTACCCTCAATGGTCTTTGTACTGAGAATTGAGACCATACCGATGCATCTAGCACCTGTGTCGCTGCTGGCTCTTGTTCTCCCCAGGATGAACCGAAGGAGCCAACCTCACCCTCGCTGATATCTGATGTTATTGCTGTTGAGTTGGAAATCTTGCGTTTCGCCATTGTAGCCATGAAGAACAGTGCGCCAGGTTGTGTAAGAGAATTACTTCAAAAAGTGAAAACTGCTCTCTCGATTGACGATGATCTCCGGAGGAGAAACTGCACCTCCTTCACACTCGAGGAAACAAGATGACGGAATTTCGCCAATTCTTCGCTCTGAGCGTATGTAGTAGTACCTGATGGGAACTACTCATGTGAACTCTCCTCCTTGACCCTCCTCCTCGTCGGCTCAACCTGCGCCCCGCTCGCCTTCTTCCTACTCATGAAATTGATTGGGAGACCCCATCAGTTATTGTTTCGTCATCCCCACATGCATTTTTCCATGTCGACGTGTCTCTTGGGGCACTAATGAAGAATAAGGGGAAGACTTCTTGGTTAACAATATTATGTACAAACTTACTTGTACATTGTTAGTTAAAAGTTCCACTGAAAATGGCACTTTCCAACCAGCCACCACCACCACCCCACCCCCCAGTAGTCACCGAACTGTTACTCGTCATCAAAGGATTATCAAAGGATTGCCCGAGAAACGGCACTTCAAATATCAGGCACGATTATTTCTTCCTCTACGTACCACCATCATTAACATCATCTTCCCCGTGGTGGTGCGGGGGGCTCTAAAATAGCCCAATTTTATTTATGAAAAGCTCATGGCTCATGGGGGTGGCACGCTCTACGGCGTCTTACTACTTACTACGTACCAGCTAGCCAGATGCTCCAAACAACTCCCAACTGCTGGTAGAGCCACAGAGGTTTCTGGGCGACCATCGTGATGAATTCGGCTTCGTTCCCACGGCGGTGCATTTGCAACATCACGGTTGGTGGTCATCGCCCATGTAATCTCATACGTATTTACAGTACAGCATGAGTACCGGCACCTACTATTATAGGTAACAGAAGCATTAAGTTAACGTAGAGCTGGTCAGGATGCAAGGAGAGCACCACTCCTCTGACATCTACAAAAAGTTGGAGCACAACCACTACTAGCTAGCACAGTAGTAGGAATCCTATGGAGCTACAGGTATATGACCGCTGAAGCAGCAGATAGTAGGATTGTTGTTCCGTCAGTTGTCACTAGACATGAGACAGAAAAGAATGTCGTTGTCTAGTACTGTATTGGTATCTTAGAGGGAAAATAATGTTACCCAAATCAAGTAACAATGTCGTACAAACATTATCACATACTCCCCATAGCTTTCCCTTCTTGGGGCCACGGTGCCTCTGTGTGTAGTAGAGAAATACTACAAGCGCATGTACAAATCAAACTACCTGTGCAGGTCGCGAACAATACCCCAGTGCTCGAAAATGACACCGTCCATGAAGAGGAAGTGTTTCATCGGTAACATCTCAATGCAATAATGATAGGGAAATTGATGGTTTTCTCTAGGGTAGTACGGTTCTACTCGCTAGTACTAAAACTTCGTTTGGCTACCACAGTAGCCCATCCATTGTTGACACATAGAAAGGATGCTCAGAGTCTTATTTTCCAGCCAGTGGAGGCGCAAGGTCCACATCCTCTGCCTCGTCATAGAAGTATTGCGAAGGCACCGGGATGACATAGCGAGAGGGGACTCGTCGGTGAGGTGTTCGTCCTTGGGAATCCTCATCATCCTCAAACTTGACAATGATCTCCTTGACGGTGGGTACTCCATGAATCAACTTCCAGACAGGAGGCTTGCTGACAATTGCCTTGTAGAAAGAAGTGGTCTCTGGAAAGATAGCCATGCAATCTGCACCTTTGCGGAAGCAGCCTTCCGCTCCAGTGGACAATCGCATCACATGCGACCAAGGCAAGCGAATAAGCTTGGAGGTATCATCCTCATCCTGAACATCATATGTTTCCGTGTCAGGATAAAAACGCTGAACGCTGGCCAGAATCCAACTTCCATTTTCATCTGTACGAGTGACCTTGGCTGCCACTTGCTCCCCAGGACGGGCCGCCCATTTTGTTCGCTTGCGCTTGGGGTGGATCCGATGACCATCGAAAAATTGAGTGTCTCGTGCATAGTCCGTGGTGGCAGTGCTTCCTTTTTCCAAACGCTCCAAAAATCCCCCAATGCATTCTTCTTCGTCTACTTCCATTCCTTCGAAATGTCGCGCAACCGCAACGGCCAACTCGGAGGGAGGAGCTTCGGCGCGGATGTTGACCCCTTCAAGACGAAGAAACAAGGAACAAAAAAGAAGAATTAGCAAATGCCAATGATAGTATCAAGAATGAAGACCAGCAGAATTATGTCAAGGCAACACACCATGATGTTCAATGTAGCTGACCAATGTCAACCCTGCGAGTTTGCGGAAATCAAGACCAACACCCCTAGGATAACTTCTTGACTGGCTCTTGAAAGCCCCAGACTTGCGTTTTCCCGTAGTACTACTGGTAGTAGAGCTAGGGGTACTAGTAGGGTAACCTGCGAGTCCAGGAGGCGGCATGGTCGACAAACTACTTGGAAAAGAAGGACAAGAGGAGATGAGAAGTGGCGACGACGGTGGTTGTTCCCGTCCGATCCAGGTGAAGTGCCATGCGTGCTGGAGGGCGCATGACGAAACGGGGTTGTAGGTGGTATAGGTTGTAACATTGGTATGTACTAATAATATACAGATGAATCTAAGAATAGTGCAATGAGTTCTTCTTTTTCTATCCACACTGGATCCTTCTGCTTTTCTCGCTGCAACATCACAGACTATTGCTCCAACATCCTGAAATAAAGTAATGTTTTAAGTACAGTTTCTAATAATGAAGCGTACTATGGAATTTGAGTGTCCCATCAGTAGACAATAATAGTTGGCAATGTGCATTTTGTTAGTCTTCACGCCTCTTCCAATACACCCTGAAGTCATACAAGATACTGGATCTAGAAAAACTTGGCACTTCAATCGTGTGCTGTAGCTCCGAGTCTGACCATTCCTTTTTATTGTGGGCTTTGGGATATCTTGGGGTCCAAGATTCAAGAAAAGAGTCCAACAGAAGACACGATAGCCTACATAATTCTTCCGCACCACCTAGCAAGCCACAAGGCGGGGACGCTGCCCGTTCGAATCCGGCGAGAAAAATGGTCATCCCCAAAAATACATGGGGAAAGCGGGCAGTGCAAGCTTTCTGTCACATTCCAGAAATTTTGTGCATTGTGGTTGTCCAGAGGTCTAGAGGTGGTGCAGAGAGGTACCGGTAATTCCAACCAGAAGCCGTTCAACCAGAGAGTCGTACCCGAAGCAACTACCCTTGCTACTGTCACCATCAAGCTCTTGAAACCCAAGAAGCTCGATTCAATATACACAGAATATAAAGGCGAATAGACAACCAACAAAGACAATGCAGGCAAATGAATTCGGCCGAACACCTGATACGTTCGACATGAATGCCGAAGCACAAGAAGAAGAGGTGGTCGAGGAGGAAGAGTATGTAGAAGAAGAGGAGGAAGAGGAAGAAGTAGTGGAGGAGGAAGAAGAAGAAGAGGAAGAAATTGTGGATCCAAATCCTGATGAAACATTTGTCGCTAGCAAGGAAGACCTCTTTCCTACAGATCCCTTCAAACCCAACGACGCCAACAATGTGACACAAGAGACTGTACCAGACACGTCTCAAATGTCGTATGCCCCCGAGGTTGAGAGCCTTCCAGCAGATATTGAACGACCAGCTCCTACACCTACTCCTGCCCCAGTCATGCGAGGTTTCCAGGAAGCTGCCGCCGACGAGACTGACAAGGATCGTGAAGAACTTGTCCAAAGCATTTTGACCTCCGACTTTCGACTACATGCGTGCGCTGTGTGTCTTGTTTGGTTGATGCTTGGTGGAGCAGCAGCCGTTGTTCTTCTTGTTGGTGATTACTTGGACGACTAGTTGACAACATGCGAAATACTCTCGTCGAAGTGTTTCCAGTCCAGTCCAGTCCCCCTCCCCGTTCCCGAAAATAGTAGACTACTCTCACCATGTATTCAATAACCTAAACTATATGTTTTTTGTTATGGTGCTTGAATGCAATAGTAGAGTTGCAAGGTAGAATGGACTGGTATCTATCACTATCATCGAAGAGACCCGTCATTGGAAATCTCGAACCTATCTGGGGAACAAAACGCAGCGTTCCAATGTTCGAGACCCTTTCCACTGGCGAAGTCGGCCAACATTTGACCCAGGGCGGGTACCATTTTGAATCCATGTCCAGAAAGGCCAGCGACCGTGCAGATGTTCGAGTAGCCCGTGGGGACTCCAACCACAAAATGGTCGTCCATCGTCATGGTGTACATGCAAGGTTGGATTTCTGTAATGGGGAGCTGTCCTACCTCGGCATTGAATGCTTTGGATATCGCCATTTTCATTTCTTCCCATTCTTCGGGAGTGATTTCTGATGGGTTCTGGTCCGGATCAACCGCAACATTTCGTTTGTGAATCCCAAGTTTGACACAAGTGCAGTGTCGATCCTCTTCGGTGGAAGAGGAACCATCTGCTGGTAATATATACACAGGTAGGGGGAGGTCGGGAATGACTGCTGCAAATGCCGGCATTTGAGTCCTACCATTATATTTGTCTGGATCAGAAGAAGACGAAATGTCTACCCAAGCTTGCAATTGTCGCGTAACTGTGAGGTGTGGTTCCAGACAAGGAAGAAACCTCGAAGTCCAAGCGCCAGCGGCCACGACAACTCTCTTTGCAGTTATAGCTTCTATACATGTTTCGGATCCACCCTCGAGAGAACGAGAAAGACTAATTTCGACATGGGAAATTTCTCCATCTGTGTTTGAGACTTCTCGTAGCCCGAGAACGGCAGTGTTCTCCCAAATGGTGGCCCCAGCGGCTATCGCATCTGCCAAAGCAGCATTGATTGCATTCTCTGGCTTAATTACCCCGCCACCAGGTTCAAAGACACCAATTGTATCGTGAGAATAGCTGAATTGAGGGAATTGTTCTTGGAGTTGATCGCTTCCCAGACGTGTCGTCGGAATGTTGCATTGTTCTGCCGTGGCGAGAGCCGCGTCTACCAAGTCTGATTGAGTACTTGGGACTGCCAGGAGAACTCCCGTTTCGAAAATGATGGGGATATCATGATCTTCTTGGAGTTGTTTGAAGACTTGGATAGAATGGTCTATCCAGGGAACATAATTCGGGTGTTCGAAATAGGCTCGACGGTAGACCCGGGATTTCCCATGTGAGGAACCCTTATTGTGCACGCAGTGAAATTGCTCGATCCCAAGTACCTTCTTGTTTGTAGAGTTGTTGTCAAGAGCACTGGCCCGTAATGCAAACGAACCAACACCGCCCAATCCAAGGACTACCGTATCCCACATTGTTGCAATGAGAAAGTTGATGCCAGGTTACAGGAATCTTTGCTGGCAGCGGTGGCCGGACGGACGAAGCCCTTGGAAAGATGCGGGAAGCAAAAGATTGAACCAAACATGCTTTGACCTCAATGCTCGGATATCAGTAGTTGTTTTCATCACATTCTCCAAAGTTCATGTAGTGCTCTATACTTTACTTTGCATCAATGATCGTTGGGTAATAGATGTGGTACCAAAATGAAACAGGGTTGAAACCAACCTTTACAAATTTCAATTCATTTGGATTTGAGTATCCACCAGAAATTCACTAAGGGAGTTGTAACATGAAGGAAACAAAGTACTCAGAACTCATACCAGGGCTAAGAGATGATCACTGTCACGCGTGTTTCTTGTGTCCTCGAATCGGCCGGTCCAATTCTTGACGTTCTTCCTGCCAACTTGACAATAGTGCATCTGTACAGTACTGTACGAGTAGCCGTTCCCCTCTAGGGCAATGGCTGAGTCTGGGGTTCGGCACGTATTTCTACAGTTCCCAATACAGCCTGAAACTCTGGAAGAGCCACACACCTAGTGAACCAATCGACAACATTACCGTACGGTTCCAAGAACACAGCTCTGTCACAGACAAGTTTGAATGGATATACGAGAGTAGCAGCCAAGACAATGTCCGCCAGTGTCAGTCTATCAGCCACGAGATATCGCTTTCCACTCAAGGAATCCTGCAAGAGTTGCAGGGCTGCTTTCATGTCCTTGATTGCTTGGTCGGTCCTGCAAGGGCAACAACAACAATTACCATACGAAAATATCAAAAACATTTGAGAAAAATCAATCATTCCAATGGAAACAGGCCTCAAGCAAAGTCATTTGTTCACGATGTTGTACGTACGCCTGCTTGTTTTGTTTCATGAACCCTGCCACGGGATAAAACAGTACACAGGCAGGAAGCTCCACTTGCGAGCTGGTCCAATCCATCCATTGATCGATAGAAACCTTTTCTTCGAATGTCTCTCCTACCAAACCTGTATCCGACCGGATCCCGGCAATATAACGTGCAATGGCATGACTTGTAAATAGAACCGCTCCCTGAGGTGTTTCCAGGAAAGGGGCTTTGCCTGTGGGCGACTTGGACCGGGCATGAGTCTCAATGTCATTTGTTTCGACCTTGACACTGATTTGATTGAATTCAGCGGCAATAAGAGGAGCAAACGCTCGAAATGATCCCGGAGGAGTATATAGTGTGTATGTAGGAGCCATGATGGATAAAAGCTACGATGATCGATTGACAGTGAATGCGTGTTGTGGAGGATGGGACAGCAAAGCAATAATATGAAGTCGATGGTCTCGGTCGCATGTGACAGAAAACCTCGTAGAACTCGCGTACGTCGTCGGCTCACGAACAGTGTTCGATTCCCCGTGACTGAATGAAACACGTGAATGGACAAACGCCACCTCCTTCAATCCTTCAATACCACTGCCACCTGCCACTGCACAAAGCACCACTCCACACTCCTCATCCTGGCATCGCTTGTTGACTTGACTTTCCTGTTGTTGGAGTTTGATCGATTGGGTAGGCTTTCACAGACAAACAAGTATCATTCCACGGTCTCCTTCTTAGACATGTTCAAGGTATACCTGAAGGCCTGCTGTGTCCTAGTATGGGTTCTTGGTATTTTCCCATGTGACGCGTTTGTACCGATACCGCTGGGTGTGCCCAAGACAATGGAACTCCCCCTTGTTACTTCAACCGAACAACAGATAGTACGATCACCATCCCGTTCCATGTTTACTTTTCAAAGGACCAAGGTTTCCTCGTCGTTCTCTTCGGTTCTGTTCATGCAAGGAAATTCGGCAGGAGGCATCCCCTCCAATGTCACGGTGGCGGAAGGACTGCCCTATTCGTCGGAAATCGTGGGGTCAAAGGATGAATCTACAAAGTCTCAGGAGTCCTCCAACCTTGCGAAAAATGGCGACAACGACGATGATGAGGATGAATACGAGTACGTGCACTACGAGAAACTAACAGAAGAAGAGTTTGTGAACAGCACTTGGATGATTCGAATGGTCCGCTTCGGCCACCTCGACGATATTGAGGAAGCACAAGTCCGTTTGTACTGCTCCAACGGAAAAAATCTTGTGGAATGGGGCGATAAGGGTACGGGAGACTGGTGGTTTGATCGTACGACCCAACAACTGTTGATTAGCAGGCATGTTTGGTGGTGGGGTCGTACCACTTGGACCTGTGTCGTCGACGACTATTACTATCTGGAAGGATTGTATCGACAGTGGACATTTATAACTCCTCTTTCTGTCATAGGTCAATGGCAAGGGATCCGGGAAGATGATGAAGGGGAAGTTTTCCCTCCCGAATTCATTGCAAAGACCATCGCCTCTTCTTCAAACTCGACTTTATGAAATGGAATCATGGATTTCATGGGGGTTCAACACGGAAGGAGTTGCTTCCAGTCCAGCCCTATCTAGTATGGAACTTCACCACCTCTTGGGTTTGATTCTGAAGCCTCTCAGATCTCAGACCAATACGGTGCCCTCCGCAGTCGATTGAGTCACATTTTCGATTCACACGAATCGATTTGAATCTGGACCATGGCAGATGGCCACCGAAACCAAAGTCTTCCATTCCTATTGTTACACCCAAAGTTGGAGGAATCATCTTTCGGTTGTTAGAAAACCCGTCATTCTGTAATAAACCTGTAGATACCTGCTTGCAATTACAGTATGGATTTACTAGGAGATCTCGGAACCGCGGATCAACTCACATCAGGTAACAATATATATGTCACAACCATCATATACATCGTATGTCGCCAATAGCCTCGTTGCGTCGTCTAACAACACACTGTCTTTGCATTTTCCATCACAGTCCGCGCCGAAAACAAAGTTCTTAAGGAAAAAGTCAAAGCTTTGGAGCAAAGATGCAAAGTATTAACGGTTGAAAATGAAACGCTCAAGGCGGAACTGGAAATTTGGCGTGAAGAAGGTGGAACCCCTGGTGCCTCATCCACTGCGGTGGCCGATACCGCAATGACTGAGACGCAAGATTTTGGGAAAGATCACTTTTTGCAGGGTGGAAATGGTGTTTACGCCAAGTCCTGTCAGGCACTTTTGGAAAAATTGCATGGGATGGCCAATCCGACCTGTTGTTCCCTCTCCCAAGATGACACCTTGTTGGCAACAGGTGGAGCAGATCGGCAAGTCGTCTTGGCTCCTTGGGGTTTGGCGTTGGGAGATTCTACCACCAGTCCCCCGGCTCCGGCAACCTTGGAAAACATCCTTCGCTTTGAGTGTCAAGCACCCGTCATTTCGATAGACTTTGCTCGCAAGCCGCGTTCTCCTTTTTTGGCTGCTGGTTGCATGGATGGATCGGTTCACGTTCTGCATATCATGTCCCAATCGCCCTTGGCTTGTCAAGAAGTGGCCAAAGGAACCATTAAGCATCCCAAGTATATTCGAAGTGTGGCTTGGTCTTCCCGGGAAAATGTCTTGGCGACTTCTTCGGCAGATGGTACCGTTCAGATTCACCGCATTGTATGGAACGGATGGGACGAAACCAACATTCAACTACAAAAGGTACAAGCTCTCAATTTGTCCGGTCCTGTCGAATCCATGTGTTTCCATAAGGATCAACTCGTATGTTACGTACGAGGAACGCCCTACTTGTCCATCTTTGACCTTTCTCCAATTTTGGAAGTGGCGAGTGGCAGTGAGGCCATGGCACCTCCAACGCTGGAACATACCAAGATGAATCTCAACCAAGGCCCGGGAAATGCTGGATTTGTAGATCATGTGTCGTTTTGTGTCATGGATATGGTTCCCCATGGAGACTACTTGGCCTTGGCGACCGATGCCTCCCGCAACATCATTTTGGAGGTTGCTTCGGGCAAGCTGGTCCGAAACCTGTATGGTCACAAGAACGACGGCTTCTCGACTCCCAAAATTGGTTGGTCGGCCAATGGGCAATACTTGTTCGGAAATCATCAAGATGAGGCAACGATTATGGTTTGGGACATTGCCAGCGGTAGTATTGTGGAGCGCCTCAGTGGCCATGGCAACTCGATTCGCGATCTGTATTCAAGTCCAAGTTCCAATACTCTGGTTTCTACTTCCTTTGACAAGAAAACATTGGTTTGGCTAGAAGAATCCTAACTAGTAAACATCGGAATGCAGGCACTATGCTGTACTGTACCTTACTGGATGCTAGGCATGTTCTGGTGGTCAGACCAAAGGTAGGAGGTAGGTTCGGGCACTATAGGGTTTATTCTTCGTTTCCTTCTTCCTCCTCCTCCTCCTCTTGGTCTGGAGGAGCCTCCCACCAACTAGTCAAGCCCAAACCATCTTCACAAATGGAAGCCACAATATGCATACTAGCTGGCATGTCACTGACATCGCTCAAATCCAACGACAAACTTCTCTTGCGCAGGGGCTTGTCTACGGTCTTTTCCTCTTCTTTAGGGAATGTATGAGAGTGGGCCGTCATTGTGGTAGTTGCTTGAACTCCCTTGGCGGTGTTGGTGACTTGTGTAAACTGTATCGACTTGACTTTGAAACGAATTTGGGCACCGACTTCCATTTCAAAGCGATCTCCTTCCTTGGCCGCCTCGGAAGATTCATCTCCCTCTGCCTTCTCAGCATCGCCTTCAGCACCTTCAGCATCTTCGGCGTCGTCCACAACCTCCTTTGTTTCTGCTTCTCCGTCAGCCTCGCCTTCGCCCTCACCTTCTTCCTCGTTATTCTCGTCATAATCCGGTGTCCAGACCCACAAGCCAATTTTCTCGTCGTACCGACTCGGTCGCAACATCCAATAGGTTGGGATGAAAATATCTTGAAAGAATCCTATACTGACTTGGACTCCTTCTGCTGTACTTTTGACAATGGTCCCCACGAGAACTTCTTCCACAAAGGGTCGAAAGACTAAGAGACGGAACAAACAGTCATGATGACTCCCTCCGTCTCCAGGAACGCAAGAGCCGTTGGTAATTTTGAAGCAATCGCCGTACCGGCAAACGACCAAGCCGACATCCATCAAGACACGGTTTGGGTATTTGAGATCAATTTCTCGGTGTAACGCCGTCAAGGTTGGAATGGCCAACATGTGGGCAGGAACTCGAATGGTATCGGCAATCGTTGTCAATTGAAACATGATGATATAGTAAGAATGTGCGTGGAGGAATGAGTAGAAATGTTTCTGGTAAAACTCTTGTTCGTCACCGTTTCATTGCCAGTCAAAAACTGGAACGTGTTGTTGTGTTTGTAGAAGTTGCAGATTGAAATGAACGTGGGTAGTTCTTTCTCCACAAGAATGGAGAAAGTGGCGTCGTTCAACAGTTCAACAACAGGCATGGGTTGTTGGTTCAGTTGAGTCGGTCTGTTGTTGTCCGTCGGTGGGAGGTCCTCGCGGTCGACGGCAAGGCTGAAACTTCTCTTGACTCGTTAGACTCCACTCAAAGAATGACAAGTCCACAGAAATCACATCCAACGACCACCAACAACTCAATCATCGCCATGATACGACTATGGCATGTTGCCTTTTTGGCCCTTTGGTTCCTAGATGCACATTGTGAAGGATTCTTAGTGTGGGGAGTCGCATTGACAAGATTTCCTGGAAGTTTGCTCCCAGTACAGAGCAGTACAAAAAATGTTGCACCTTGTCACCAGCATTGGCAGCCCCTTCAAGCGACTTCATCCGAAGCTGATCTTGTCCTCCAAACTCTAAATGTCACTGTGAACGACAACAAACAGCTAACACTATATGATATCTTGGATGCTTCTCCATTGGCTACCCGGGATGAATTAAGAGAACGGTTCTACTTCTTGGCAAGATCCTTGCACCCTGATGGCAATATGGGCAACGATAACGATCATACTGACAACAATGCCAACACCAATCCACCTCCCCAGCGTCTCTTCTCAGACGTTGTGGAAGCATGGCGTATTTTGAGAGACCGAAAATTGCGCAAGCATTACGATCGACAACTATGGCTCCAACAATGTGCCGATGTCGTATCCAGCTACACCAACCAGGCACTGGAAGGAGCGGTTCCTCTCGTTTCCAAATTGGTCGATACAGTGGCCATTCCAATGATGGTTACGACTGCTACGACCACAATGACTGTTTCTCAGGTTGTCTCCCAACACATGCCATCCGCTTGGATGCGAAAGTCTCCATTCACATTTGCGATGGGGCAAGACCCTCCGCTACACAAGCGACACAATCAGACCAACACTACGGCTACAGAAGATGATATGGTCCCAACGTCTTCTATCCACTAGGAATTTTAGGCCTTTTTGCCAGTGCCTCGCATGCGGCTCACCGCCCAAGCAACTGTCACAGCCAACAAACCGGTCATGCCAGCAGCCCATCCAGAGGATTCCGACCTGAGCTTGATCCCGTAGGTCTCACACGTACTGGCCACTGACACAGAGGGTTGCGACAGGGCGTCGTAGACCATGTCTGCCATGTCGGCGATGAAGTCCTCGTCGGTGTTGAGGGCAGGGCTTCGACGCCACTCGACGATTCCGGACTCAATGGCCAACTCTTTGTATTCACCGTCAATTTCCTCCAACGTTTCAATGTGTTCACTCACAAAACTGATAGGGACGACCACCAAATTGCGAACACCCTTGTGGGCCAATTCGGGCAACACGTCGTCGGTGTATGGTCGCAGCCACTCGACGGGCCCCACGCGACTTTGGAAGCTCAAATGCACCTCCACTTTAACCTCCTTTCCGGCATCTGCCCGACTCTGCATAATTTGCGCAGAAATCAACTCGACGCATTCCTCAATGTGCCTCTTGTATGGATCTCCAGCTTCAATGTAGGACTGAGGGACGCCATGAGCCGAAAACAAAACGTGCAAAGGTGCAAGTTCAGGGGCCTTTTCTTGGGCAGTGGCAATTGCTTCACTTGAAATACTGTCCAATTCTTGTTGAATCAATTTACTCATTACATTGATGTATCCTGGTCTGTCGTACCAACTGGGGATGACAGTGTGGGCCAAACTTCCATTGGGCCCAAAGACGTCGAGGCTGCTGGAAAATTCCTTGGCCAAAACACGCAACGAACTTCCCGACGTGGAGATGGAAAATTGAGGGTACAATGGCATAACAACAAGAACATCCACCGCATCCTCTTTAATTTGTTTCACAGCTGCCTCTGTGTAGGGCTCCCAATAACGCATGCCAATGTAGGTTTTGGCATCCAATCCATGTCGGTCTTTCAATGATTGTTCGAGTAGTTCGGCTTGAGCACTGGTATACTTCATAATAGGCGATCCACCTCCGATACTGGCGTATGCTTCTCGACTTTTGGGTGCTCTCTTTTTGGAGATCATGGTGGCAATGAGTGGTTGGAGAGGCGACAATGGGGCTGGAAGACGAATAATATCTGGGTCGGCAAACAAATTGTACAAAAATCCTGTTCCAACCCACACAAGCAAAAAGCGTTAGCATTTGGATCGATGGGTCCAAGAAAAAAGTCACCCATCAGGTATAGCATACTCGTACCTTCTACGTCCTCTTGATTCTTAGGTCCACCCAAATTCAACATGAGAACACCAACTTTGGTCCCCTGCTTTTGTGCCCGAGCGAGAAGATTTGTAGAAAGCATGCTGCTGTCGGTACTTTCTTCTGAGAGGGCGCCTTGAAAGAGTGAGCAAACAACAGCAACAACAGCCAACAATCTTTGGATCGACATCATCCTCCTGTGCAGATTTGTCGTTTATGAAGAAGATCTGGACCATCCACTGTAGGCTGAGTCAGCAAGATTTTCCTGAAAACTTTCTGACTCAGTCACTCTAAGTCCCCAATGATCGTGACTCGTCCTATTTGCATGGTACGGTACGTACGGTACTCTCCATGTACAGTACGTACAGTACTGTGCCCTCGTCTTCCTGTTGTGCTTCACCGACTATGGAAAGTTGTAACTAAGTAATGCAGCACCATAACTAAGGGTTGTGTGTTGTGCTCTACCATTACTTTAGGCAAGTGGTAAGTCGTACTGATCGGCATTTATATCTACCTATTCTATTGAAAAGAATGCCGATGAAGTGCAGCTCAAGAATGTAAATTTGCAACCCTGAATGGTACTGCGTCCACTATCGATGAGTGGCAGCAGTGGGTTCCATCGTTCACAACAGCGGTCAACTCGATTCCGTTGTGCAATGATTATCTTGTCTCATGTGCCGGGAACGACATCATCATTATTTCCAGAACCTCCGTTTCAGTCCGTGTAGATTGTGAGTGGTCGGCTGTCGGCTGTTGTCGTGTGTTTGTATTCGGAAGATCACCACAAGAAGCCTAAAACCCAACCTTCGGTATAAAAAGCTTCGGTAGCTTTGGTAGCTGATGAGTGGTGAGAAGAAGGAGAGGCACTTTTTCACGTCTCACAATTTTGCACAGCGAAAAGGTGAGTTTCACGTCCCCAACTCATGTTAATTAGGCTCCGAGTTGGTGGTGTTTATAAAGGTCGCCATAGTAAGGGGCTATATTGTGTGGCCGTTACCGAGACTTCATTATTGCTCAAAAAGTACGAACGATCGTTTCGGGTTGGCGGCAAAAGATGTGACACAAATTTTTGTCACGACCCGGAATCGAGCGTTCTCGCCTACCCCTGGCCAAAATTTGTTGCAAGTCCAGCCACAAGTTTACTTGTGCCATTGTACTGCCTTGACAGCCCAGATCTTTTGGGAGGCAATTGTTCTCGTTCTCTCTCGGCAACCATCCTCAAGATAGCTTTGTAGATATTGCAACTACGATGTATGATCCTATGGAAAGCGACGATGGGATGTGGTTCCCAGAATGTGATCCCTTCGCTTCCGAATTGGCACCTGCGGAGGTGTCAGAGGACGAGGATAATTTCAATGATCTATTGAAAATGGTGGACAGCATGGATGCAGAAGACTCTTTGAAGCCTGGAGTATATGCCGAAAACTTCAACGACGTTGGGAATCAGCAACACTTGCTCAGCCTCCAACGCTCCGAACCGCTACACTTCATGTATTGGGAGCCTCCTGTAACGCCTCCAACCACAAAGCCAAGCTTCAACAAACTCCCTTGCATAGTGTCACCTGAAAACCTCCAGTTGGACCTGGAAGCCGAAACATCTTCAATAGCGGTTGACGAGGATTTTGCTCCCCCTCGCCTGAGCTATCGAGGTCGACCTGTCGCGCCACAACCCAAGAAGAATTGGGAAGGCCCCAGTGCATATGAGAAGGCCTTGTTGGACAGTCTGGCGGAGTCCATGCGGCGGTCAGAAGCCTCACGAGCCGTGATCGATCGTCAAAGAGGGGAACACAAAAGCCAACCATGCCGAAGGGTGGACTATTCCCGAAAAACATTGATGAAGTTCATTCGGGCACAGCGAATGGGCCGTTGCACTCCTGATTCTCATCAATAGACAGCCAATACAGACACCAAACCTACCCAACAATGTCTCTCGCTAACAAGGTTGGGTTTCCCCGTGTACATTGATTCCTCATACAGTATACTCGACATAAACGTTCTAGATTGTCTTTTCCACCTGATCCTTTTCTTCTGTTTCACTTCTTGGACTGCCACTGCTACAACTCCATCCAGCAGAGCACGGACATTTTTGGTTTTCTACTAGCAGGCAATTCCGGTCTTGGGTCACAGTACGAGTACCAGCTGTGGCTATGACATGGCGGGGGCCAAGGCTGTGATGGCAAATCTGGACTCAGTTGGATCGCGAGCCATGATAGATTGAATCACTTTACAGGCATCTTGCAAGAGGTCACTTTGCGTTGTCTTCCCGTGCAACACTGGACCTGCTTTGCGACCATCCATCTCGTAGAGCTTACCTTGTACATGGACAAAAGCAGCAAAATGGGTTTCCACTTTATCTTCAAGAGATCCCCGACGGGTGGCGTTCGATTCTGATGATGTTGCTGCATCGTGGAGTTTTGCAATTTGGCCATCCTTTTCCAGCCGTTCGGCCTTGGCAATTGGTGACAATGGGATGGGACAATCGCGATGGAATTCTTCAAACCATGATCCAGGGGTAAAGATACGGATACCTTCAGGAACGTTGAGAATGGCATGCAAAAGACCAATAGTGCCACAGGCATTCCCAATTCGTTGCCGAATATACCATACCTTGTTTTCGGCGGCTTCCATGTCAATTGTCTGGGACTTTTCCTGTTCAGATTTTGTAATGGTGGCTGTGAGTGGGTACACCAGGAGCACGGCAGCGACCGGCGAAGGAATCATCTCCAAAGCCCATTCTTCCGTTGAGTAGACATCGCAGAACTCATACAAAGATGTGTCAAAGCCAAGCTTTTGGATGTACTCATTAATGAGTTGTGGGTTCGATTCAAGGGGGAACCACCGCTGTTTGCTTGAAGAGTTGTCGGTCATCTTGAGGATATGAATCTCTACCACTCCTTTTTGGCATAACAGAAACCGTAGCCATTCTTTGGATTCGGGACATACGAGCTCGGGAATGATATTGTCGAGCTATTCGCATCTACCAACGAGAATCCCCCTCATCAGTTCCATTGGCCATGTCAAATATAACCCAACAAGATGTCGACTCTCAGTGTTCACTACGATGATCCTCCCACATTCCTAACAGACGAAGATGCAAAACCCCGTCTTGACTTTATTCGCACTCATGTAGCCAGGCAAATTCCGATTTCAAATGAGTGGAGGGATCCCAGCCCAGCTCACCTACCAGGAACATGCATGATGATTGGCAACAAGTATCATGCATCCAATGTTGATGCGCTTGTGGCAGCAGGAGTAACAGCCATGCTCAATTGTGCCTCTGGAGGGATTACTCGTTTACCCATGGATGATCTACAATCCAAGGGAATTCAGTACCGATTTACCAATGTCCGACAAGATGATATTTCCTACCCCATCCTTTTTGACTACAAGACAGGGGACCCTAGCAAGCATTTACAAGTTGCCAAAGAACTGTACACATTGGTCCGGCAGGAACAAGGAAGGGTTCTTTTCTTTTGCGTGGCGGGGCAAAACCGGTACGTCCAAATTTGTTTCTGAGGTGTTGTATTCTCCGTTTGGACACCCGGGCTGACAGCTTGGATACGTCAGGTCGGCTTCTCTAGCACTGGCCGTCCTTCTGTTATTTGGACATCCCTTGGAAGAGCTCATCCACAGTTTGGCAGAGACCAGACCCTTTGTTCTGGAAAATGAGGGTTTCCAGCGACAACTTGTCGAATTGGAGGCCATGCTCAAGAACCACCACACAAGCACGATAGATCTTGACGATGGATCAAAACTGTTCACATATGCTACCCCACCACAAACATTGCCCCGAGTCAACTCGACTAGAGATATTGCACTTGGTTTGGTTGAGATTGAGTTGCTTATTCCTGGGTTGTGTACTTTGGATGTCAAGATTCCCAAAGAATCAACTATTTCCACAGTGAAGGGTCGTCTCATTGCTCACGCCAACGAGTCCATTCTATCGTACTCTGATTCGCCTGGAAAAGTTGCCAAATCTTGGCTGGTTTTGGCTATGTTTGGTTTTGATGATATGTATGATTTCCCTCTAGAAAATCAGGCTATTGACCACGAAGTGCAGCTCTCACTCATGGAAAAGATGTTTGGATTGGAGGTGATCCGTCCCAAATATGGAGAACCCCTTGTTCGGTGGACATCAAAATGCCGGTTTGCGCTAGTAATCTTCTCTGTTACAGAGAAAGGAAATGCGCAGAATAACCACATGCCTATCGAAAGGCCGATGACTTTCTTCCACAAGGAACGTCCTGGGGCGCCTGCCACCTACCTGCAATACAACCTTCGAACGACCCACCTGCGTGCTTGGGATTTTGTCACGGGAGAATCCTATTGTTCCATTGACCCCATTGTGTTCAGTTTTTCTCCTGATCCTCGGGACAAGCGACAATTCATGAGTATTTCGACGAGTGCAGATGAACCTGTCCAATTCCATGCTCCTGGAGAAGGAGGTATTTTGGGAATGGGTGCGAATGCTATTGTCCACAGAGTTCCACTGGGAAGAGTTGGGGTTGACACGAATAGTCGCGAGCCAGGATTTATGAAGACCTGCTCCAAGAAAACCATGTGGGATGCCGCCGTCAAACGACATTTCAGCTACGACAAGATGATCGCGTCCTTGGAGAATCGCTCGGAAGCAGGTCTAGCCAAACGGATCCGAATGGCCAAGTCTCTCAATTTCGATCGACGAGTCGTAGAGTTTTATGGGCTTGGAGTTGGCCTCTCGTCCAATGCATACAACGAAAGAGAATTTAAGTTCGAAGCCATGTTGCTTGCCCGCTACGAAGAGGAGTTCTCAACGTACACAATGAGAAAGTTCATGGAAGAGTACCTGGCAGAAGTAGACAAAGTTCCACTCCCTGAAAAGAAGAATATCATTGCGCTACACGCGAAGTTTTCCCTCATTGCTGTGAAAGTGATTCTTGTCAGCCTTCTCAATGCATTCAGGGACTTGACATTGATGGGAGTCCAGGCTTTTGATTTCAACCACATGTCCAATGTACTTATTTCAGGAGATCATCGTCAATGTCGGTTGATTGACATTGATGGTAATTCCAAAGGCTCCATTCAAATGGATTCCTCTAATGACTACATCAAGGGAAACGTTATGTCCCCGATTGATGGGAAGTTACCAGTGCACAAACCGTCCCTGGATGTCGATCTAAATACTGTCCTCCCTACGCTAATAGAGCAGTTAATTCTTGGAAAAGGGAGAGGGCGAGCGTTTGTTTCCAACATGAGGTCCAAAATTTGGCATGCGCCTCCCGAGGAAGCGCACAAGATTACGATCCAAATCTTGCGCGAGAACTTCTACCCCTCGGCTCCTGTGGGTGATGGAGAATCAAAGATTGACAAGCATCTAGCCAAGGTGTCATTGTGGTTCTACGCCCTGTTGAAGAAGCAAAGTCCTTGGGGGAACTGGACGAATGACATCTACGATGCCATGCGATGTATCGATCACCTACCAATCACCTAATATAGAATAGTCAATGCTACAGTATGAGTGTACTCTTGCACCTTTCCTCATGAATACTACATTTTCAGTCAAGACAAAAAGATCCCAATATAACCCTCCATCTATGTACTAGCCTTGGCCATGTTGCGGTAGCCAGTTCCCAAACAACTGGCCAAGATTGTCTTAGTATCTTGATCCGCCGAGAGCTTGAATTCCACATCAAACGCTAGTTTGAGCAAACGCAATGTCTCGATGGTGTACTGAGAGAGCGTTCCCAAACGTATTCTGGATACATCCTCTGGTGTAAGACACATCCAGATCAAGGCGAGCGATTGGCATGACGTATCGATACAACCGCCACGACGAACTTCCTCCAGAAGCATACAGGCACCACGCTTTCCCAAATCCTCTGGCAATTCGGACCCACGTTCAGCAGAAGGGTTCATGGAGCATTCCGCTGTCAATACAACTCCCGTTGTAGATTCTGCGGAAACGACAAAGGACACTCCAGGGCTTGGACCACACCCATGCTTCTTGGGAGTATGGACATCGGTATGGATCCAAACATCTGGCAATAGTCGGTGAAATACACCCTTGGCAGCATAAGCTACTCGGGCTGCCATGGAAGACGACACAATTTTGCACGAAATAGCCGTTCCTCGCACGCGCTTGATCTTTCCAGGATCTGTGTAGTCAAGGATAGCAAGAGTTTTGACAATTGGACACGAGAAGAGCACTTTTCCACCACCGGTGGGCGCGGCTGCACGCTGCAAAACTCGAATTTGAGCAGACTCTTCGTTGGGGTCGTCGCCACTCTTGATTTCACTACCAATTCCAAATTTGGGAAACAGTGGGAGGACAGAGGCCTTAAAGTAGTCCGCGGAAGGGTCCTTTTCACAGCATCCATCCGTAATTCCTTTGAAAACAATAGAAAGAGGCTCCTTTCCAAATGGAGATAGGGGGAGAATACCCTCCAAGAACCAACCAATAGACCGAGAATCGGGACACTGGTGATCTATATCCCCTCCCAATAAAACTCCAGGATGAAATCGAAGTTGTGTTCCCGTGTTGTTGATTTCCATCTTGGTTCCGTTGGTCATTTGGTCAATCAAACGAAGGAAACTAGCTTCGTAATCTTTGAGACCTGGGTTCTCCAAATCGTCGGCTCGAATGTTTCGCAACAACAAGGGACGATGCGACAGGAGACTAACGACAATTCTTTCTCGAAAGTGAGTGGCACCATCTTCGAATCTCAGCGTGGACTTGCTCATGGTAGTATATTGTGTACTGTTGTGATGCTATTATCGCCGATGCTTCAACACACTCGTTACACTTGTTGTGGAGACCAAGAAGTGTGTTGTTTTCGAAGGAACACGATGACAAAAGTGGCGTGGTTCGGTGCAAAGAAAAAAAGTGAGTTTCGAGACATTTTTTCGTGGTGGTGAGGAAGGGAATCTGGAACTTCAGTTGCGTTCGACCACCCAAAATGTAGTCATACTAGTCAATCGACCACTGTCCATTCTCACCCGAACAAAAAACCATCACTTCACACATCGATGAGGAGGGCGAGTCCACTGGAGTTGTTGAGCATGTTATTGCAGATTTCAATCCTATTGTTCTTTTCAGAAGTGACAGGATTTGTTCTGGTTACGCCCTTCCAACATTTCTATACAAATCTCCCTCTTGACTCTCATGCTTCTACAGCCACAGACATACGACATGTCCAATCTGCCGCCAGTCGAACACTAGCACTGGATCTCTCCGTGACACAAGAGCCATCAGCAGAGGATGCAGTAGAATGCTTCCCTCCAAGTTTACCAGACGGTGTAACCGAGCCAACAACCACCCCTGAGCAAGAGGAAAGCGTGGAGGAGGATACACCCATCTCATTTCCATCAGGCCGTGTCGCTGCCCTGCTAAACCAACTTCGCCATCTCGCATCGAGCAGTCATGGGGACGACGAACATGTACAAAAAGCCGAAACCATTTTCAAGACTTTGACAAGTCTCGTCAATGAAGGTGACCCCAAGGAATTCGTTCCACTTGTTTATGTTTACAACTATTGGATTAAGGTGTTATCCAAATCGGATTTGGACAACGGGGCGGAGCGCGCCCAACAAGTTCTCAGGGAGATGCAAGCCAGTTCGTCCAAAGTTCAACCTAATCTCTTGTCCTATTTGTTTGTGGTGGATGGATGGTCCTTCCGAAAAATTCATGCCAAGGCATTGGCACTTTTGGACGAAGTGATGCAATTGTTCCAAACGACGAATTCCACCAAGCTAGAACCTGACGTATCGGCATACAATTCTTTGCTGCGAGTACACAGACGGAGTGGAAACCACGAGGAAGTGGAAAGAATATACCGCGAACTCATACACAAGGGTGCAGATGACCCCTGTCGTGCCAATACGGGAACCTTTCTGGAAACCATGCGGGCCTTTGCTTTCACCGATGACAAGAAACATCGAGTTCGTGATGTGTTTGATGAGATGCAATCTTTCAATACAACGGGCTCCAGTACGCTGCCGATGGATGCGTATAGCCTGCTGATTGCTTCTATGAAGGGATCGTCGCACGAAGTAGCCAATGAGGCGGAATCAATCTTGTTTGATTTGATCGCGAAATACAATGAAGGGGATCGACGGGCGTTGCCCAATACTGAAGTGTTTCGAGAGGTACTATTAGCCCAGCGCTATCGTCCCCACACATCAGTGGGCAAGGTGGAACTGTTATTACACCTTCATGAATGGTTCTTCAATAAAACCAACAGCTTTTCCTTGCAACCCACATTGCCCCTGTACAACGAAGCCCTGAGGGCCATGTCGTACTCGCGAGACTTCAACAAAGCCATTCGATCCAGAATGCTTCTGGAGAAGATGTTGAACTGCACTGCTCAAAATACGTATCCAGATACTGCGAGTTACTACCACATTCTCCAATCGTGTGCGACAACCGATATTACCAGCGACGAACAGCGGGACCTTGTGTTTGAAATAGGTTTGAAGAGTTGGAATGAAGTGACCAGGGATGTTATAGGGAAGACAGAGGCGGGAAGTGCAGCCCAATTTCTACGGGCATGCGCTCGCTTAGTGCCAGACAGAAGACAGCGCGACAAACACGCCAAAGAGGCATTTCTACACTGCTGTGGACGTGGTGTGGTCGACAAACGTGTGCTATCGGCATTTACATCGGCGGCATCTGAAGCGCTGCAATTGGAAGTATTCGGAGGAGTGCTAGATGACCTACCAGGACTTCCACCACAGTGGAGCGAGAATGTACCTCCATGGCATAGAAACACCCGTTAGAAAAGCTTATAGTCTGTTGGAGCATTTGCAATTCTTAATGCTCCCTCCCGCTTGCAAAGACAACCGTATCCCAATTCTTTTAATATCGTCGCTCGTTTCTCCAATAAATCGGCTCTCGTCATCGGTTTGATACCACCTGTGTCTTTTCCGTTCTTTGCAATCAACTTGTTGATGCGCTTCAGAGCAAGACCGTGCTTCCCAGTTCGACAATCACGTTCTATAGCCAACGAGGCATACTTCCCGTTTGAGTCAATATCCACCCAAACCTTCAATCGCGCTAAAGTCTCATCAAAGGACGAGGATGCCCTTTCGGTGCTCGAATCAGCAATGGCGTATGCTTTTCGTGCCAAGGCCTCGATGAGGCTGTTCTTCTTTTTCTCTATCTCCTTGCCGCGCTTGACTTTCTCTGGGTCATTTTTGTCTTGCTTTCTCCCATAATGAAGCGCTAGCTCATCCTCAGATATTTCCTTGACAACGTCATTGGCTGCACCCACTATATCTCCAAGCATCTCTGCTCGCTTTTTGTGACTATCCAGATATTTCAACCTTGCCATGAGTAAAGGCACGTGGCCGCCATATTCTTTCAAAAGCTGAGCATATAGTTCGTCGAATTTTCCACTTGCTTTCTCTTGTTTCGATAGTTTCTCGAGCTGCCCAACCTTCAAATCACGAATGGCCTCATCGAGCCGTTCTTCGACACCTCGTTCGTCTTTGGGCTCTGGGACCTCTGGTTCAGCGGGTGTTGTTTCCTCTTTGGGTCCTACCACATAGGAAACCTTGAACCCACCGGGACGTTTGCCATCACCAGGGAGAGACGCTTCGCCACCCGCGAAAGTACACGAACCAGTCAAAATATCTCCGGGCTTGGCAGCATTGGGGATTTTTGAAGCTTGTGGTTCACCAAAAAACACAGACTCGTAGGAACCTTTCCTTAGCATATGCTTTTTCATTGTTCGCTTGCCGCCAACTAGGAGATCCTCCCTCGTAGGAAAAGCTGAAAGGGGAATCTCTTTTTCCATTTTTCTTTCAATCCAAATTATCATAGACTTCAGTTTCTCCAACATGGCTGGTGTCTCATGTCTAACCTGCATCTTTATCACAACAGATCCTTTTTGAGCAGAAATGGGCTGAGCATAGATATCACAGAATCCCAAATACTTCTTGTCCCCGTCGTATACCAGCATTAGTTGAGATTCGTAACATGATTCATAGAGGACCTCTTGCAATGCTGGGGCTCGGGGCGTGAAAGACGCCTTTTCGTCAAGGATGAATTCGTAAGTGAGGACCATTTGGAAAATGGTCTTGTTATTCCATGGCTGCACATCTCGCTCTCCGAGGGGAGTGATGACGCCTTCTCCCTTTGGTCGAATGGGTGTTTTCCAATGTGTGAGTTTCCCGGTGGGACTGACCATTTCATCCTTCAAACTGCTGTGAAGACGAACAAACGAAAAACTATCCCCACCCGCCATGGAGATGCTTGATGGAATTGGGTGCAATCCTCTCATTTCAATTGTGAGGTTGAGTCGAGTCGTGCCCGCCGTGGACCAGTATCGGCAGATTGCAATCTCAGAAGTGACACCTTCTTCGACTGCAAGAGACGTAACAACTGTCTGAGAAGGCCGAAGTTGCAAATACTTTCGACTTGCATTGTCCCGATAGGCCGCATGGGGAGTTAACTGCACTGCATGAAGCACAACAAGTCGATTCGTAGGTTCTTCATGTGGGCCCCGATCATCACGAATTGTCACGTCCATCCAAGTGGTTCCGGGAGGTGGGGCAACAAAAAATCGTTTCGTCTCGGTCGGGGAGAACTGATGGGGATTGTGTGAGAGCTATCCGTTCACCTAGAATTGAAATTGACCGAAAAAATTCTTACCTCAAGGCCTTGTTGAACAATGGTGTGCTCTCCTTGGATTGGTTTTACAATTGTTATTGGCACATACCACAGAACACCACGATGGGGATGGTCAGAATCATACCCACACACTTTTGCTGTGTGGACACCAACAGACAACTGTGTGGGATCGATCGTGACTTTGAAGCTTCTGCCGTTGCTCATGAGCATGAAATAGTTTGGTACTGTTACCCACGGTTCGGTTGCACGCAACGTGCATTGTAGCTCAAAATCGACACGTTGCTTTTGTGTATCTTCATCATTCATGTCTGTTCGTCTAAAGTTGGGATTTACCCGGACCGAAAATACTTGTTGTGTGGCTGTTTCTCCTGGTTGCCTCAAGTAAATACCCCGTGGACTCCCCACTCTGTTTTCTACCGAAATCTCAAAGAAAATGTCCTCCAAGTTATCTTTGGTTGCAATCAGATGATCCAATGCCTTGTCCACCTGCAGCATTCCCCATCCTTGTTGAAGCGGCGATAGATGCTCCATGCGCAACGCTGTGTTTTCGAGTGCCCTTTGAATCCGTGGTTGCGAAACAGGAATTCCCTGAGCTTTGCAGGCAGAAATCAAAAGGGCAACACAACCACAAGCATGAGGTGACGCCATGCTAGTTCCATTCATCAGCATGGACTTTTGAAGAGTCCAATTCGAAACCGATGTAATAGCACCTCCAGGGGCACAAATGCAAACACCAAGGGAGCCATCTGTTGTTGGACCAACACTACTCCAAGTGTAGGTTGTTCCCAAAAGACCCTCTGTGTCCATGTTGGTCTCTAAGCTGTACGATGCCTTCATCATCTCAGGGGAGACATGGGCAGCGACACCAATTATACAGGAAGACGTCCCTCCAAGAGCATTGACGGTCGAGAGGGCAGGGCCATCATTTCCGACTGCGGAGACAAAAAGAACATTATGCCTCCAGACCAACTCTTCTGCAGCGCGGATGATTCGGCCAGCATTAGGAAATTGTGTCGCCTCTCCGTAGCTCAGGTTAATGACATCACACCCAAGCCGAATGGCTGTCATGATACCTCGAACTAGACTGGTTCCTGATTCCATGGACCCCTTACGAGAGTCTCCAATCTTGATGGATACCAACTGGGCTCCTTTGGCAATGCCGCTACGAGGTCCTTGTGCTGCAGCCGCAATGGCAGCCACATGTGTCCCATGGGGTGTGCAATCGCCAACAATGCTCAAGACGGTGTTATTGTCATAGAAGTTGACACCATAGTTGTATTGGTCCACCGCTGAGAGTGTGCCATATTCCCGATGAATCGAAAACGCCGCCAGGGGACGCTTGGATCTCCAATCACAACCCTCATCGTCCACAATTCCAAGAACTGCTCGTTGTGTATTTCCATCATCGAACACAATGCAATCAATAATCATACCAGGATCATTCTCAGCTTCCCATTCCTTATCCGTCAAAATTTCGAGACGGGCATTGAGATCATCCCGAACTAACAGCTGTTCTGCGGTGGGTTTGGCGTACTTTTGTCGAAATTCGGAAAGTTGCGATCGGAGATCTGCAATGAATCCTTGAAGATCTTGTTCCATTTGTCGAGTCCGATGTTCTTTGACCCTGGTAGTGACGGAGGCTGGGAATAGCTCATATGCTAGCTTGAGCCCCAAACGGACTGTCGGCTTTTCAGAAGATTCCGAGAGAGATGTCTCCCACCATTCTGGATTGAGTTGTACCACAGCCCCACTCAATACCTGGACGGTGTAATCGGAAGAGACTTTCTTGGTGGTTTTGATGTCGACATCACCACTCCCGGTACAATCAACCAAATCCAACAACTTGGGAGTGACTCCGTCTTCCATGAACCGAATCCCTGCCGCCCCAGGGTCAATGCCTGTATCCAGGATCCCAATGAGGACATTGGACCCATCGTAGTCTGGATATGTGTTGATCAATTCAAGTGCATTGCTTTCCTTTTTGGGCACCAAGTCGATGGAAGGAAACGTTGTTTGGGGAGGTTCATGTTCTGGTGACATGGATACAGTGCACACCTCAATGAAAGAAGAAAAACCAACGAAAGGAGGAGCGATTTGTGAAGTGGGCTTTGGAACGATTCATGGAACGTAACGGAAACCAAGTGCAGTGCCAGAATGATGATGACATCATGATGTCATTTTGAATCAAACGTGTCAAATTTGGGTGCTACGTATATTGCGTATGGTACGATACGTTGACTCATTTTTGTGAACGTTGAGAACTCAACCGACGCCTTCCACTTTCAACCTTCCTCCCGAATGTTGGGCAAGGCACCATGAAACCGGCTGGTTTGACAACAGAGAGCAAACAATCTCCTAAGAGTATATCATGCCTACTGAAGTACACGCTTGCTGCCATTCTATTGTTGGAGCTTTCTCAGATTGGCACCCTTCGATGTTCTTTGAACAACGATCATCATGATTGTGGTCGCATCGGATGGCTGGATGACAACCTATACAAATCCATTTCCCGTTCTTTGGGAGATGTCTTTCATTCCTACCCCCATCTTGATACACCAAGAAAGACTCTCATTGATGAGAAACTGATGTATGTTCATGTTGGCAAGACGGCTGGAACTACTCTTGAGCGTGTGTTGCGAGCCAGCTGCGAATGGTACGACGGGAACGAAATTCGCATGAACTCATGCCTAGAATGGATTCAGGTGGGCTTGGGGGTTGATCCCAATGAAGTTGATATCTCAGCGAACTTCCTAGAGTCAAATCTCTCCAAGCATGTCAAGGCCACATTACACATGGACCCTAGACATCACTACTACGAATGGATCAATGAAACACAAGCCTTTCTGGTATCCGTTCGGAATCCAGTGTCTCGCCTTGTATCAGCCTTCAACTATGAACATCCAAACAATACCAGGAAAAATAGGCCTTCTACCCCTCGGAGAATCTTCTACGTTGACTGCTTCCCAATGGTAGAAGATTTCGCCAGCATGTTGCGACGTTACACTGAAGAAGGATACGACAACTTTTCAGAGAAAGAGCAGAAGTGTTTCAGGTTTGCAAACAAAACTGTTCTTGGAACGGGATACAAGCAATCGACGGGGCACCTTCTTTTCAACTATGAGTACTACGCCTGGCTAACCTATTGGTTGCACCCAGACAGGAAGATATACTTGGTTCGAACTGAGCACATATGGCCAGATTTGATGAAGCTGGAGGATATGATGGGAGGCAATGGCAATGAGTCGTTTCATCGCTTGACTGACACCGTGCGGATGGGAAGTGACAAGTTTAAGGTCAAATCAGAATTGTCCGCAACAGGAGTCCACACGGTTTGTTGCTATCTCGCAAAGGAAAACCAAGTCTACGAATATTTGGTACGTCGGGCAGTGAACCTTGAGGATAGTGAAAAGAGGGACACCCTGTTTGATCTCTACCAAAAGTGCAACGTAAATGAACTCGTTGCGGTCAAACAGAACTATTCCGACGCCAAAGTAATCTTCGACTGGGAGGGCTGGGCAAGGTATGCTTGTTTTGACAAGTATACAGCTTGGGCGTGATCCCGAGGGGGCCTCGAGTGGTGTTTCATATCAATCAAAGTTCTAGTATCACCCCTTGTCTTGGTTACATGGAGGTGAATGAATACGCGGCCCTGACATGGGCCAGGGAATCCAACAAGCGACGAGGCTACAGGCGCAAAAAGGCAACGATATAGGTCGTTTCGAATTTTACGTCGCTTATTATCTGGTACTCTAGCTACCAGTACTCGTAGCTGTTCAAGGTACAACTAATTTTCCAATGAGCGCTCTTCCAACAAGCCATCACGATTCTGTTGCTGTGGAACATAATATATACTAAAGATATATTTGATGATTGTAACATAGTACATACATTTCAAGGGACCAACCCCACAAGACCACACCAAACAACTGCAAAACTCCTGGACTTGAGCGTTTTCTATTACAAATTGTAACAGCATCAAGCTATTGGGATGCTATGAATGTGTCATGAGGGAAGCGTACAGGAAGAAGGATACACCGAGCCGTCTCGTCTCAGTCGTCTGTTTCTTGAAGATTGGTGTATGTGTGTGCGCATTGTTGATGCTATCCATGACCTTGGCGGTGTTTTCCTGTGTTCAAACTGACTGTCGTAGTAGTTGGATTGGGGGCCATGAGAAACACCCAGCTTCATACTCTCTTTCAGCTGTGTTGGATTCTTTTGCTGGTACAGACATGGGGACTGTTCATGGCACAGGTATGAAATCAACAGTGGAAGATCCAATTATATATGTTCACGTGGGCAAAACAGGAGGAACAACTCTAGAATCTGTTTTACGTGCAAGTTGTGAGTGGTACGACTACAACAAGTCCAGAAAAGCCAAGTGTCTAGAAAATCTTGAACAAAACTTGAGATTTTCCGAAAACAACACCGCCAACGTGAGAGAAGAGCCAGTAATATCACGAAAAGTCAAAGCGACCCTTCATATGAAACCATGGAAGTCCTACTATGATTGGATCAACTCTGCGCAAGCATTTCTGATTACGGTCCGGAATCCATTATCCCGATTTGTGTCTGCTTTTAACTATGGCCACCCAAACAACACGAATCATATCAAATTGAAACCACAACGACAACTTTTCTATCTACAATGCTTCAACAGCACGGAGGAGTTGACCCAATTGTTGTGTCGAAATCTGCAACCCAATCCAAATTTCACCAAACTGGAGCGAGAATGCCTCAAGACTGGAAACTGGGCCATTCGTGGACAAGGCCAGCGTCGGCCAGTCGAACATCTCTATTACAATTATGAGTTCTATGCGAACTATACGTTTTGGCGGTATCCGGATCGCAAACTCTATATTCTTCGACTGGAAAGTTTGTGGTCCGATTTGATTCGCTTGGAGACAATGTTGGGTGGCAATGGAGATGAGTCTTTTGACCATCTTGTTGAGACTGCGAGAATGGGAAGTGACAATTTCAAGATTCGATCGGGCCTTTCTGCTTCGGGAACACGAACTGCATGCTGCTATCTCGCTCGAGAGAACATGGTGTACGAATATTTGGTTCGGCGTGGGATAAACCTTGTCGAGCTGGAAAAGAAGGAAGCCCTGGATGCCCTCTATGATCAATGCAGCGTGAGTGACTTGGTGGTCCACAGGAACTACTCGGACCCCACCGCTGTGTTTGACTGGGAAGAGTGGGCATCAGATACTTGCTTTTCGGGGAATACTATTCCTTGTTCTTAATGAACAGGGCATGGCTAGCTAGCTAGCTAGCTAATGCTCCTGGCAAAACGAAAAAGTCCCCTTCCTGGAAATTTAATAGGAATCATGTGAGTCGTGCACCTTCCATATCTTTCGACACATTCGAGACAAATTTACGAACACTCGCGAAACCCAGCGTCAACGCGTCACAACCACATTATTGCGGCACAAAAAGCTTTCTGGATTGTAATCATCCGCATAGTTCCAAGTCCAACAACATGGCTCCTCCTGGTTCCGCTCACATGAACTTCTCCCTTGGCGGCCTCGTCATCTTGGGTGGAGCATACGGTTATCTCCGCAAGGGCAGCTCGATGTCTCTCGTTGCTGGTGCTACTTTGGGTTCTTTGCTGGTTGGATCGGGTGTCTTGATTTCCAAAGGAGAATCCTTTCAAGGCCATGCTCTTGCTAGCGGAAGTGCTGGGATCTTGACTTTGGCCATGGCTCAACGTTTCATGACCACCAAGAAGTTCATGCCTGCTGGACTTGTTGCCTCTTTGGGTGCTATTGGATTGGCCTACAACGTCCAAAAGGCCATTGAGTGGATGCCCGACAACTAAATTGCCAACTGCCGAATGTACATTGAGCAAGTATTATATTCCTAGTAGCCAGACTCTTCTCTTCCTAAAGTGCTTTTTATATTTTCCAATAAAGTTGTTATCATCGCTCTTGGCCTTGATCGCGAGGTGCATCCTCCTGGCGCTTGTGATTGTTATTGTTGTTTCTGTTTCGTCGACGTCCGTGATGGTTCTTGTTGGAGGCAGCATGCGGACCTTGTCCATCGGATCCCAACAAGGGAGGCGAACCCTCCTCTTCCACTACTTTTTCGGCAAGTCCCCATAAGATAATACTAATACGACCCTTTCCGTCTTGCTCTGAGGGAGGCAACGCGTTGACACCATGTTTCCAGAGAATATTGGCATCCCGTCCGAACGAAAACACTCCATTGTTGGGTTGAGGGAAATACACACGGACCTTGTCCTCGTTGGTCAATGATTCGGCGCGAATAAAGGCGAGTTCACGGGTGGCGCCGAAACTGACACCAACGGTAATGTTCTGGTTCTTGGCACGTTGAGGGTTGAATGCTGCAGAGTCGTGATGAAAGGGTTTCCAGTCGGAACTGAACAAAATAGGAGAAGGTCAGATATGTTGGTGTGGTATCAACTGAAATTCAAGTGTCATTCTGGGACGTACCTGTCGCGATACCAATTGAAACGGGTCCCAATACTCTCCTTCTTGATGTGGAAGTATTCACAAAGCCTGTCAATCACCTTGGTAAAGGTTGGACTTCCGGTAGGATTCTTGCTAATCAAATGAGCTCCCTCGTGCCAAGAAATCCACTCAGATCCCTTGTCTCCTTGCTTTTGCACATCACGCATTTCTTCTACCAATTGGTAGTACATGGACCAGTCATCTTCCTCACCAAACAACCCTGGAACAATAACGACATCATCATGTTTCAAAGGCTTTTCCAAACACGATGCCTTACTAGAGCTAACCCACACACGAAGGTCAGGGCGCACCAAGGTACTGGCTGGGTCAAAGCTCTCTGTGTTTCGTCCATTTCCTCGAGAGGAGGCCTTCTTGGTAATTCGACGAGTGGGGTCTTCTCCACGGGGATCGTCTTGGAGGTCACCTAGACGGTTGTCCTTGGGAGTGTCGACTACATGGTACTCGGGAATTGGCCGGGGCTGGTGCTTCACGGGAGGGTGACGGCCATCGTTGCGTCTGTCATCACGACGACGGCCGTCATGGTGATCACGGCGATCACGGCGGTCTCGATGATCCCTGTGATCGCGATCGCGGTTGTCCCTGTTGTCCCGATTGTCCCGATTGTCACGATGGTTGCGACGGTGGTGGTCTCGGGGTCTATCATAGTGACGATCATCGTGATAGTCTCGGTAATGAGGAGATCGGGATCGGCGAGATTCGCGTCGAGGGGGACTCCGAGATCGCGACCTGTCTCTGTCCCTTCGGGATGAAAGGGGCCGATCCATGGCTACTTCATCCTTGGAAGGACCATAATACGAATCACGACGTTCATCCCGACCATTGTAGGACCGTGGGGAGTTTTCTTTGTTGTAATGATCCGATGTCATGGCAAAGGCAATCGTCGTCAAGCTTTACGAGATTCCTTTTGATGAGTTTTGTGTGGGCCAAAATGATCGGGTCGCATGACCATTTTTTTGGCGCGAAACATTGATTCCATTCTGAGTCTTGGATACTCAGTCCACAGAGGAGATCGCAGATCTCTGTCGCTGAGCGCTGAGACGGAACACAAGCTTGTTAGGTATCAAGATACAAGATACATCTGAGGTGCATGCTGTGACTATTACATTGAAGCAAACAATGAGTTCCACCAAATGGGAAACCCACCGAGATGCGCTTCTTCAAAAGGCGCTCGCCTTTACTTCCGATGATACCTTGGTACCGGCAACTTCTCGTCAAGTTCTGGAATTCGTCCAACAACCCTCATACAAGTCCCTTGCATTGAACGTCGAAATCTTTGGCACCAACACAGACGACAACAGCCCTTTGCTTCTGTTTATTCCTGGAGTATGTGAATCTACCGAGACCAAGGCAGTTCAATACATGGCAAAATACGCCAAAGAGAATCGAGTGAAAATGGCAGTGTTGGAGTATCAAGGCCACGGGATTTCAGATGGGCCACCAGCTCTATGCGTCGACTGGGATACCTTGCTCTTGCAAGTTTTGCTCTTTGTTAGTACCTTGACATCTGATATCTCATCCAAGTATGTCATTTGTGGAAGTTCTTTGGGGGGCGTGTTGGCTTTGTATGCAGCCGCATTCCTCACACAACCAAATAGCAATCAGCATTTCTTGAAACCCAATGTTGCCAAGGCTTACGAATCCATGCTGGGAAATCTCACGTTCCATCCATCTCGATTCTTGGGAGTAGTTCCCGTTTCTCCAGCTATTGGTGTTCACCCCCAAGCCTTGCCCCCCGGCTGGATGGTGTCTGCATTGGGAGTGGCGGCATCATTTTGGCCATCCTCCGATTTTTCGCTGACACCCTTGGAAGATCCTTCCCACAACAACTGTCCATCGGATACAACTCGAAACTTTTCAGGCCATTGGCCATTGGGTACTTCCAAAATGTTGCTGGGAGTGACTTCGGAACGAGTTCCTAGCGACATCCGAGATGGGCTCTTGACGTTGGCCAACGTGCCTAAAGTACTCTTGTTTGCGGGCAAGAAAGATCACGTCATTCCTCTTTCAATGTTGGAAGAATGGGCGGATCAACTACAATGTCCCCATGAGTTAGAAGTATGGGCCAAAGCCGGTCACGATGTCTTGTACCACCTGACATCCACGCAGGAGGCCTTGGAAAAGCTTATTTCCTTGCTAAATCCGTAATCCCTTACGAACTAAGCTTATGCATCCCTTCTGTTGATGGCATCTACCTTACATAGACGACTGTAGATTTGTAAGGGTTGACTCGAATGACTTTACAAATTTTATTCGAACGAGTCATTCGCCCGATGGAGTCCAACAAATCGCGCCCGTCCCCACCTACCACCTTGAGGTTTGACGCCAACCACAACAATAATCCGAACCTTCGCAATTGGGAAACTTGATTTCCTGTGGCCGCCATCGAAGCAGCATTGATTGTCAAAGGACTAGAGTTTCGGATCCGAATATCTTTGTATCATTCACAGAACCATGATGTCTCGAACCAACGTCGCCAACACAGCCGCAACCCGCAAGGCCTTGCGTTCCATGATTACTCGATTCCAATCGACGTCCACTGTTTTCGAATCGCCCGAGCCGATTTTGGATCCACAAGCCTTTCAGGATCGGTTGCTTCTCCTCTCTCCTTCCATCGCAAATGGACTCGCTACGGATGGATACTGGACCAATTTTACAGAAGACCGCCATGAAGACATTCTCGATCCAGAGGTCGTTCGTGCCATTCGCCAACAGAGTATCGCCCTACGAGACCAAGGTCGCTATGAACAATCTTATTCCGAAAAGACCGATGCCAATGGAGAAATTGTGAGGTTCAACAAGGATGGAGTGTACGCTTGTGAGCCTGATGGTGGTGACTACGAAACAGCACCGGATATGCTTATTTACATGTCCACTCTAATCACAACCCTGCCAACTCTTTTGAACCAAGTCTACCACCCTCCTTCTGAGAGGGATGTTCCCCTGCATCTTTCCAACCAATCCTTCAACGCCAAATTGGCCGTCACACTGCCTGGGGCCAGTTATCCTCTTCATATTGACAACACCCTCGGTATTCAGGGTCTCCCCACAGACGATTCTCGAAAACTGACGTGTGTTTTGTACTTGAATCCCGAGCACAAGCCTACCGATGGCGGAGATATTCGCTTTTTGTTGTTGGACAAGAGATGCATTGATTTGTCCCCCATTGGTGGACGTTTGGCTATTTTCTGGAGCGACGATATTCCTCATGAAGTCCTCCCTTGCGACCCATCCACCGCCCATGAACGATATGCCTTAACCATTTGGATCCCAGACATGGACCCTAGGAATGTTCAATCTGCCTCTAGTAAATTCGAGTCTCTTCGGGACGATGCCTTTCAAGGTGAGACTTGGTGTTAAAACGAACCAAAATAATGGCATCCGATGTTGATGCGTCGTCGTTCCACCCCAGCTTCGAAAACCATCAAACAACTAGTTTTGTTCTATTATGATATTGTGATACATAACGATTCGTTCCTACCCTCTTTGGATCTAGGCTGCTCGTAATGGATATAAGCTCTTGTAGTACTTTTGGAAATGCATGTTGTTGCTCTTGTGGCATCACAACAACATGGAGTGTCACCTCCGCGCTACTTATACTCTCGTACTGTACTTAGTACACATCACTGTAGTAGTGTGCCATAAGTTGTGACCTACCTACCTGGAACCTACTTTTGGAAAGGGAGAAGAAGAGCAGGCGTAAAAGGCCCGCTCGGAAAGATTTAACATGCGGTATCGAATTGTCGCTTGTCGCCACCTTTCTGCTCTTCTTTCTCCTCCTCATGTTTTCATTTGATGGTTGGTGTTGTTCGTTGGTGGTTGTGTGGCATTCTGTTCAAATGTGGGACCAGACTTTTATCACCGGTGACCGGTGATTCACCCTCTTTTACTCAGCGTTTGCGTACCAGGTTACGTGAGCGCGACACAAAGAAATACACCGACCGAGATTCCAATTCCGTTGGTTGGCTGCAAGGTGCCCTCTTTCCTGACACCCATCAGACACGACGACCGCCACCAACATGCGATGACGAGAGAAAAATCATGATGTAGTGTAAGCTTTTTAGAAGTTTATGTGTTAAAGTATTGGTAGAGTGCTTCATGTTACAGACAGACTATCAACCCCTCATCCCCAAGAGAGCCAAGATCCATTCCATTTGACTCATGGTGGCGTCGGAGATGAATCTACTTCGAGCGATTCAAACGAAGAGATTCCTAGCGCTAGCGACGACAATCCCCGCCGCCAAAGGAAAATGGTTAGCTCACCTTGACTTAGCGCGGATCATATCCAAAGCCAAAGCTTGGTACACTTCCAACCAAGAATCCTTCATTTCCTGTGTGAAGTGGTCTCCAAGGAACTTGTGCATGACCAAAAGCAAGGCTTGTCCCATTGGGGGGTAGAATGAAGGCTCAACTCCAAATTTGTAGTGTTGGGCTCCCAAGTCCGTCATAATATCTGTCAACAGCTCAAAGTCAGGCCCCAAGAGGTTGACGGCACGATCGACCATGTCCATGTAGTGGGCAGCATGACGCTTGAGACGAGGGCTCTTGAAAAACTCCTCGTCGAACTTGGCATCCTTTCCAAAGGCAAAGACAGAAGCAGCCCGAGGTTCCAGTGCGAAGTATCTATGATTGCGATATCAATTTTGAGTATTCCGATGCTTTCTATCCGTTCAAAATGAACCTGCAGTGGAAGTGCTTACCTTCGGAAAAGTTCAACGCCAGCATCCGTTCGGTAGTTTTCAATTCGCCTCATCATTTCCCAGCTGTCCATGACGTTAGCAAGGGTATTGTAAGAGATTTCCGATACCATTTTGTTGTGTAGATGTGTGTAGGAGTATGAAGATGCAAAGATGCAAGTGCTGAGGGCAGCAAAAGGCTAGAGGTTAGTTTCAACGCTGTCCACAGGGAAACAATGCGAGTGTGTCGGAGTTTGTCGATTCGGAAAACGTACAATTTGCAACGCGACTGTTCGGATTTTATGGAGGGTTGTGCCGCCGCGCTCTTCTTCTGGCTGTAGTACGCGACTCTACGGCTCTCGCGGAATGGTGGGGGCCATTTCGCGGCTTCGGGTTGAAGTAAGTGATTACTTGCAAAACGTCGCAGTTCACGAGCAAAATAGACGGCTCATCTATGATTCGCTTCACATGTGTCATGGAACTGCGACACTCAGTGCCACCACAACCGACCAGTCGTATTGTAGCAGCAAGAATGAAAAGAACCGCGACTTAAGGAATTCTCCAGGTCACTACCACGGATATATAAAAACTTGGAGAACAGCAGCCTTCTGATCATTGCTCGAAACAGTAAATGCAGACTGTTCTCATTTTGCGTAAATGCAGGTTCAATGTGGGGAGAGGTCGGTATAAGGCATTGGCCGAAAATCACATCATACTAATCCTTCTCCTTCACAACTTGGGGAGTGCTACGACTAGAGTACCATCTGCCACTGTAGGATGAGCCAGTCAAACAACTCTGGTGAAACGATGTGATGAATGGACAACGACACAGGAACAAGAACACTACATTCTGCAACTATAGCAAGCGACGTTTCGGGAGGTTCGACAGCGACCCTGTTTGCTGCCTCTCCAGAATATACTATAGAAGGCAACCTACCCTACTGTTCTATCCTTCATAAGGTTCTCCGATCAAAACACGAATGTGTCTTTTGTTTTCACAAAAGAAGCGATCAAGACACGTTAGGGATGGGAACTCATGTTTAGAAACTCCAGCAGCTAGAGCACCACGTTTGCCTATTGCGACGTTGCTTTCTAAAGTCCTTTTTCCGAACCTTTCCAATTGCTGGGATCCTTTGGTACTATCAAAACAGCAGTGTTCCGAAATATTATCCTGATACTGGAAGATCGCCGCGACTTTCTTCCACAACCTACCAATAATCACAGGACTGGAAGGACAGAAATCTGGGGCCTTCCAATAGGCGATCGGCGTATCATAACATGGAAGAGTGGAACAAAACCTCAGTTGTTGTGAAATTCGTTTCCGCCTTCGGGTTGAACTTAGAAGGAGAGGCGAAGATTTCTGAACCTGCTGGTCTCCTTTCGAGGACAGAGACCCACTCAATCACTCGAGATTATAGGTACCGAGGGAGCAAATTGTGGGTCTAATGGCCGTTCTTCCTCTATTGGCCTGGCGTTGAATCGAACGGGGCTAAACAGCGTCTGGAAATTCCACCAAGCGTAGAACACCTGCACAACGATCTGCAACAGAACCAAGGAGACTTTTGTCAATGACCATGGCTGGTTGGGTAAGTAATCTCCAAAGAACCCCCCTCCTGGGGCGGATAATGCAACGGCATTGATTGCCCATACAACAATGGCAAATCCGTAGAGAACCATCTTCTCAAGGCCCTGAGAAGCAAAGGGACCCATGACCTTGTCACTGCAATTGTACTTGACTAGCGGAGTAAAGGCAAACGGAAGCAGGAAACTCAAGGCGGCGTTGACAACGTTGATGAGGTCATTCAATCTCTCCGGAAACATGACGCTGACAATCACACATGGTGTAATGGCGACCAACCTGGTAAGAATGGCTCGCAACTCAACAGACAGTTTAAGTTTCAGAAATCCTTCCATGACATATTGTCCAGTAAAAGTCGTGGTAATGGCACTACTTTGACCTGCTGCAAGAAGTGCAATTCCCCACAACAAGCATCCACCCTCTAGGCTCTGGAAGTAGTAGCAAAAATCGGTCAAGCCAACTCGATCAGCATCATCTGTCCCGTAGACACTTTCGGCTGCAATTGTTACCACAGCCAAATTGACAAAGAATGACACCACGATGGGCAGAACTGGTTCCCACGAGCTGTACTTCACTGCCAGCCTTACGACGCTCGCTTGACGTTCAACCCTACGTGACTGGGCAGCTGCTGTGTGCAAATATAGGTTGTGGGGCATGACGACTGCTCCGAGAATTCCAGCGATGCTAAAGAGGTCCTTTTGTGTAACATCAACAAAGCCATACACCCAACCTTTCATGAGCTCGCCAGTGGATGGTCCGACCACGGCCATCTCAACCCAAAGTGCAAGCGACATGATCCCAACAAAGACGAAGACAATCCATTCAAGCATTTGAATTCCGTACTTCATCGTTCCCAGGAATACCATAGTTGTGATCAGACTGAGAAGAACACCCACATAGTAATCCCAGCCAAAGAAGTGATGACAGGCAATCCCGATACCAATGACCTCTGGCAAGTCAGTAATCATCGTACTGAACTCTGCAACCAACCAACTGGCATAACGATGCCAGTCCTTCTTGGCGTCCAAAGCTTGCGTCTCAGCCAAGGTAAGTTGAGCATAGTATGCAAGTCTCACGCACAAGATTTGAACGTAGACTGACAAGAGAGAGCTCCACCAAACGGCAAACAGAAGTGAATAACGGGAAGTGCCTCCTGCTTGAATGTCTGCCTGATAGTTTCCCGGGTCAATGTACGCAATAGATACAAGCCACCCAGGTCCAACAAAAAACCACGCATCTTTCCAGAAGCTTCCGGATGGAGTCCATGGTATACTCCCTATACCAAAGCTCCCATTGTCAGATGCATCGGAGGATATGATGGGAGATTCTTCCACATTTTCTAGTGCATCATCCGCATCTTCTGCAGCGTCATCTTCAGAGTCTTGCAGTGGGGTGTTTGCTGTAATCGAATCGTCCATGGTTCTAGAATGCAGTTGAAGAATCAGTGGCTATGCCAAAATATCTGAACAGGCAATTCTCGGAACCCTTCAACAGTGACAATCTGGCAACGGACCTGGTTGCCCTTAATGGTTCGTGGTTGCCACGCGCATGTTTTTTGTGGAGCCAACAATGCACGAGTGCGAGCTCCAGCGACGAGCTCTCGAAGGGAAGAGATTTGACTAAACTTGACTACGAGTAATCATTGTTTTTTAATACTACTACTAACTACATTGTATTTCATGTTGTGTTGCGAGACAACTGTTTCAACCCACACCGCGATACAGTATTCACCGGTTTGTTTAGAACCAAGATCTAAGCTTCAGACTCACTGACAGCCCTGGATGTTACAAAACGATTGTTACCATACGCTTCAAAAGAACAATTCCATTAATGGAGTCGTCACGAACCTCCCCCCCTTGTATCATCGCATGATAACTTTGGGATATTGATTGAAAATCAACTTCTTCTCTACCACACCAATGACATCGTAGCCTTTGACAACTTCATTTTCGTCAAACTGCCGCTTCATCAAACAAAAAGGTTCTTTCAGTTTTTCTACTTTTCCTTTGAGGAGGTGGCTTCCTAGGATTAACACTGGTGTCTGAAAGTACAACAAAATCAAGATTGAGTCGCTTCCTCCCACAGTTCACACTGACTACCAGTAGGGGTATGTACACCAAAGCCGCGTGCAAAGTTCATCAACTTTGGAAATCGTACCTTGTCGTCGGGTCCGAGCTGCAACCGTCCCAACTCCACGCGATCATTTCCCCCCAAAACTGTTTCTTGATTTTCTTTTGTGGGCATTTCCGTAGGGGAAATCAGCTCTCCATTCAACTCCACCATGGCGTACTCAGGGGGAGCCTGTAACCCGCTATTGACTGGAATCTCTCTTGTTTCAACGGAACTCGTCATGGGTAACGATTGATGTTAAGTTGGGTGTGGGGTTTGATTGTGATTCTTGTCGGAATGGTTCGGGAGAAAACGATGTTGTGGCTGTCTGTGATTGATGATAATATGATGGTGTTGGTTGTGCAGAAAAATGGCGCGAAAAATCGAGTCACGAGCGAGACTTATTGCAAATCGAGTTGACAGAAATGGGTATCTACTACAATACTACCGGTGGTATCGTTCCTGATTACACCTTCAACAATGCATTGGTCCACCAGGCTTGTTCGAGAGAAAACTCTAGAAGAGTATGTTCACTGCCTTTTCTGGTAGCAATGGCTCCCATACCTTCCTTCCTGGAGGGAATTGGCACCTCACTTTGCATGTGCATTGGTATGACAACGCTCGAGTGGAAGCACTGGAGTGCCATTCGGAATGGTCTTTCTCCAACACTCCCACCAACTTCTTCAAGCGTACCACCATATAGAGGATCCCCGACAATAGGGCATCCCATATGAGACAATTGGCCGCGAATTTGATGAGTCCTACCTGTCAATAATTCGACCTCTACTTGTGCCACAAAACGAGCCGAGGGTGGCTTGTTCTTGGTGTCGCCCCATATGTTAACCGTGAGAACCACATCCGCAACATTCTCATGGACCAGCGGTCGTGGGTTCGTGAGACCAATGATTCTCAGTTGACATTCTTGCCACTTTGGAACTTGACTAGATGCCTGGTCGTTCCCATCCAGTCCTCCCACATTCTCTGGGATAGTGGTTACGAAATGTTTCGGAGCTGGCGAGGAAGCATCAACGTAATGCGTAACAATCAAATTTTGTTTTTGATGCGATTCCAAGTGTCCCCATGACTCAATCGATGCAAAGCACACCAAACATCGATACCGTTTTTGCACTCCTCCACCGACGCCACTCGATGGTGGCACTGATAGTCCCTTACTCCCTGACTGAAGGAGCTGGCCCATATGAGACGCGAAGGACTTGTGAGTGGCAACCCAAAGCAAACCAGATGTTTCGGTGTCCAATCGTTGGGGCAACGAGGCGGACTCGGCAGAACAAAACTGTTGAACCAGATACAACACATTTTCGGTAGCATTATCAACCGTGGCATGAGAAGGCAAACCAGCAGGCTTGTTCACAAGAACTGCACCCAAAGTTGTGTTTTGGTAAACAATGTGTTCGGGTGGCGAAAATTGTCCGGCCATGGGAAAACGTGCCGGTCGCAAGTGCATACGCAACACCTTACCATCCTGAAAGAAGGAATCTGTTGATTGTGAAGTATAATCTTGTGACATGTAGTTGTTGCTAAGAGACAAACATCTTTGCCATGTCGGACGGTTTTGTGGACGATCGACAGCTCTGGGATCCCAAATCCAAATAGCTCCCAGGCTCCATAGGCTGTCGATGCTAACACAACATATTGTAAGGGGCTTCAACAAAGTCATTAGCTTGACCTCAAGTTCTTCCAAAACAAAGCGAAGCGAACAACGTTGAACCAGAGTTGGATGGTTCTCTTGAGATGAGCTGGTGATGGGTTGATTCCTGACGAAGATTGTACATGTCGGAGAGTCTAGGCCAATCAATTGTAATTTGATATTGTGTGACAACTCAATGACGATGGACTCTCTCCAAAGTGAATCATCGTTTGGAAGCGGTGTCAGCTTTCGTTTTCTTCCCATACCTGATCGATATCCATAGCAACAAGGATGAGGTGTGGTGCATGGCGGTTGTGATGATGTGGTTGGTGGTTGGTTGGCACTTGGCACTCGTAGTTGTTGCATCGAGATAGCCCAATTTCTCAAGCCATTCTCAAGCTCAGGCTCAAGTACCAATAGTCCCTGGCGTATCTTCTTGTCGTGGCAGGAGCAGCGGATGACCGTGTGACTAACTACTATGCGGTAGTACAGTACCGGTAGTACGGTACTATCCACGTATGCTCCCCCGTAGGATCGTCGTACTTGGTCATTTTGCAGGCTCGAAAGAGCTCGCCATACTTAGAGGATTCCTTGCAACCCTGCTACCGCCGCGAGAGTCACGAGGTCTCCCTCCACTAACAGGATTGGACATATATGTTTGGTCGAGTGCGTGAAGGAACCACCCGCCCTCTCTGTTTTCGCTGCTCGAGTCCCCGCAAACAGCTGGCCCACTGAGGATCTTGTTTGTGTGTTGCTGGGGAAAAAGACTCTCTAGCTTCCTAGTTCTCTAGTCGACAATCGCTCCGCGTGATCAGATCGAGAATCGAGCAATTGCATTCTCAGATCTTTGTATTGTTCACATTGGGTGCTGTTACTCGTATTAGATTCTCGCAGTGCACATCCCGGAAACCGGAATCCAGCGTGAGAAAGTGGGACTTGTGAGATCTTAGTTTTGTCGTGTAGTCATTAATAAGAGTACCATGGGAGACCGATCAACCTACGATGATCATGACACATTCGCTGGAGAATCTTACGATGATCCAAACCGAATGGATGTCTATGATGAAGCCAACGCCAACGAGTACCACGATCCCCAGTATGCCTACGAAGAAGACGAAGGGTTCCAAGATGAACCAGGTGCTGGAGCCGAGTATGACCCAAACAACGACACTGGAGGTGCCATGATGGCATTCGACGACGAAGAAGAAGAGGATGAGGACGAGGACGAGGAGGAAGACGAATACGAGGAAGAACCCGAATACGATTATGATCGTGAGGATGAGTTCGATGCGGAAGAGACACCCATGATGCCTGGAGATTATTACAACGATGAAGATGAAGAGGAGGAGTATTACGATGAGGATGAAGAAGAGCGTCGCCGTAGGGCCCGTCGTCGACGTGCTTGGTGCTGCTGTTTGATCCTCTTGTGTTGTCTCCTCATCTTGATCATTCTTTTGATCGTATTCTTGTTGGCTCTTCGTGAGGATGACGAGGAAGTTACTCCCGCCCCCACATTTGCGCCTTTTATTGATGAGACAGATGACGATTACTACTACGATGACGACATTATCCTTGATCCTGGTGTAATCACAACCTACATGTCCCCCATTGATGAAGACTGTCAGTTCTACGATCAAGAGGGTTTCGCCAATGTGGTAGACCAGTGCGAATGTGATGGAGAGATTACCGTTGTGCCTGATGATGTAGCCAACATGCGTCAATTGATCCTTGATCGCATGTACGATAAGTTCTACACGGTCAACCGTACCATCCCTCTCAACAGTTGCGACCCCGTCAACATGGCCTTGATCTGGCTCGCCTCTGGTGACAACCGCGACTCTGGAGAACCCCGTCAGAGGTTGTCGTTGGCTATTGCCTACTACCAAATGAATGGAACGATTTGGGACTACGATGATGAGTGGCTTGGAGAACTCAACGAATGCCTCTGGTTGGGAGTGCAGTGCAACAACCGTGACACTGTCAATTCCTTTGCGGTCGATACTAATAACCTTTTCGGACCGGTACGTACCGTACTCACTGTTGGTCGAGTAGTGTTTGATTTGCGCCATTGACTGACATCTTCTGTTTCATTTCAGATCCCTACTGAGATTACTGTCATGGATGGTTTGGTCGCCATTGCTTTCACGCGTACTCACTTGACCGGAACCATCCCTAGTGCATTCTTCTACTTGCCTCGCCTCAAGGAGTTGCGTCTCTATGCTAATCGTATGACTGGAACTCTTCCTTCTGATGTGGGTGTGGCTTCGAAACTCGAGAACTTGAGATTGGAGACAAACTTTTTCACTGGAAGCATTCCGTCCCAAATTGGAGAGGTGAGCACTCTTACCAACCTAAATCTTGGATTCAACCGCTTTGCTCGTCACCTTCCTTCGGAGCTTGGACTCCTTCGTCGTTTGACGGCGCTTCGAGTCAGTTCCAACTCTATCTCTGGAACTCTACCTACCGAGTTGGGTCGAATGGATGCGATTGAGGTTATCGCCATGACCGAGAACCTCATGTGGAAGAACGTCCCCACTCAACTTGGGTTGCTTTGGAACCTTCGAGATTTCCGTATCGCTGGAACAGGTGTTGGAGGATTCCTTCCCACAGAATTGGCTCAACTTTCCAACATGGAACGTTTGGAGTTGGGACACAACAACTTCCGCGGTACTCTCATGACTGAACTGGGCAGATTGACCAATTTATGTACGTATTTTGATGGTGCATATGCTTAAAGAAGTGGAATTCTTGTGGACAATGTCAACTCACCTTTTTGGCCTTTTTGCTCTTTGCAGTTTACTTGGGTGTCAACGATTGTAAGTTTGAAGGGCCACTTCCTACCGAGCTTGGAAACTTGTGGAACATGACCCGATTCCAAATCCAAAACAATGGATTCACGGGCACCATCCCAGCCACGTATGCTCGTATGGCTGAGATGGAACAGTTCATTGCGGAAGGGAACAAGTTGACAGGAACGATTCCCGCGGCTGTTTGTGATTTGACAAGAGATTATTTGAACCAATTCACTGTGGACTGCTATGATGCCCGCGAAGGTATCGGTTTCGACTGTGAACCTGAGTGCTGCACGTTGTGCAGAGACGTGCAATAGGGGGTGAGAATTTGTTGTAGGACGTACGAAATCGAGTTGCACTGTCTACGTGCTGCTCGATACCATAGGTTAATGATTGCGTGAACAAGATGATATAGTGATAAGACATTGATACAGTGGTGCAGTAGTACTACCGGTAGTATGCCTTTGCACCTATGGTACGCCCAAATGTACAATCAGGAATGAACTCTAGTATTCCCTTAGGGTGAATGGCTCTCATTCTCTATTCGCGATACCTCCAGCTCTGTTCGGTCCTCAACTACTTCTTCGTACACCCCCATAGCATCTCCTTCAGCAGGAACAAGCTCATCCAGTTCTTCCTGATTCACTGAATCATCTGCTCTAGTGATCAGTGAAGACTCTTCTGGGTCCCTTGAAGATTCACCCGATGGAACCTCCCCCAAAGAATCTGAATCGCTGACACCTTGTGGGAGTGTCTCATTGAATTGGTCAAAATCCTCATTATATACATCTTCCATAGCACTGTGCCAAACAGCGTTTCCTACGACAGAAGACGAGCTGTTCTTGCCCGCAAAGCGAGGAGTAGCAACAGTTCCGTATGGAGTATCACTAAGCGCCGTCTGATTGTCCTTGACGCAAAAGGCTGCCACCAACATTAGAAAACCAGTCACACTCGCCAAAATCAATCGACGTTGCTGCTTTTGGAATACCTTATCGTCCTCGACATCCTTCCAAGAGACGCGAGAAATGGACGAAGATGCCGAGAGACTTTGGCGCATTTTCTTTCTCCCGTGACGGGATGTGGGTCCGACTTCAATGTCGAAACCGGAAGACGAGGACGAGGACGAACTGTCCAAATCTTCCACTTCCAAAGCTGCATATGACATGATGCCTAATAAGAGAGAGTTGTGAATCTAGGAGAGTCTTGTCTTTCACAGAAGATGCACTTCTATCCAGCCACAACAACGAAGAGGGACCTTGCCTTCTTCTTGGACTTCTAACGAGAAGGAACACGTCGATTGGTCTTGCAACCAAAATTTATTTTGTGCGCCCAAGCCTGTCTTGCTTGCCCATACTTATCGGCATTTTCGCCATATACAATTCTGGCGGTGAAGACTATCCTGGTTTCTACTAGTACGTACGGTACTATCGTCTACGAATTCCTACGACGCCGTCTCTTGTTGTTGAGGAGGGGAAAGTGTGTGTGACGCGTGCCCTCCATCTGATGGTTGTCGCACTTCGCCGAATCGATGTGGTCGACTTGTGCACTCTTTCCATCGTTGTCGGGAGGAGTCACATCACCCTTCCGACCGCCGACAGGGGGAGTTGCATCCAAGACAGTCAAACCGAACTTTGCAACTCTCAATACCGAGAAGGTCTCCCTTGTGCACTGTAATACTCGTACTTTGTATTGGAGTTATGGTACTGGTGCCTATGCGAGGAGCGATACCTAGTCGCCAGCCACGAGGAGGAGGAACCCTTCGTTCCAGGAGCGTTGTCCTTGCTACTCTGCTCATTCTTCTACTGGTCACATTTTTTGGCTTTCGGACACCATTCCCTGAAACCCCATCTAACACGACAACTGACAACAGTGTTATCACACACACTGGTGTATACAAAGGTAGCGAGTCGCATTGGAAAGAAGGAGTGACACTGTCGGTGAAAACGGTCTTTGAAACTCCCTTTGCACGCTGTCAAGTCCATGAAGTCCAAGTGGGCCAAACACACATTGACGATTGGTTATGGTTTGACGAATACAACAATGTCAATGTTCTAGTTCAACACGAAAGCGGTATGTTTTGGATACTGGAACAAACCAAATACGCACTTCCCGGAAAGTCCTATGCAGTCATGGGCGGTATGATTGAGCCCAACGAATCGCCGTTGGAATCGGCGCAACGAGAATTGAGGGAAGAATTACAATTGGAATCATCCGACTGGGTTGCGTTGGGAAGTTATGTGGCCGCAAGTAACAGGGGTGGAGGGACTACGAACATCTTTTGGGCTCGACAAGCCAAGAATATCCCTGGAGTGGAGCAACACCAACTGAAAGGAGGGCAAATAGCGCAGGGCGAACTAGAAAGACAAGATGTAGTGCAACTGACCAAGGAAGAGCTAATAACAGCACTGATGGGGGGAAAGTTCCAAGAAATCAAGTGGACTGCGACTGTGGCCTTGGCACTACTACAAGACGCAAACACCACGTGAAAGCGCCGAAGCGGTTGCAGGAGCGAGCATGAGTAGCGTCGCGACACCAAGGGCATCCGAAATATTGGTTTGGAGAACTATCATCCTTATAATGACCACGTTTCTCATTCACGTTGTTCCAGACAGGTGGACTTCGCAAACAATGCAATAATGTTGTCCACCTAAGAAATGTCATTGTTGGATGGCTGAGTGAGAGTTCAAAAAGTGCACTGCAGCAATGGAAGGAGAAGTATGGTATTTCCTGCTGGTCTACCTAAACCGCCTCCCAGTGCTATTGCAGTACGAGTAGTCCCCGCAAACAGTAGACTGTTCGAATGCCACATATCACAACCTAGGGTAGCTACCGGTACCTAGTAGAGTGCGTTTGTAGTAACATGGCTATTGCGATAATTATTTGCAAGCAGCTTGCTAGCTTGGTGTACGGCGATTAGTCGTGGTGATGATGATGCTCTCGTATCTGGAGGACCCCGCTATTTTTCTTCTTTAGACAGATGATGTTCATCAGTAATAATACCACTCTCTACTCTCTACTACTAGTAGTAGTACTACCGGTAGAGTAGTTAGTAGTACTACTAACGTTAGTATAGGCTTCTCGTTCGTCAACCCAGCGGCGAACAACATGTTGTTGTTGTTGCAGTGACATGTTGCAGTGGCGCGTTATACCTGTCAGAATTAATGATAATGCGGCAAAAGACACGTAGTAAGGGCCAAAAAACACTTAGTAGCATAATACTACTAGTAGTAGGTTATAGGTCACAACTTCTTTGTTTAAAAACAACAGCAGCTCTCCCCGTTGTTCTGCTGGTAGAAGTTCTTGATGAGAAGGCAACGGTGTGGTGTTGCTGCCGAATTAATCAAGACAACAAACCATGTACGTTCAAGTGATAGAGAAGTGAAAAAGTAACTCTTGATTCTACTGGTTGACCACTACTAAACTGGTGTTTGCTCTACGGCTGGGACCAAAACTTCACTTGAGATGGGATTTGGAATATATACAGTACAAGGAACTCTTCCTTCGAAGTGCCTCACTTTATGCAGCTGGGGCAAATCGATCTTCTACAAGTTTTGTAACCGTCCATCGGAAAAGCTCTTGATCTCCAGGGTCGAGTACGTTAGAAGATTTCGTCAGTGTCAGGCCCATCTGTACAAGGGGGTCCAAAATTTGATCGTTCATAGCCAAGTCACTCAAAACACAGGCCTGATTATTCAAAACAGAAAGCTTCAGCATCGACCAATGCTTAGATTGCGGTTGAGGGCGCACTCGACTTTGCACTCGTTGAAGCAGCTCCAACGATTGACGCAAGAGCATGTTTCCAGAACCAATTGGACTTCCCATTAGCGCTGATACAATCCCGAGGTTGTACCACAAAACCCACGCGTATCCACAGGAGCACCCTCCAATATCACGAGAGACAGGTGCCTCCACAGTCAGAAACTTCAAGTACAAATAGGACATACATCCTTCGTTGAAGGTTGACCTTTCATGAAGTTCCTTCATCAGGGCTTTCGAACAGTCGACCCAGGCATACATGTAGGTTTGGTGCGTGGGAGCAGACTGGTGATGCATTGTAGGCGTTCTTTCGCAAGCGTAAGACAAAACATCGTATGCAGTATCAAGCCGTCCTCTCTTGAGCTCTTTGACGGCGTAGTTGTTCAGATCAATACCCATGCAGCTATTCATCGTGAGACTCATCTTGTTTTTTTGTTTTTTGTGCGACGGGAATTTGTGGCTCATCACGCAATTGGAGTTGGAGGGCAATCTTGGAGCGGAAGCCGCGTTCAGGTTTAACGCTCCCTACAAGACGCAATTAGGATAGTTTGTTCTCTATGTGTATTGAACACGAAACCTGCGGTTCTCACACGACACGGTGATTCCGAAGCGACTTCAAATTGAGTAGAGTGTACTCGTGAAATCCTACGAAGTGCAACAGCGCTGACCAGACCAAATCACTACTTGAGTTTCTCGGCGAAGTGTTGCAGAATACAACATACTGACCAAAAAGTCTCCCTGATGCCACATCGGAGTGTGATATAGGGAAACAACGAGTGGCCACCTGAACTAAGTGGCACAGGCATTTTCTGCACGATGTCCGTGCTGACACATCATCCATAACAACCGTGGCAGCAACTTCAAGCGGAGTTGTGTCAATGATTAAATCGACTGAGAAACAACCGGGGAAAAGAGCGGCCACTCATCTTTCTCACATAATCGTTTGCATCAACGATCTCATTTCACTCGGTTCCCCGACTTGTTAGAGGAAGCCCCTATTACTTTCGCGTTGGTACAACAACACAACATAATCCCAAGGCTGCCAGCAATAAATTATGGGGAAATTACAAAAACACCATTTAACTACTCCCTTTTCCGAAAACACCATGGCATTTTATAACACCATTTAGACCTCTAGTACATAATTCCCAACACCCATTTCAAAATACCCTCAAAAACAAAATAAGAAATGCCAACACCACGTAAGGCCAACAACACCAACCAACCACATGCCAAATTAAGGAAATGTCCTCACTTCCACGTACAAAAACCACGCAACAGCGAGCAAAAATACCGACACAACACCTATCAACTACTACTACATTGACTATCACCAACATCATGTCGAAAAGTGCTGTGAACTTTTTGGATGATCCCAGGTTTGGTGTGGAATACCGTGTATGTGATGCTGACCTGAAGTCACTTACTTCAAACGGGTTCTTGGGAGACAAATTCATCGACTTTATCATCCAACGATGTATGTTGGATTGTCCTAGTAGCATGAGCACAAACACTCATGGTCGGTTGATCATTGGCAGTACTGTGTCCAGTGCAATTCTTGGACACTATACTGCTGCAAACATTGCCAAAAAGAAGAAGAGCAAGTTTGAAAGGTCATTTCAGAGCACTTTTCTTATGTCTTTGAACGAATGCAACACTGCCACGGTCATAATCCCTCACATCCAGAATTCTCATTTCCTTGTTGTGATGATAAGGTTTCATCTTGTCACTCACGAGCCAGGGAGCAAAATTGGACTTTCCTACGATGACATAATTTGCTACGATTCGCTCCGTCAGACGAAAAAGATGGGCACCCGTAGTAGGATGAAAAAACAAAAACAAACAGAGTCAAACAACGATTCGATGCTTTTGGAATTGCTCCGCAATTTCCACAAGTGGGCTTCCATGTATTTGGTCACCCCCTCAGAGAAGGATGGAAAAGAATTATTATCCGAAGAAGAAGTACTTTTGTTGGATGTACAAGACATGCTTGCCTGTGTTGAATACAAAGAAGACACACCCCAACAACAAAACTCGTTTGATTGTGGCTTATTTGCCGCGATGGTAACAGTCAATCTGGCATGCGGTGTCGAGGTCAACCGGAACACTTTCAATCAACTGAAGATCTCGAACTTACGCAAAGCTTTGGCAGAATCCATGGTCCCTATTGCTGCCAGTCATGGTACTAGAGCTGCTTCTTCTGGTGGTTCATTGTACTATGCTTTTGTGCCTCCAACATCCATATTCCAGGAATGTTGTGCGGCAGTCCATACCAATGACAATGAGGAAATTCCTGCCGCTATCAATGACGACAGTGAAAAGGCCGACGATTCCAGTGACGGCAACATTGACATGATTTCCGAGGGGGGTGAGGATGATACTATTGGTGGGACTGGCAATGATGGGACAACCATTGAGTGCTGTGTCCTTCTCTCCATGCTACGAGAGCAAAACCACGGAGTCAAGTCCAACTTTGGTGATCTAGATGCTGTGAAGAAATTTATTGCGGCAATATGAGTCACGGTCAAATCTACATCTTGCCGTATCGAAGTCGATACGAGCCACTTGCTACCAGCTGTACAAATGCCGAAAGTCACAGTGATTGTCCATTCTTTTTTGTCTTTTGGTCGTTCCAGATCGACTAAGGAAATCCAACTCAAGGGTTTCTGTGCTGATCACAGTACAAAGGTAGCACATGGTCGAAAAAAACGCCGTTTGAAGGGATTTCCATGACGGTGTGGTGGATGAAGTCACAGACCACAAGCATGGAAAGCCTGTGTCGAAGGATATTGTCAAGGTGGTTACCAAGATTCACCGTATGAAATTGTCCTATCAGCAGGCATACCGCCTTCTAGCAGCCAAGAAAAAGAGTGGTCATTGGAGGCCTTCAAAATCATATGAACTTGTTATCCCATACCTGCGAGCCTTCTATGCTGCTAACCCTGGCTCATATGTTGCATGGGAGACAGAGCCCCTACCAGCAAAAGAAGATGAAGATATGGAGGAGAAACAGCACAAGAACAACCAAGTCCTTCGAAAAGTTTTCATTTGTCCCGGTTGGAGCGAAGCTCTGCTCACCAATGTCAGGCCAGTGATTTCCTGCGATGCTGCACACCTACGTAATGTCGAAGGTGGTACCATTTATGCTTTTTCCGTACAAATAGCTGATGGAAGCATTGCAATTGTTGCATTTGGGATATCTATTGACAATGAAAATTTGTCTGGATGGAATTGGATGAGCCAACAACTGAAAACTGCCTGCCCAATCCTAGCAGCCGTGATGCCGAGAGCTGAAGAAGTACGCAACTATTCCAGATACGTTTTTATTTCAGACAGAGACAAAGGCCTCAACACAGCTATTGACAATAACTTTCCTCGGAGCCATCACTTGTGCTGTGTGGTTCACATTGAACGAAACGTTCAGACAAAATTTGGAATCCCAGCCTCGAAACATGTCATGGCAATCGCCAAAACGTTTGACCTACAGGAGGCCAATGAGTTGCTTCAAAAGGTCTATGAAACTAAGCGGCGTGCACATGCATATCTTCTCGGAATAGCCGGACATCGTTGGCGAAGCACCTTCTGGATCGGGCAAAATGAAGATACCGGCACTAACATTTTGCTATATCCACCGCGATATGGAATTGTGACTTCCAACTCTAGCGAATCCGTCAATGCAAGCATTGACAATCACAGGGCATCACCATGGCTGTATGTGGTGAAGGGAGTTTTGGAGGAGCAAATCATACGAAAGCAACAAGAATGGAGAACGAAATATGGCAAAGTGGATTCATCCGTGGGTACTTCTACAATGGAAGTCAATAATCAACAAACTGTGGAACGAGGATGTTTCCACTGGCACGAGTGTGTGACATGACCCATGATGATGATGATGAGTATTTCTTTTCGGTTGAGAGAAATGTAGTTGACGGGGTTCACAGCATCACCCACATGGTGTCATGCAGACAACACCACCAGATGGAGGATGAAGAAGGAGAAGTTGATGATGCTTCCTCGTCATTCTACAACTACCAGTGTACCTGTGGTGGATGGCAAGACACTAAACTACCGTGTGTGGATGCATTAGCGGTTTTCTATCACCATGAGAAAGTTTCCATGGATTGGGGTCCTGGAACATGCTGTTCCGGCCATATACAAAGTTCAATCCATCAAAACCTATTTTCCAGAGACCCATTCGGCCAGTAGTGATGTCAAGGCTGGAGAATGATGGACAAACTTTGCCACCAAATTGTGAGAATAAAAGTACACGACCTGCAGGACGCCCAAGAGCAAAACGTATCCGAACAAGGACCAAATATGCTGATCCTACAAAAGAATCCGTTATCACTTGCTCAGTCTGCGGTCAACGAGGTCACAACAAGGCAACTTGCCTACGCCGGCAACAACTCAATCAATTCAACCCTCCTGATTTGTCATGAGTATAAAGGTAGAATACTATTGCATTACAGCAGTTCATTTACGGTTAGTAGCTATAGTTTACCCAGTTTCTTGAAACTTTACTATTTTCTTAGTGGATCGGGTTGGATCAATAAGGAAATGGTGGGAATTTTGTGTGTGAATAAGGAATTTACGTGGTGTTTGGATGGTAAATCGTTAAATGGTGTCGTGGAATTTTGCATGGTGCCAAATAATTTTCTACGCGGATGCTAAATGGTGTTATAAAATGCCATGGTGTTTTCGGAAAAGGGAGTAGTTAAATGGTGTTTTTGTAATTTCCCCATAAATTATTTGTTCTAATTTTTTACACACTTTCAACTCTACGAACAGGCAGTTTCACCAGTACTGCACGCAGATCTACTGTGAAACGCTCACGCAAAGCATCTGAACGCTATTGCAATGTTACCGCTACAGTTATATCCCACACATCCAGATGACATATTTGGCAGTAACATACTAACGTTTGTACATCGAAGGAGAAACCCTTCATAGCGCTGCTACTATAGCGACAGGACCTCTTGAATTGTTTCAAGTTGGAAAGGTAGTTGGGCAACGTATCGGTGGAATCGTTGGTCACTCTCCGTAGCACATACCATGCACAACGCTTAATATTTAATAAACTTTGGATTCCAAATTGAGGTTTGGTTATTGTTTTCACCGCGCCCTCAGATTGCATAGATAGTTGTGCTACCATCCTCCTCTACCCGAGTCACAATTTTGGCATTCTGCTGCCCTTTCAGAACTTGAAATTCAAATTTTGCTTGCTCAAAATGTCTTTGTAAATCGTCCCTTCTCCACTGTAGTTCCTGTTGTTCTTCTGATTCCCAAATACTAGTATCCCAATATTGCTCAATCTCATCGGCAGGCATTTGAATAAGATCGATGGCAACCTTTAATCCAACACAGTAGAGAAGAATCCCAGTTGGCAGAGAGTTGAACGGATCCACTTGTGCAAACTGACAAAGGAATGCTATGAACGCCACGAGATTAGTTTTCCGCCGTAGGGTGATAGCTGGGACTACTTCCTTGACCATTTGTATTCTGGATTCCTGCTGTCGATCCATTTCCACACAACGAAAACCAATTTGCCGCTTCCTCCCTGTTCTTGGAGACCGCGCTGTAGAGATATCTATCATCCTTCAAGTCGTTATCTCACGTTCATTCCCTGTTTCAAGTGGATCGTTGTAATAATGAGGGGTTGGGGCCCATGGTGTTGCAGTCGGAAGCTGTTCATGGTCTGCGTGGAAAATTGGTTTCAACGCAAGGGTGTGTCGCCCGGCGTGGTGTTAACAAGACCACGATTGATTAACACGACACCAGTCACCACGCACAGATGAACGTCTGCTTGTCTGTCCCCGGTGGCGGATCTGTTGTGAGGTCGAGACACGAGGGAGCAACCATGACGACAGATCCCTTTTTGCATTGGTAGTTTACAAAGGGGCATTGCCAGGCTACATCGAGAATCATTCCTTCAAAAGGCTGCTGACAGATTAGGAGCACTTAACAATTTGATTCACAAATGGGAAGAAAGGGAGGAATACGAATCAAGCAAGTGGGGCCAAAGGCACCCAAAATGTTCAATCCCATGGAGGATTTGGCGATTCCTCCAGAGGAAATGATCAACATGCCCCCGCCACCAGATCGCAGCTTTCAACTATTTTGGCCTATTCGTAAGTTACCATTCTTGCTCGTGCAGAGGTTTGATAATGTATATCCTTCGTGCTTGTGAACATATATCCTGACAGCGCATTGCCACTTCCAGATGAGACATTTTCCATGGATCCAACGGGGTTCATCATCATTTACCCAAGTTATTTGGATTCATCAAAGACTGTCTCCCAAGGACGCCGAATTGGACAAGAAAAGGCTGTAGACACCCCCACTGTCAATGACATTTCACAAGCCTTGCAAACATTGAACATTCGCCATGTTCTCCAACCTAACAAGGGCTACTCTAGGGATATCGAAACCCTGTGGGACAATCCAGGTCGGGTAAAAGTAGATCCCGGAAAGTCCCAATTTGAAAATAAGAAAGAGCTGTTGGTCAAGTTGGCAACTATTATTAGAACGCTACCAGCAAGAATTCAACGACTTGAACAGGAAAAGCAACAGGCTCTATTGGAGGAGAAAAAGGCAGAGGAAGAGGCGGAACGTCTACGACAGACTCAAAAGCAACAACAGCAGCAGCAACAAAAAGCTGCTGCGTCAAAAACAACAAACAAGAAGAAAGGAAAGAAGAAGAGATAGGTGGGTTATGCCAATCTCTTTCTATATCCGATCAATGGGCTAGACGTTGGTATCATACTGATGAAATCACTATTGTCACAAGTCTACGTACTAGTATCATTTTGCTGTATCATTTTGTTGTTCTTGCTGCTGTTGTTGTGCTTGTTTCTGAGCTTCCAGTCGTTCCTGCTTTCGGGCCAGCAAGTCCCTTGCACCCTGATTGACGCAGACTCCAAGATCGACTTGTTGCGAAGCACACGGAATCACCGTTGAATCGTTAGTTTTTTCACTTGGTTCATATGTTGTTTGAGATTGAGTCAGAACTACCTCGGCACCTTCATTCTCGAAGCATTTCTTAACCGCAGCGAGTTCCTTCCCACATCCAATGGACACAGCACGGCAAGCCCAGACCGAATGGCGCTCACGGGCACACGACTTCACAATAGGAGCTGAATCCTGCTCTGATTTGTCTTTTAGGATACCCCGCCAATCAAAATACTTCATCATTCTCAATCCAGCGGAGAAAGATTCAATGTTCTTGGTGTCCTTGCCTGCTTCGCACATCGCAAGGGCCTCTTCCAGCTGTTTACAGTAGCTCAATCGTTCCAAACGTTGTTCATCTTGTTTCTCAGCGAACCAATCCCACCAAGGAGAACCTGTAGTTGAAGGAGGCATGATCAAGTTGTGGGACAACAGTAGTAGTGATGGCTCCACAAAGTTGGGTTTGTGGCGAAATCATGATGTGCCAATCTCTCAGGGTAATCGGTCCGTCTGTCTGCGGTTGCCACGGTTGGAGACTGGCGGGCAGTCGAGTCCATCAAGTCCAATTATGAGTTTCTACTCTAGGGAAAGCTCCCACAGAGAATGTCAAGAATGCCACAGTAGCATTAATCTAGTGCTATATTCTATAAGAGGTCTCTAGTTAGATGCCCTGCTTGACGGTCATGTATACAGTCGCATTGACCCGTTCTGACATAACAACAGATACGGATGTACCATTGGGAGGCCGGGCCATGTGGGAGAAGAAAATGTGGCTGGAGGATGTCACAGAGTAAGTGACATGATCAATTGTTGGCAGCAAGAGCTCTGGAAAGTCAAATTGCCAATGATTTGCGTCCGTGAGAGTCAAACTCTTGCTAACCGTGGTAGTCTTGGCCCAATTTGTTTCATCTTCAAGGGAAACCTCGCGTGTCACATGGAAAGTACCATCCAAAACAACTGATTGGTTGGTACTGTAATGATTCATTCGCATGGTCAAACCATTAATGCGCTTGGAAGCTCCGGCATGAATGATGGCATATCCATGATAGAAGAAAGTAGACTCGACAAGTACGTCCGATGGATCCCAAATGTCAAGAGTTTGATAATCCAGATAGCACCCAATCATTCGAACAGAGCTGGCAGCTGTACTGTTCGAACCAAGGACAATGCCACGTCCTCCACCATTCCAAGTATGTACACCTTCCAAAATGTTGGCACCTTTGTCAATTTGAACTCCCACTTTCGCGTAGTCAAACACGATCGTGTTAGTGACATAGTTGTCATAACCGTGTAGCAGAATCCCCACAGACTTATCACGTCGACAGATAGTCGAGTTGGACCAATAACATGCACCCATCCAGGTGTTGGATATCATGGTGGAATGCCCATCCGAGACCTGGATTCCGACTTGCCGGAAGCCGGTTACAAAAATGTTCATCAATGTTGCCCCCATGACCTTGCTTGTTCGAATACCACCGGCGGCTACAAGATTGGCATCTAGGAAAACATTGGTGGCACTCAGAAACTGGTTGCAAGATTTTTGTTGGTCAGGGCGTCCATTGGGAAGTAATGGATTGCAATCGTCGCCATTTCCAAACTCAATCAGCCATCAATCTTCTGGAAACTCACCAGACGCAATGAGTTCTCCATCTATAATGTGAGCATTCCCAAACATAGGTGGAATCAAAATCGGACTGGAGAGAAGGTAGCGACCACCTTGAAGGTCAACAGTTGCACCTCCCAAATCGATGATTCCTGCTCCCATGTGACGACCAGATCGACCCGTTGAGTTCAACAACTGGGTCATCATGATTTCAAAAGCGATGGTACAGTCCTTTTGTCCGGTTGGATCCGCCCCGAAATCCACGGGAAGAAACAGGGTCGCTGCGGACGAGTCACACTTGCAAGGAGATCTATCTGGTATCTGGGACGTGGTGCGCATTGAACTACTGTAGAAATGACCATGCTCTCTTTGAACATCATTGGCCACTTGCATCCCCACTTGGAGAATAATTTTGGCTCTGGAGAGCGAGAGGAAATCTCTGGAATCGTCCCCCAGGTCAACTTCCGAGAATTCTGCATGACGTTGAAGGCCTCGATGCAACCTAGAACGGAGATGGTTAGAGGTAATCCGATCGAGTGGATTTGTTAAAGAAGGGTGTTTTGTGGCAAAGCACACGGCACACCAGCTGGAAGCCACCACTAGTACGATCCATGGTCGAAGTAGATGTGCCATCATGTTGATGATTTGTAGGATATGGGATGTGGGATGTGGGATGTCCCCAAAGCCTTTCGTGACGTCAGCAGAAGCTGACACGTCACATCGCAACGGCAGCCACACAACAAATTCCAACCGAATCTTTCCGAGGAACAACTTCTCCATCACCACCCTCATGAGAAATCTACCAATTGCTGTTGTTGTTTCGCTAGGATTTTCTTTGTACTATCTGTCGTACTCCAAGAAGTACAAGTTCTGACACTATGCGTCAGTGGCTTGCTTGCTTGATCGTTATCCTGGCTCTAGCTAGACAAGATTCGGCTCATGGATTTCCCATTGGAAGTTCTTTGCAACATCCCCGTCATGTCAACTCGGCAAGCCTGTCAAAGGACCTTACTCCATCAGATAGTCACCGCCATCACAATCATCACCATCATCTCAAACATCATAAACACCATCAAACACACAGGCATCATCGACAGGAAAGCCTCGACGACATGACACCCCTCCCACCCTTGCCCCTGACCACTACAGACACACCAGATGTGGAACAAGTATTGGCCGTCTTGGAAGATTCCGATGCCGATGAAAACGACGGAAATAGCGAGTACTTTCCATATGAAGAGAATCTATTGACACCACAACAGGCCAAAGCTCGTATGATCCTGGTTTTCATGAGCATATCCGGTACGATTGATGCCATCTTCCAACACTTTCTTCAAAGGCTTCCCAACATGATGACAGGAAACACAGTTCGAATGTTAGACTCGTTGGCGAATCGATCATGGAATGAGTTTGCTGTGGGTTTGGCCATGCTGTCGAGTTATGTTTTAGGTGGCGTCTCATATCGTTGCATAGAAATTGGATCGCGTTATCCAGAGCACGAACGGAACGTCCCGTTGACGCTCACGCGAGTGGCCAAGGCGTCATTATTTTTTCTAATTCTGTCCGATTTGACAGCTCTGTATGGCCCTCGGGTTTGGAAAGTGTCACCGCGTTGGAGATTGCCCTGGATGTCGTTGGCCTTCGGGATGGTGAACGCCGCTGCCAATGAGGCCTTTGGAGTTGTCACCAGTGCCATGACGGGACACTGGACCAAGGTTGGTCTTGGAATGTCAGAGATTTTGTTTTTGGGTGGGGAAGGAGTTATGATCCAGACTAGCGTGAGAGGCCTTTCAGCGTTCGTCGTTTGCGCTTTGAGCACATTCACGCTTATTCGGTGGCTTGAAAGTTACCATCCCCGAATCGTTTTTCATTTCATTCCTCTGATGGGACTGTCTATTGGATTGGGGTACTCAACCTGCTTCTATTGGTACGCCAATTTTTACGAGAAACACGTTGTTGTACATGAGCCTTAACACCATCCTTTACCAAAGGAAGCATTGCACACGAACCAAGTCAATCCGGGCGCCTTTTGGCTACTGTTACATACTCATTTTTCTCTTATTACAACTGGAAACCATAGCCATCGCTTCCAAAGTCGGATGGTGGTTGAAGAGACAGGTTGTAGACAGCATCGATATCTTTTCTCTTCCTCCCTAACCCTTATTACTCCTTTCACCATCATCCACCATCGCACGAGACCTTTCCTGGAAGGAGTTCAGAGTAGTACCCAACTGTAACAATAAGGAGACCATGGAACCATTAAGAGAATGAACGTTTCACCTGAATGTCAGCTGCCACCTTCTTTAATCAAACCTCGGTGATGTTGTTGCTCGCAGAACAAACTTTCGTTGGCTTTCGAATTCCAAAGTGGTATTTCTGTATGAGCTTGTTTTGTGGTACTAAACGTATCACCTTGCAAACCCACATCATCTAAGTCACCACTGTACGCACTAATGTTGGTAATAAAGTACAGTAGTACGCAGCAACCGCCACCTTCCGCGATCCTGGGAGAATGTTGTTAAGTATTCAGGTGCCTGCGCGCTATTCCAGCACGGCCAACCTGGCGCTTTTTCCAAGAGATCCCATGGAACATTTTTCTCTCCTCCCCCCAACACGAATTTGTGTTTTAGACTCCTCGGATGGGGCGTCATCGTAATATAAGAAGTCGTAGTAATACGGGCAGTAGCAAAAAGGCGACGGGGCTATTTTCATAGCGGAACTATTGGATTTGACATTTTTTCTTCTGTAGGAGCACTACCTCCTCCTGAACACTCGCCAACGCCGTGATGCTGTTGGCCTCCTCCTGCGGCATTCTCATCTCCATCACCAAGGTTTTCAAAATTTTCGATAGTACCAATGCTATCATCATCGTCTATATTGTTTGCCGATCCGTGCCCAGCCATAGTGGACTTTTGTGGACTACCAGATCTGGCAGCAGTAGACTTCATTGACCTGCCCATTTCTCCTCCCGACATGGGACCGAGACTTGGCATGAGACGTTGTGAACCGAAACCGTTGGAGATTGCTGTTTGGGTAGCCATATTGGTATCAATAGACAAATTTGTTGTGTCGTCGCGTAGACTGTGGTCAAACATAAGCGACATCGGAGTGTTGCCGATTGAATGGCTTCCTAGTCCTTTCATCCTCGACATTCCCAGTCCTCCGAAATTTAGAACTACACCCTCCTCCATTTGCCCTTTCATCGCCATTTGCGATTGCGACTGCCTCACCGTTCCCTCCTTGGTTGGACCACGCACTCTGCGAATGCCTCGACTAAGGTCCCGGTTGTCTCTCAGGAATAGTTCGTGTGAATCTGAAATGTTAATGGCCAGACAATTCGTGTAGTGTTAGTCAATGCCACGACCGCTCTCTGGCACATACACCTTTCCCAACTTACAAACCCCTTTTATCTTCCCTACCGTCTCCCTCCTGAAATCATACAAATTGAGTTGTCGCTGCAAGGCAAAGGGACAACGGTTGTTAGCCCATACTCGTGCCCAAGACAGAGACAATCGAACGTCACTTTCATCGTACCTGAAAAGACTTGTACTTGGATTGGCGAAAATGTTGTACCATTATTGATGAAGCAAAGACTTTGGGCTGAAAAATTGAAAATGAGCGACCATCGGGGTTCCAACCAATGATGTTTTGTTTCCCTTCTTCCTCAAGGCGTTGCAGTAGTTTGTGCAGCTTCAGAGGGAAAGGGTCCTCCGATGTTCTCCCGACATCCTGTTGTTCAGTGTCCCGCTTTGCACTCATAATCCACTCTACCATCGTCGAAGAAGGTTTGACAGGAAAATGGCTTTTTGGGATTTGGAGTCTCTCCCACTTCTTCTTGTGGTCACGGTGGTGTTGTTGTCAGCTTTGGCCGCCCGTAACCTCCAAGAACAGTGACGATGTTAGATGCTTGCAGTGCCACTATCATCGTATTATTCGCTTAGAAGGTTGCATGAAACAAGGGTTAAGCGAACTTGATGTGGACCCTGGAATTTATATTGAAGGTAAAATCATCTTGATATCGAGCATGATTCCCCAAGACCTGAGAATGGGCCCATCGTAAATATCATATAAGCCTGGCGACATCTTGACATATGTCACATAAACAAGTTGAAAGCAAGTTGGATTTAGAGTCAGAGCCAGTTTCAAGCTTTTGGGACACTTGGTGCACTTGCTTCGATGGCCTAAGAATTTCTCCAACGATTTTGGATTGACTCATCGCTTTTCTTGGCGGTACCCATTTTATACGCAATCCATCCACAATCAACGATCTTTCATATGAGGGCTCTATATAAGTGTGATTCGGGGGACACCAGATTCCCTTTGGTGTTAATGCTAACTTGCTGTGACAGGTACTAGCAGTTCACACAGTCGTGTTCAGGCTCCACAAAAATGTTCTCGAGTTGAAGTATCAGGGAGTTTTCCCAAAATGTGGTCCTTGGTTTGGGTAGAAACACATCTCTTCCTCCGTCTGTACACGTCGGAGTACTCTCAAGCACACGAACTAAATTCGGCCGTTTCATGATGTGGAAACGGTTGTTTGTCTGAGAACCAGAAAGCAACAGTCAATGCTGTTCCTCCACCGGAGCTCATTCAATCAGTGATGTTAGATTTTGCTGCGCGCCCGGGTTATATTGGCGCTTTCAATGGTCTGGAACGGGAACACCATAGAATAGCGTAGCCGAATTAGGTTTCACAAAATCACAACAACCTAGCCTTTCCTTCATCACTACTAGGTAGTAGTACTGACAAACTAGAAGAGAAAACTATTGATGCAACAGCAACACTTCTCACTTCCCAATTCCCATCATGGATTTTTGCATCTGACAACTTATAGCGCTTGTAGCCTTGTTGTGGCTTCTCCCGGGGCCTCCTAGACTGTTCTATTCAACCATTTGGGAGCCTTTTTCCGAAAAGTTCCATTATAGAACAAGCAGGACCTACCATTCTTTACTTCATCATGACCGCACTTTCTTCAATGCAGCATTTGCTGATGAATAGTAAATCAAAGTACTCGTAGTTATATAGTAGTACAATAGTATTTGCGTTGCTCCTTCTTGATGACAAGATGATCATGCGTTCGTCCCGGCGCTCGAGGCGATCCATTTGACTGTTTTGTTGGTGTGGCACGGAATTTTTTGGACGCCGAAAGCTATGTGGTTACATAGGTCTTTCGTGTGACATTTTATGTCGCTACGACGGACACTGATTAATCATATTTTGTCTTCCACATGGTCAGATCGCATAATAATTCGGAACCTCCATTGTCAGCGTACAAATTTGGTGCTCAGGGAACAGAGAACGAGTATTGTACTGAGTATTCCCAGACGAAGTGAGGGTGATGGATGACCCTGCAACAACCCTGAAGGACAACCTATCCACAAAGACAAACGTAGAACTGATTCACCTGGTAGAAGGAATCAAGTTTCTATCTGGTATTACTCCAAGTATCTGGATCGGTTTCTATTGATAGTGGACAGCAGTGACGCGAGACACTCACACCCACCACACCCACCATGTCGGAAGAGGAAGTCCAGGAGGAAAAGAAAGCCGATGGAGGCAAAGTAGCAATCCCTTCATTCTTGCAGAATTCCAATACAGCGCCAAGCCCAAAGCCTCAGTGGATGAAGCGATTGGCGTCCAACCGTGTTCTAAATGCGGAAAAGAACAGCGCCTTGCCTCCAAAGGAAGTACCGGGACCATCAGAAGAAACAAACAAGGCGTCAACTGATTCACTGAGCGTCTCTTTGCATTCTTATCGAAAGCAGCCCACCCAGCCCCCATCGAGATCTCTCAGTGTGACCGTGCATGCCCCCAGACCACCTGCAACGAAAAGGTCTGGCCCAGAATACTTGGTGACAGGGACCATTCCACGGGGCCGACAACTAGACGAAGAAACTCGAACCGCCAAGCTGTTGGAAAGAAAGAATCCATCAACGGCTACAGCCAACTCTACACCTGAAATCAAACCTCAAGCTGGTACTGGTGAAGGCTTGGAAATTTCCAATGAAAAGCAAGTACCTGTTGTTGCTCCTGACACGAAGGCTAAGTCGCCAACGAACTCTCCAGAACAGGTGAAACTAAAACCCGTCTCACCTCAAAGCGATACACAGAAGAAGGCACCCGACCCCCCATCTCTATCAACCCCTCAAGTTCCTACTGAATCATTAGAACTGACTCCAAGCAATGCGGAGGAAGCGAATCCCGTTGTTCCAGCAAAATCTGCCACATCCATATTGGAGTCGGAAGACTCAAGTACCGAGGGTGTCTACGAAGAATGGGAAGAGGAGTCTGATGTCGAGGAGGTTCTGATAGAGGCAGATGGTGACAAAGAAGTTGAAGATGAAAAATACGTCACAGCAGAAGAACCAGAGACGGAAAAAGATGCAGGGGTTGTTGCGGAGACTCCAAGCAAAGCGCGGACTGAAACGTCTGAGAGCAATGTGAGCCCAATGGACGTTAGTAGCTTGGTACCCGGTCCACCAACACCCCCAGAAGTCCCCAGTCCTGAGCCCCAAAAGATAGAACCGATGACAGAAAAAACAGAAAATGCTGTGCTGGAAAAAGAGGCAATGTCTGGTGCCAATGAGTTGGGCGAATCGAAAGAAACGGAAGAGCCAGATTCATGGTTGTTTCCGCATCATCAAGAAGATGACAGTTCCTGGGTAAACCCATCAAGGCCTGTTGAACCTGAAAGAAAGGCTCGACTCCAAGAAGAATTGAATAAAAGAGGCATTGATCGCGAAATGGGGAATAGTGACTCTACACACCCCAGAGGTCACTTGCAGGCGATCAATGAGGGGGAAAAGTACGTCGACAGGGGGGTATCACAAACTGAAGACAACAAGGTAGGCATTGTCATTGAACCTATACGTGATGGACAAACTGTATCAGAAACTTCGTTTTCCGAAATGTCGAGCAAACGGGACGCCAGCAAAATCATGGAACAGTCGCTGCCGAACCGCGACTTGGACGTGTGGGCAATGCCAACTCAAGAAGTAGCATTAAGTTTGTCCATGCGAAAGTTAGACCCACCTCAAGAGGGCAAGGACTATCGATTTTCCTACATTGCCGCACAACACACTCACAGTACTTCGACGTACGCTGACGTGATTCGAGAGAGATATTTTCCTCACGAGAATAACGAATACTGGGCCGCACCGATTAAACCTGAGCCACGGGAACTTGCCATGCATATTTCCAGATCGGGCAAGATACACGATGGCCCTCCAGATGAGAACGAGTCTTGGTTGCCCCCTGTAAGAGGTGTCCAAGAGGATGAAGAAACTGGCGTTTCGATGGAAGAAAAGACTGCCGACGGTGCATCCCATATGAAGGCGAGGCGAATAGATTTTGCTGGGGCGATACAAGACGAATCCGTACGATCCGAAGAATCCCTCACATGGAATCCTGTACGCCAGCCTTCCCCTCCACCATCGCCAACACCTCAAAACTTGAATAAGGGACTTCCAGGACCACCTTCGGATGTGGATCCCTCTGAAAGCAAGAGTGAGACTAGTTTCGCCGAGGAAATAGACGGATATGACGAAGAAGATGATGAATCCGAGGATAGTGAAGAAGAGGACGATGAAGAGAGTGATGTTGGATCTTCTGCACCGAAAACCCCCGGAAGAGCCTCACCTATCATCTTCTCCGGTCAGCACTCCTCGAATGCGCCGAAGGACCCTTCAGTCAAGGAGCCACCCAAGAGGATTAGTCTCGACCAACAGTACGACTACAGTCCATCAGGGAGACTAAAATTCGACATGACTCCGAAAACAATAATCATTGAGGATGACGTTGAGCGTGGAAACGTGTCGAGCTCAGCAAGGAAAGCGGCCCAAAGCCGTAAACTTTCGATCATTTTGTGCATGTTTCTATTTGTCATTCCAGCCACTATCGTATGTGTCTACTTCTTTGTAATCGAAGATGGAGATTCTACACCAACCGTCTCCGAAACAGTTACTCCGACTCTCGCTCCAACTTTTGGGGGTAACACGAATTCTCCAGGAATTTCACCCACCTCTTCTCCCACACGTCCTCCTACCATGCGACCGACTGTGACTCGAACCCTTTCCCCTGAGTTGCCAGATGATGCTTTGTTGCTCTTTCTAGCACAGCATTCTTCGGATGGTGGAGTTGCTCTCCAAGACTCCTCATCGGCTCAGTATGCTGCGATGAACTGGGTCAGAGAATCAGCTGTATTGGAAAACACGGATGAGCAAGTAATTCTGCAAAGATATGCTCTTGCGGTTTTGTACTATTCAACGAAAGGGGAAGAGTGGGGTACTTCCTCGAATTGGCTAAGTGAAGAATCTGAATGTGACTGGTATTCATCCTCTAGTCTTACCAAGGTCTGCAATGACGATGGATTCATCGTGGAATTGAATCTGAATAGTAACAAACTGGTTGGTACGATACCACCAGAGCTGGGGATGCTTTCCAGTAGCCTCGGTATGTATTGAACAATTTGACCATCATCTGTGTGAATCATCAGTTCATCCAATACTAATCCTTTTGTCCATGCCCCACAGTGTCACTACAGCTTTCAGACAATTCTTTGTCAGGGGATGTTCCTTCGACCATTGCAGCTCTAACCAAGTTGCAAACCTTACGCATGGCTATCAACAACTTTCGCGGCACCTTGCCAACTGCCATTGGGACTCTATCAAATCTTCGTAAGTTTCCCTCAAACTTCTGTTCATGCTTTTGATTGGTATGCAATGGATTGATATTCACACTTCACGCCTGCAGGTTCTTTGTATTTGTACAGCAATTCGTTTCGCTCGTCAATTCCGTCGGAGTATGGAAAGTTGGTGCGTTTGAGAGAACTTGATTTGGGCAGCAACAACCTGAGCGGGCAGATCCCTACAGAGTTCGGCAATATGTCGAGCTTGGAGTCGCTCTCGCTCTATGACAACCAGCTCACAGGACAAATACCGTCAGCGCTAGGAGACCTGACTAGTTTGACAGTTTTGTATCTTGACAACAACTCCTTCAGTCCGACTCTACCTTCATCGATATGCGACAACCTCAGCATTGACCAGTTCTGGGCGGACTGCTCCGAAATTGGAGGGTGTGACTGTTGCACGAAATGCCTATAGTATTCCATGTTGGTGGAAATTTCGACGTTCAGAGGAATGCTATTGGTAGTTCCATGCTATCTTTCACTGTCAATTGAGAAATCGTGTCGATGGAAGCGACCAAAAAATAACTCCGCACAACTTCGTGCGATTGGGGAACACGTAATAGTAATATTATGTTTGGGGAAGTTATTCAACCATTAGCAAGCTAGCTTTTCCATGCCCCGGGCTACATGAAATGGGTATAATATGCAAATGGAAGACAAAGAGATCCATTTTCTTCCACTGACAGCTTACTCCTTCTTGGGTGGGAAGTAAGGAGGGAAAACAGTTCGGGGTCCGTACCAGTACCCTGGCAAGTAGAAGTTGAAGTACGCAATTGGGAAAATAGTCTCCTTGAAGAACATGAACGTGCGACGAGGGTAACTTTGGAAGATAGGGAACGTCTCAGCAATTTCACCCCCGTATTTGAATTCGGCAAGGAGGAGACGGTTCTTCCTGGTTGTGATGGGGCAAGATGTGTAGCCATCGTAAACAGCATTCAAAGGCTTGTTCTTGTCCTGCATCAACAGATTGTTCACCAAGACAGGAGCTTGACGAGCAATGGCAGCCATGGTCTTGGAAGTTGGGAGGTTGGTACAATCACCTGCGGCGAAAATGTTGGGGTACTTTGTGTGTTGCAGGGTATCCTTGTCAACAGTTACGAAACCCTTGTCATCGGAAAGCTTGCTATCACAAAGAGCTTGCGGTGGCTTCATAAAAGGGATAACATGAAGGATATTGAAGTCCATGACGACACTCTTCTTGGGGTCGTTGATGTCTTGGAAAGTGGCCTTCTTGTTGGGACCATCAATTTTGGCAAGACGAAGACCATGGTGACGTTCGATGCCACGTTCGGCAGCTTCTTCAGCTAGGACATCTCCATACTTCTTGATGGGAAACATAGTAGGCTGGGGAATGACCCACTTAATGTTTACGTTGTTTCGGTATCCCTCTCGAGTAGCCTTGTCTTCAGTGAGCCACATAATTTTTTGTGGAGCGCCTCCACACTTGATGGGACTGTCTGTGTGTTGAGTGAAGATAAAATTACCTTCCTTCGTATTCTTGATGACTTCTTGCGCATTTTGACTGTAATGGTAGTCGTAAATACTGATGACTCCATTTTTCCCAATTGTCTCTTGGAGTCCTTCAATTTTGTCCCAATGGGTCTGCATTCCAGTCGCAACAACTAGATAATCATACTTGACTTCTTTTCCACCATCGGTGGTGACGGTGTTGTTGTCGGGATCAAAACTTCCCGCGGCATCCTTGATGAGCTTCACTCCCTTTGGTACAACACTGGTCATGGGCTTGGCGGATCCAGTATTTTGCTTGAGCCCTCCACCGACGAGGGTCCAAAGGGGTTGGTAGTAATGTTGGCTGGCAGGGTCGAGGATGACGATATCCTTCTCTCCCTTGTTTCGGAGCTGAGCGGCAATACCGATACCGGCAGTTCCTCCACCAACAATGACAATGCGATGCTTTTCAGCGCCGTCGACAGGAGGTGCCTCCATAAAAACGGTCGCAGGGACAACTGCAACACCGAAAGCAACGACTGGGGCAGAAGCCACAGCGGCTCTCCAGAAGGTTTTGCTGCGGGCAAATTTTCCAAAGTTCATGGTGGATGAGAAAGAGTTGTAAATCGGGTTGAGTACAATGTAAAATTGGCAATGCAACTGGGGCAGTTCCTGCGGCTCCACAAAAAATGAGGGGAGAAGGTATCCGCGTGGCAAGACCTTTGCGACAAGATCTGCTCTACAAACACAAGAGGCCATTCGAGGTGAATAGTAATCACATTAGCCCTGGGCTTCTGAGATGTCAGCTTTGAAGGCTCTCTTGTGACAGCGTCTGGGGGTTGGTTAGAAACGCAATATTTCTGGGGAGCTAGATTCACTTCGCAACGCTGTCGCTGTTGTGTCGAGTCATGTTTCGCCACTGTCAGAAAGCATTCGAGGATTCTCCTTTAGGCCGCAACCCTCCAGCCACACCAAGTCGCTTTCATGCGATAGGAGGAAACAATGGCTACGTCGTCGGTTGTGGCGAAGAAGAGAAGATTTTTTTCAATGACGAACCGAGGATGCCATTGTTGTTCCACTTGTTGGACATCAAAAATTGCAACAACTGCAGTTGAGTGATCCGTGATCCAATGCCTTGGTTGATGGCTGGCTCCTCATGGCTAACACTTGCCACGAAAAGGCCTTGCCAATCCGTTACCAGGAATCCACGAGATTCTCTCCGCGAACCTTCTCCAATCATGAATCATGGAGTCGTCCAACCTAGAAACGACTGTTTTAGTACTTTCTCATAATAGTTACTACTATTATTACGGGAGGAGGGGACGCCGTCACGTTAACAGTGAGAATGCTAACTGTAACATGTGCGGGGTAGATATTGCTACGTTATAGATGACCCCAGCAGGAAAAGAAGTGGTTTGAAGTACACTTACACCGTAACAACAAAGATCAAGAATGTTCGAAGAGGTTGTGGTGTCAGCGTCTATCCCTGTCATATTTAAGGTAGCGTGAAAGATTCAGACCTCATAGGATCGACCTAGAAGGGTGCTCAACAATAGACCAAATACTCCCAACGATGAGAGTGCAGTTGGTTGGCATTATTATTATTATTTGATCAAAAATAAATGAAGCACAAAACGTCAATCCCGAGCAAGCCATCACCCGACTGGCACAAATCCGGGTGGCGGCCGTCGAAACCACACCGAATGACGAAGTATCCAAAGACGAAGCGTTGCCTGCTGTTGTATCAAGTGTGAAGATGATGAGTTTTGGATTTTGTAGATTGTCTCACAGATCTGTGGTGTCGGTCCCTTTGGCTTGTCTGGCAGCATCATCGGTTCGCGTCCGGGCCTTTAGTTCAACCGCAGCCATGTCAGGAATCCTTGGAGCCAGGAGTATGGGAGGGACCGATCTTGTGGTGTCGGAAGCCTGCTTGGGAACCATGACGTTTGGCATGCAAAATACGCTGGAAGAAGCATTTGAGCAAATTGATTTTGCTAGATCCAAGGGAATTAATTTCATCGATACGGCTGAACTTTACCCAGTCCCAACTGCCGATCCCAAATGGAAGTCAGGCACCACGGAACGCATTGTAGGGGATTACCTCCACAGCATTGGGCCTTCCGAAAGGAAAAAGCTAGTGATCGCTACCAAAATAGCGGGATACATTCCGGAATCTGATGTTGCTTCGAACCGATATGAACCTCCTTCACAATTGAAGGATGCTCGATTGGATGCTGCCTCTGTGAGGGTCGCATGTGAGGCATCCCTGAGGCGCCTACAGACAGATTACATTGATTTGTATCAAGTACATTGGCCAGATCGCTATGTTCCCATCTTTGGACAAATGGAGTTCAAGCCCTACAAAAAGCGTAATGATTCAGTTCCAATTCGTGATACTGCTGCTGCCTTGAAAGACCTAATAGATGAAGGAAAGGTTCGCTACATCGGTATCAGCAACGAAACCCCACTCGGAGTCTTTCAATGGATTCAAGCGTGCGAAGAATTTGGTATTCTGGACAAACTTGCCAGCATTCAAAACACTTACAACCTAGTGGATCGACGATTTGACAATGAGCTGGCAGAAGTTTGCGATGAATACAATATTGGCTTGCTACCTTGGTCTATCCTGGCTGGTGGCCTTTTGAGCGGCAAGTACCGGTCGTCGCAACCACCTGCCGACCCAGGTAGCCGATTCATCAAGTATCCAACATATATGCGACGATGGTCCCCGGCATCGGCCTCTCCTCACACGCTCAAGGCCGTTGATGCGTATGCTGAAATTGCGCGAAAGGCTGGCATGACCCCCACTGAACTTGCCATTTTCTTTGTTCGCAGTAGACATTTCATTGTCAATTCTGGCTCTACTATTGTTGGGGCTACGTCGCTTGAACAACTCAAGGAAAATCTATCGCCGTTTGAGACCCCCCTTGAGAATTTCGACATGTCATTGATTGATGCCATCAACGAAGTTCACATGCAGTGCCGAGATCCATCCTGCTTTCTGTAGTTTGTTCACGTTGTCCCCCCCCCACACCAGATATTGCTTCACGCTTTCTACTTCCTCATTTGACGTCTCCTCCTCTATTGTATGTCAGTAGTGCCCCATTGACGGTAACACTTTCTGCGCGTTTCAACTTCCATCTCTGAAGTGTGATACTACTAACGTTAGTACTAGTAGTAAGAATAGCTTCTACTAATAGCTCTGCTAAATGCTCCCAGGAGGGTAGATGTGTTCTTTCGAACATAGCAATGCTGCTTGCAGTGACGAAGAAGAGAGGGTCTTGCGCTTGTGTCGTATGGTACCCTCTTTCTTATGGTACCAAGATGGTACGTAGGGTCTGCATGTGTGAATGGACCCTCTTGGTGACCTTGCATATGGAACTTGCGTGAAGCGACACTTGAAAGTGATGGGGGGAGGGAGTTCACTCAGGCTATTGCACCCGAATCCTCAACACAATACTCATATAACAACAGCGGCACCCATACCCAGATCATCCAAATCCTTGTTTCGAGCAATGTCTACACGTTTAGCACCAAAGCTTCCACAATTGTCATTCTCTTGTCAGTCCAATTTCACTAGACAGTTTGCTAGTGTAGAAAAAGAGCTCCTTAGCCACCTGGCGAGAGTATCTATTGACAGGCAATCATCACGTCGACCGCAAAGGGGAATCATGGTGGTTTCGCCCAGAGCAAGCGCTCGAGATTCAATCAATGATCTCGATGAAGAAACATTGCATTATTTGTGTCAACAAGTATCCTATTTGATGGGTGGAACAACAAAAGATCCTTTTGCAAGCGTAGACGCAAATCCTTCACGGATCAGAACCCCATCATCCTCATCCCAGGAGACTTCAAGGCTGACAGATCCAGGCGACGAATCCCAAGCCAGCGTAGCTGGTAGAGCTAGCATGTGTACAGAGGGCTTGGACAGCATTGACAGCATTGTTTCCGAGCAATCTCAAGAAAATTCTGTCAAAGGCATGATTGAAGTATCACCGGGAGTAAGTCTACCACTCCTAGGATCACAAGAAACTTGGCAAGCGTTTGCGAAGGGAGAAGTAACAGTGGCATGCTGTCAAGTGTGTCAAGAGTTCTTGACATGCGTGGACACTTGCTCCTTGGTTCTATGTACAGATTGTTGGGTTATTACACCTGTGTGCGTGGAGCATACGAGTCCTAGCCAACCGTCGGGGCCAGTTGGACTCGGGGTCAAAGCCAACGAGATCAACAGCTGGCTCGAGAATCAATCAAGCAGTTCAACGTGAAGGCCTTCCTCACGGAATACATTTTCTTTCGTCATTTCGACACACTATCACCTCTACCACTACTACAACACAAAACATGTCTATTGTAAAATGAGTTTCACTTCTTTTAAGCCAATAGTCCATCCATACTAGCCAACAACTGCGCACTGGCTTTTCCGTCTAGGAACAAATCATCGACTTGGGAAATATCGTCTGGCTGGATTTCCGTTCGGCCATGTGTCTCGGCCATCAACTTGGCCGGTGTAAGCAACTGAGTGGCATACCGAAGACTGGATCGCTGCCCGATGGATCCTAGCAGTTTCAGGGCATCGTCTGTGAGTTGCATGCTTTCTGTTTCGGATCGGATGTGACAGATGGAGATCATCTCTTGTTCGGAATAAGGAAGGGTGGGGACGATCAGCATACGATCGAGGACATCCACAGGGATTCCATGAGGAGCCTTGAGGTTTGTACCACGAATTGTGGTAATCCCTCTGTTGGTGGCAAAGACGACAATAGGAGCCAACGTCGACTCCAAACTGCGGTTGAGGTATGTGAAACACTCCAAGTCGAGCATGTGCACTTCGTCAATGAAGAGCACTCCTGGCACAAGCTCAGCCACACCTTGATCAATGTAATTTTGTACCACTTTGTTGACCTCATTCCTTAGCTTGTCTGTGATCTCCGTCTTTCGAGGCTTGCCCATTTGTCGCAACAATCCCAATACATCCCGTTTGTTTTGTGACCCAGCCGTGGGGTGCGCATTGGCCACATCCAAGTCGTGCAACGTGACATCTTGTACAACAGTCTTTTGTTTGTGGACATCGCCCTTGGGAATAGGGACGTACTCCTCCGCCTCCAAGTCAAATTCTGCGGCAAACGAATCCGATCGTCCAACGCGCTTGACAGCCCCAGAATTCGCCTCAATATAAATGACATCTCCAACCGCAACAGCTTCTTTACTGAGAGAATCATGAATGGTAGGGTCTAACTTGAGAGTCTTTGTTCCCTTGGCCGTCTTGAGGCCGAGAATTACATGGGAAATGGTGCGGCCATATCCTCCGAGGGGATCTTCCGTTTCTTCCACTGTCAACTCGGTAACTTCTCCTTCATAGACTTCCTTTTGCTCTTGAATTCGAAGGCCAATGGCTTTACGAAAGTGCTCCATAATGACCTCAGTCTTTTTGACTTCCCGGGAAAAGACCTGCGATGCCACCATGGGACAAAAAGGGAGCTTGCTGTTGTTGGTAGAGCTCAACTCTTGCGCCAATCCCATCGCCAAGGCGGTCTTTCCTGTCCCTGGAGGTCCCACCAACAAGAGTGCTCGACCAGCCAACTGTTGTGAACGAATCAAATCTACCACAACCCCCAGAGCTTCTCGGGCCTTGGTTTGGCCCACCAATCCACTCACATTTCCGTTGACTCCAACTTCCAACGCGTCTCCTTGTTCATCTAGACCCAAACCACGCACGTGCGTGTGAGCAGATATTCTAGTTCCTGTGGTTGAAGAAGACACTGTTTCCACCTTCATGATATTACTCGTTGGGTTTCTGCACTACAACAGTACGGTGGCAACAACAAGGGTTGGGTTTGTGTCGTTGGTCGTTGGTAGCCAGAAGTGGTCGAGACGTTCGAATCTTCGGGTGAAAGGACAGACGGTAGGAAGGTGGACAGACGAGTGAAAGGCGTCATGTTGACGTCACAAGTGAGAATCCATGGCATGTGCCAAACTCCATTTTGGGTCGGGACACGAGTCCATTTACAAGCTTGCAGATCGTCTAGTTTAGGTTCGACCATGTATCACGTGTCTTTGCAATCTCTCATCTAGCACCAAAACACAGTATCGACATGTCTTTCGGGGCTACCGGTAATCGCATTATAACTTCCACCAATCTTGGAGGGACACCACAGGAGGGGAACTCGTATTGGGATCTCTGCCCTTGTTGGTTTCTCCCGTCGTACCACCTGCGATGCACGCATTCATTCTCCATGAGAAATCTTGCTCATTAGTCCGCTGGAAGCTTCAATACTCTCCAAAAGCTTGGTTCTTCATTGATTACCTATGATGGCTACTAGATCTTTGCATGGAATTGTCACATCTCTTGTGTTGTTCGGTAGCGTTGTGACAGCAGTCAACACATTTTCCACAGCCAGCCCTTCTTTCCCAGAAGCTTCGGGCAGCTCCGACTTCAATCTCTCCAATGCAACCACCACCACGGATGATGGTATTCCTACATCCATAGACCCTTCCACCGTCACGAACGAGACACTTTCTGTCTACGCGACCGTCGATTTTTCCATTGTGGTAGAAAACGGGGTGCGTGACAACATTTACTTGGCAGATTACATTGACAATCTGTTGGATGCGGTGGATGATATATCCCTCGAACAAATTGAGATTCTTTCTGCCTATGGACATCCGGACCAGGTGTTGGACCCCCTTCTCCAAATCCCATCCAAGGTCCAGAGTGTCACCGATGTTGGTTTCACCAGTAACCCCGACTTGAGCGACGATGGTGTATTCTTGGGAGGGGCCTGCCCAGCTTCTACAGGTAGCGAGAGTGTTGATCGTTGTGAACTGGTCAGTGTCTTGGTTGGTATGTTGGTACAAGATGGCGTTTCGTTGCTTGCTGCCCAACAGGCCTTTCAAGGAGCCCTGGATATGGCGGTCTTGAGTGGCGACCTTGGAGCCACCCTTAAGGGACTGTTTCCGTACTCACCCATACTGGTCATGACCGGAGAAGTCGTAGTAGAATCAACATTTGTTAGTACTGTCCAACCGACTACAAGTGGATGGACCGGCGATGGGTTCGAAGATGTATTTGGAGATGACTCGGAAGATCCAGAAACAACGTCGTCGGATGGCATTCCGACATCCATTTACATTGGAATCTTGGGAGCCTTCGTGATTGCATTACTGCTCGCGGCTGCCGCATTGCTCATTGTGGTAAGAGCGAAAGTGAAAGCATACGAAAATGGCAAGGGCAAGGGCAGTCAGGGAAAAGACACTGTCATAGTCCCTGAATGGAGTGGCCCGGCTATGAAAAGTACGAAACACCAGTCGGAATCAGTGTTAGAAGAAGGCGGCATTCAGTCTAGACGTCATCAAAATCAAAAGAACGAAGCATCTACCTTTGCTGCTGTGGAAGGGGAAAGCGTGGCAGTGGGCTCTCAAGAATTGTCGGATAAAATGTCATGGTACGCCGTATCAACCCTCGGAACCATTGAATCTCATGAGCACATCGCAAATGCTGTGAACTGGACTCCAGGGAAGCCCCGTTTGGATGCTTCTGAAAGGCCCGAGATGGTTCCACCCCGCGATTTGGTTATTGTCAGCGCACCCACAAGTAGAGCAGACAGTCATGGAAAGTCGAAAGCGCCAAAAACAAGTTCGGCTCGAACAAGCGAAATGACTAGTTTTATCAGGGACAAAAACTGGACGGCAGTTGTGGCAGCGGCGGATCAGTACGAACAAGATTTGGCAGCACGGAAAGTCCTTGACGACACGAAATCAAATCTCCACTACCATGTCGTTGCAGCTGCCCCGGTAGAAGACTCCGTGCCGGTACCAGTCCGAGAACAACCGGATATGTTGGATCTTAGTGTTATGGAAGAGGAGTTATAGGTTCTCCAAGTTAATACAATATTATGTTCTACTAACGTACTAACTGTCCTGATCCAATTAAACAATCACAAGACACTAGCAAACTCGCTTCCCGAAATTGAGATTACTCGTATCTTAGAGCTAAAAGCTGCTAGTATTGGATCATTTTAGCCACTATTCTCTCATGTGTGTGCTGCCTACTTTAACGGAACGAAACGAGAATAAAAGTCCTTGTTGTTGAATTCAACGATTGGCTCCACCATGAATCAAAATGTGATGTGACAATGAGCCATTTTGATGATGCTCAACTGACGCGTACTATGCACCCTCAATGCAGCCAGGCACATCTATTTTACACGACTCAGAATATGTGCACTCCGAATGAATCGGACAGAGGAGCATTACTTAGGCGAAAAGCCGGGAGATCAGACATGACTTCTCGTGCGGTACCGTTGCCTGATGCCAATCACAAAATCACAGCAATATCCCAGCTTTTTCACCATGAAGCTCCAGTATGAGTTTATCCTCATCTTGTTCCTTGCCATTGCACAGCTCCGTTCCATAGAAGCTCAGACTAGACGGAATAATCTTTTTGCTTCCTCCTCTGTCAGAGGTACCAAAAACATTCCGCAGTCAAACCACTTCGAATTACCGAAGAGACAATTGAAGGACAATCAACAGAAAACACCGGAACCAACTTCATCACCGACAAAGTCGCCGACGAACAAGCCAACCAGAAGCCCAACGCTGTCCCCTACGAGAGTACCGACAAGGGTCCCTTCAACGAGTCCCCCTACCTCGCAACCTACAAAACCACCAACAAATTCCCCGACAGCAACGCCCACATCTCCGCTGACATCTCACCCAACAACGGCACCCACCCCTGTACCTACTGGTCCCCCCACCTCCGAACCAACTACTAGTCCTACCAGAATGCCAAGCAAATCACCAATGGGGTCTCCAGCAACTGAAAATCCGGTACATAGCCCAACTCATGCTCCAGTTTTCACTGCTACTTGGTCTCCAACGAATTCTCCTGTGCAAACACCAGTGTCCACTCCTACTATCGCCCCAACCAAGATAGAAGACTTCCCTTCAATTGCTCCTGTGGCTGAAGAGAACACCTTCATTTCATCTATGAGTACATTTTCCTTCATCATTACTAATGGAGTAAAGTGGAATACATTGTTCGCAGACTTTGAGGTTGAGGTGACAGTGGCTGTTCAACTATTGGCCGTCCAAATCCTACAAGATACATTTGATGACAACTCTCGTCGACGATTAAAAGTTAGTTTGGGCGCCCCTGTATATTTTGAGAATGTGACAGAGGTTGGATTCACAAGTAACCCCCACTGGAATGATGACGGCTCCTTCGGAGGGGGTGCTTGTCCTGAAGCTTCGTCTGACCCTAACTTCGATCGCTGTGAAGTTGCCACAGCAGTGATTGTATTGGAATTGGACGACTCAGAAGTTGAGAATGAGGTTACTGATGCATTCAAAATAGAATTCGATTCTGCAGTTGAATCAGGTCAGCTTGACACGATCCTTCAGGCGATGGACCCTAGCCCTCCAGTGATCGTTGTGACTGCAGATTTTGCCTTATCAACCTCATCACCAGCATCTACTGCTAGCGGGAGCAATGGAGTTGACCCTTCCGAGAAGGACAATGCTGGCATTTATATTGGACTTGCGATAGTGGGAGGTGTTTTTGTAGCTCTCGTACCGATGCTTCTGGTTTCGTTGCGTCGTCCAAAACCTGAAATTGTTACGGAGGTGAACCAAGATGAAGAAGATGACATTTCCGAGACGGCGCTTGCTCCTCCAGATGAGCACCTGGAATCTGATGTTGCAGCAGTGGGAAAGCCCATTGGGGGTCCCATGCGGAACGCGATCGTCCCCCTTCCAATGAACGAACAATTAGGTGCAATCACAGAGGAAGAGCACGAGTCAAGCGAAGCTGCTTCCCTGGGGACCCTAGAAAGTGATTTCATGGTGACAGCGCCCCCAGTCTTGGACTTTGGCTCCACAGGAGGCAGGAATGTTCCAGAAAGTCTTCTATCTGGAGAAACAAAGATGCATGATATTGATGCTGCCATCATGGCAGGGGACTGGTCAGCTCTAGGCATAGCCGCTAAAGCAATGACTTCTGATGTCGACAGTGGCAGCGTTTCTGTTGGAAGTATGAGCAAAGCAAGCAATTGGCCGAGTTCTCTTGACTCTGTAAAAGCAACAGAATTAGAGATACTCATCGAGTCCGGAAATTGGGAGGGGGTGGCAGATGCAGCAGCAAGGTATCAAGCGGATGAAACCTGCGAAACAGATGAAGAGACAATGTAGTATTAAAGTATGGAAATTCAGGGATATATTATAGGTGACTTTACCTGCTCACGATTTTATTTGGTCGTCCGGACAGACAGACGGCGAAAAAGATCGCGACAAGACTCGAGGGCGAACCAACAAGTCGCCACTCTACACTTTCCGCTTGATTGCCATTGTCCCGCCAGCGGAAGCCCAACCCTTGATAGCCACTTTCATTGCACTTGAGAAGAATAAACTCCAGGATTGTTCGAGAATGTCAGAAACAGAAGCGCTAAATTGTGACAGGATAGTGGGAAAACGACAAGCCTGTTATGAGAAGCATGGCGAGAAATCCAAACGCTGCTGGTCTATTACTCTCAAGGCAAAGCGATGCCTCGCGTTCCAGAACTGTCCTATGCAAGCATCGCAATACTACGGATCGGTGAATGATAAGGATGGTATGGGTGGCAAACTTTTATGCGCCTCTCATGATGAAAGTTTTTGCTTTGGGAACCCTCAAATTATGAATGTTGACAGCGCCAACACCCGTCCACACCAGGAGGCCAGCTTTGAGCATCACCAGAAAGCTAAGCGCAAATTGCGGGCTAGCAGGCCCAAGCAGGCGTTGTGCAGGCAAATTACGGATAGCCTCAACGAGTGCTTGAAGGATTCCAAGGTTGACCTCGGAGTCACAGAGTTCTATCTTGGTAGAAGTTAATCATCAAGAAATAAATGTCATTCCAAATTTCTGAAACAACACCAAATATATCGATTCTTCGTACTTCTTAGGTCATTGAAAGCACCCTTTGAAAAAGTAAGCAGATCCCTCAACTCTTTGCCGTGGGTGGAAGATGATGTGGGATCCTCCTGTAAATCAGAAAATGACTGATATGCGGCCAGACAGAATTGCGACGACTCGTGTATCCGTTGAATCCAAGATCCACCATGTGCGACATGAGATGAAGGAAAGAACTCAATCATGGACCAGCATTGTATCACACATTGCGACAAGTGTTGTACCGGATGCATCTTCTGGACTCGGTGTCTTCCTATTATTTCATTGACTCTTGAAGTTTTCTACCATGAGAAATTTGCAAGCACCTGTAGAGGAGGGAATTGAGGCAGATGAATTTCTAGACAACGTTCATGATCCTTAAGCCAGCACTCCAGCATCCGAAGGATTTCGTTGGCAAAAGGAAGGATGGGCATGTCGTCCGTATAACAGAGAGATCATCAACAGAGAAATTGATAAAGCCAATCGTCGTGGAGAGAAGGGTCATGCTGCTATAGTTAAACTGCTCAAGTCCAAGGGGATTCGGGTCTTTGTTGTTGACGCCAAGCATGCTCCTACTGTGGCTGACATCATGTCCAGTGTGCGAGGTATCATACACTTCATTGTAACCCAGACCAGAGAACCTTCTCATTTTGGTCGTCCCCACCAAGGAAAACGGTGTCTATTGTACAAAGACAAGCATGGACGGTTCTTCAATCTCACGATGGCTGATTACACAGCTTCGGCAGCAGGTACCTTTCGGAGCTATCTCGATTCATTTTCGGGAGTTCAAGCTATGTGCATACTTCTTATTTTGACGCGTTCTTTGCCATGCGCTACTGACAGTAAGTGTCTATACTTTTGCATGGAAAACAATAGAACCATCTCTCACAACTACCCTCAGCCAGCTCGATAGCCGACGAATTTCGTCCAGCATATCTCGGTGTCTTGTTGGGCCTCATCTTCACGGAAGAAATTAGCTATTCTTGGATCTACTCTTCCATTTTTGTCAGGGGGTTGCCTTCTATTTCAGCATACTCGATCGTCTCAAATTCTGAAACCGACTGGTCGAGAAAGATCCTCCTCTTTACCTTGTATTTGAGTGGGGCTACGTCTGGTCAGACCCAGGCAGCCCTAACTCTCATGGGAATTTCCATGGCGTGTCTGATACTTTTGGCGAACCTTGGATCCAGAGCATGGATGTTCATGGGTTGGCGACCCATTCCGCATGTCGGTTTTTTCACTCCGTTCCTTGCGTATGTCTCTGCAGTCGCAACCGGACTTGTGATTCCATATCTAGGACATCGAGAAATGCAGGTTGCCGGGAAGACAGGGTTGGAAAAGGTCATGAAGCACGCTTTGATTGCTGCTGTTGTATTCGTTGTTTCAGACTACGACGACTTTCAAGAGTTTCTTGTCATCGGTTCGAAGGTGGGTTTTTATCAACAACTGCCATGTCCACAAATTAGAATATTCTCACGTCCTCTTTGAACAGAATTGTGACCAAGACTACGTGAATATTGCTGTCGGTGTATGGTGGGCAATGTCTCTCATTGCTTGCCTTTGCTTGATCCGATACAAATCCGAGCCAAACAACTCACCTGCTGACGAAGAGCCGGACCTTGACGAAGATCACACTTCACCGGTTGGGTTTAGAGTTCCAACACTTCCGGACTTCCCTGCAGATCCAATTTTCGAGCAAAGAAGCTTTCCTTGTATCACTGTATCAATCGAATTCTTCATTTGCATACTGGTGGCACTCGGTGGAGGGGTAGGAATTGTATATCTTGCATTCACCACATTCGATGATGACATTGCTGATGGGTTCTAGGTAGCAGAGAACCGTGAAACGTAACCACCAGCCAACACACACGTTTGTATCTCACGATGTGTGGCCTACCGATTTTGGACCAGTCCAAACCTTGGGACCTATTGATACCCCGACTGGCCTAGCGAACCAATAATTCAAGACTTTTTGTTCGGTTCCACGTGCCACGTGCGGTGCCAAGTTTGACAGAGTTCATCACGCATGCTTAAGAATTATATTACTCTACTAGCTAGTACTACATAGCTACTAAGTACTAACCTACCACGTCCAACTACTCTCGAGAGCTATTAGCTACTAGCTAGTAGAGTGCGAGAGCTCAGCAAAGCGAGAAGAGCGTATGGTACCGTACTCGTATGCGAGAACACCGGTAGTACACTTCTCTAGTAGTACTAGTACTAGTACTCTACTACCTAGTAGTGAACACGAAAATACTCTCTGACTAAGTAGATCAACATGGATTTGTTGTTCGTTCTTGGTGCGGCGGCGGGTTGAGGACTTCATTTTTTCACAACAAGACGGCGGTGCTTAAAGTTGACCTCACACCGAATTGTCCTATCGCGAATGGCAAATGTTCAGGGGAGATTTACTTAAGTACAGAATTGAGGTGGCAGTCTTGGCATGACAACTTCACGTATCATAGTATGGCCAGTTTACGGCAACAGAGATGCCCCAGGTTTGAAGGCTCAACCCTCAAAAATTGCTTTGATATCTTGTTGGGTCACGGCGACGTTCGCTGGCGGTGTCTTCTAGAGCTCTCTTGACCCAGGTGGAATGCCGGGGGCCTCCTGAGATCTGAGAATCTGCGAGTGTCATATTTTGTGGGAAGTGACTACGCAACGTCAAAGCAACCATGGTGAGAGAATTGGACTACAGAGTTATTTCCCTAGTTGTTGATACTTGGGAAGTTATCCGAAGGATCAATGATTACAAAGAAGTAACTGGGGTTGAACTGTTTAAGAGGTGAGTTTTTCTTGTGTCAGATATGTCTACATCGACAAGAAGAAGTTTGCTCACTGTGCTGGCTTTCAGATTCTTCCAAAAAGAACCTGATGCAATGGGTGTATTTGGATTGCAAGGAGAATCCGTTGATGAGAATTTGTTCACTGATATCAGGCTGCGTCGACAAGCGGCACATTGGATGCACATGTTCGATAGGGCTGTCAATCTCCTGGGTCCTGACGTCGAATTGTTGACGACCATTTTGAAAGAGCTTGCTGTTTCTCACGTACGACTTGGAGTAAAGCCAGAATTCTATGCCCCTATGGGAGATGCTTTGTTGGATACTTTGGAGAAATTCCTGGGAGACTACTTCACCCCAGCCGTGAGGTCTGCTTGGGCACAAACCTATGCAGTGCTAATGTTCGACATGATACACTTCGGGCAATGAGCCGCACCGAGCTCATACTTTGAGGAGGGGACCATACAATACATGATTTTAACATAGAATTAGGGAAGATTTGTATTTCATGGCAAGGTTTGATATCATTGCGCTCTAGAGAGTTCATCGTGGTACGATGAAACCTTTCTTCACAAGAAATCCACGATCATTTTTTACAGCTCGTGCATGATAAAAAACCTTATGTCGTCAGAAACGCCACCATTTCCGGTGTCGTTCCGGCTTAAGTTGACCGCATGGCTTTACACTCCGGTAAAAGGGCTTAAAGGACGTCTGTCAAGATTCAGGCCGAAGAATCAAGAACACACCTGGGATGCCGGTTCAATGTGTCGCCGAACAACCGCCGCTCCTCTGCTGCTGATGATGATGCTGCTATAGTTGTTGTACTACCACTACTAGAGAGAGTAGTAGTAGAAAGGATGAGTTGTCAAAGCAGCCAAGAACCCGTTGGGACGGATTGGTATTCAGCGCCGTCTCCTTTGGCCATGATGGTGGTCCAACTACCGGTACAACAGTAGAAATAGTTTTGCATTCATAGATACTGGGAAAACGCGATGAGTGGTCGAACTTGAGGAGGCTTTGTTGCAGTACGGTTATAGTTTCGATCGATTCTGTATGCCAGCATACAAAGGACTACCTACTAGAGGTACTCGTACCGTACGGTAGTTGTATGATTCGACATTCAACGTCGAATGTCAAATGCACCGGTAGCTTTCAAACCAGAGCAAACTTTTTGCCGAAAAGTGTCAGCAAGGATCCTCCTCTTCCATTTGGGGTCGTGCGAGTCCAGTTCCAAATGTGTCTGTCTTTCATCCGAATGGTTTTCCAAAATCAAACACAGCATGCATAATTATTTCTACGAACATCCTCCTTTGTGTTTGTTCGTTCCTACTACCTAGCACATCCATGACGACTGACAGTGTAGTTCCCACATATTCTGACCAAGTTGACGGTCCGCTACTAAGAGAGAGACTTCGAACATATGGACTGGAAAGCAAGACTTCGCGCCCTCGCCATGACACTCTCCGACGTGCCTCCGTTCTGTTAATCGTGTCCAACGACAATCAAATTCTATTGACGCAACGAACGCTGCATCTCAAGTCGCATCCAGGCGAGGTGTGCTTCCCTGGCGGCAAGCAAGATCCAGAAGATGGAGGAGATGATTGGGTCACTGGCTTACGTGAAGCTCTCGAAGAAGTTGGTCTTGATTTGAACGACAAGCTGGAACGTTTGTGTACCTTGCCCACAACAGAGTCGAAAAATCACTTGTGTGTAACTCCCCTTGTTGGCTATGTCAATGAATCAGCTGCGCAGTTGTCCAAGCAAATTCAAATCAACCCTTCCGAAGTGGAACTTTTCTTTTGGGTCCCGCTACAGTTCTTTGTCAACAGGGTTCCTGATGAATCTTGGGACATCAAGTTTCAGGGAGAAATCTTCGTATACCGTCGATATCAGTATGAACTTGACAACAACCGAGGTGAACTTCCAATCACAGGTTTGACAGCAAATATGGCACGCGATGCCGCCCTGGTTGCTTTTCCACCTACTCCTCCAGAACCTGTTTCTCATAACCTTGGCGAACGACATGGCTCGTTGTGGCGACTTCATGGAACCGAAACCACCAAGCCCTTTTGGTCTAGAAAGTATTTCGTTCTGACCGATGGTGTGCTTCACCAATACGACAATGGCCGTATGGCACATCGCAAAGCACAGTCGGCCACCAAGAAGAACCGGTTGCTACTTCAGAAGGACTCCTTTGAAATTCACGATGATGATGAGAGTCCGGACGACAGAGATCGACACTGCTTTCGTATTAGTACATTGGAGGGGCGTGTAGTTTGGCAATTGGCAGCATCTTCGAAAGAGGATCTACAACAATGGAAGGGATGGTTGCTGGAAGTGGCGCAATAATTTCGCGTTTGCAACCTCTCAAAGTTTTGGCCGGCTACCCTTCCGGTACCAACTTGGGCACAAGGGTGCTAGGTCGTTTGTCGCTACCAGTTTGATTAAATGAATTCGCTATAAGCTATTGATGGTGCTTTGTTTTTGCTTAGAACATTTACTTCGGCTCCTATCCCTAGTGAGTCTAAAAACTCTGGTAGTGACTACTTTCCGAAGCTGTGCCTTGCTCTTTTGGTTTGTCGTCTTCTCCCAACTTCTTGCCTGCCGTCTCAGGAAGGAACGAGACTACCAAGGCTGCCCCACAACTCACAATAAACAATGATAATCCAATGAGATTCAAAGGTGTGCTCTCCGAGATCACATACGGACAAAAGAATCCACCGATTCGTCCCATCGCGTTGGCAGCTCCGTGACCAGAAGCACGGATATCAGTCGTCAGTATCTCACTCGTTGAAACCCAAGTGGTACATGTGGCTCCCATCATCATTAATCTAGCACAGAACGACAAAGATACCAATAGAGGCCGAGGGGCGTCGTTGTAGGCAGCCAGTCCCAACAGTAGACAGCTAACTCCACCCATGAAATACGTAAACGTTTGGGTGGGAATTCGCCCCCATCCATCGATTGTGAACAATACGAAGAATAAACCGGCAATTTCAGAAGATGCACTGATAAAAATAGCTTGATAGTCAAACTCGTAGGCACCCTCATTTCCGTTACCTCCTTGCTCAACTTTCGTGAACACAATGGATACGGATAAAATAGCCCCATAATACAGAAATGCTAGACCAAACCATGCCGCCCATAGTAACAACGTCTTTCGCAGCCATTTGGGAGAAAACAGGTCAAAAATGTTCTCATGGGCCTCAATTTCACTTTGTACCAACTTCGTTCCAAGAGGAAACAGGTCCATCGGGTCTCTCCCGTTACGGACTGCGGCTCGACGGAGAATTTGAAGAGCCTCTTCATCCCTCCCAACCGTTAGCAACCAGCGCGGCGACTCTGGAACCAAGAAGATGCCCAATACTGTCGAGATAATACATGGGATGGCACAAAGGATGCAAAACAGCTGCCAGGATCCAGTACCACCGTCGTTGCTGTTCCCAAGTGAGAACCAGGCAAGAACTGGAACCAGCATAGTGCCGCCAGTCCAGAAGAACTCAATATACTGGAAGAAAATTATCGCAATGAGATTGTGTGGTGCCTAGCCGTTCACAATACATCCAGAACAGACTCAACAGACTCACCAATAAATTTGGGCCTCGGTATCGCGAAGGAAGAAACTCCGCCAAGGTGTCGAATGGAACCACCAGTCCGCCAACACCGAACCCAACCATGAAACGAGAAAACAACAGAGAAATATATGACGTACAAAGAGCAGTACCCATGCCGAAAATAGCAATGATTGCAGCAGTCAAACTGAAAACAGGGCGCCTCCCCACAATGTCACCCAGTGGACTCAGTGTCATTGTTCCGAGCATGGCCCCAAGAAATACAACTGAAATGAGAGTTTCATTCTCGTTGGATTCCAAACCCCATTCAGCCGTCAAAATGACACTTAGAAAACTTAACAGAAGGACTTCCATGGCATCCGCCGCGAAACACAGCCCCTGGTACAGAATTGAAATGTGGTGGTGAGAGTTCTGCATCCATGAAATATGTGCATACTGAAACGGAACCGACAACAACATCCAGCAGTACGCACCGCAGCAACCAATATTTGAAATTGAAACGGGCCCATTCCCAGTCGTTCCATGGCATCTTCAACGTCCAACTCCTGGTTCGGCATCTTGCTATATAGTAAGTCTCGTTGACTACCCTCTTTGGGGGCGACTGTTCCATACTCTGTTGGGGTTGATGGTTGACTCGGTGGCTTTGGACTTGTCCAAGCCTGCCATAAATTGCCAATCGATGTCAACTCAAGTTGGTCTCTGCTGAAATCCATTTCAAACTTTCAATGAGCTCGTGCACGGCCATAATAAATGACAGCTTTGGCGATGATGATGGACTCTCCCAGAGAAAAATTCTTCGAAGCTTGATGATGTCATGTCGTTGAAGCTTGAGCTTGAAAATTGCATCCATCCGACACTTTGATGAAGTACTATGTCAAATCTCTACCTGAATCTCCTCGGGATAGCTACATAGTACAAAAACTTTTTGAAAGACGACTGTATGATTGTCTCTCTGAAGGCTGATGACCAAATGTTTCCACTTCTTTAGCTAACTTGGTGCCGATGGAACCGGTGATGCTTCGTATTGATCTCCTCGCATGTGTGGGCATTGTGGAGTTCATCTCCCAAACGCTTGCCGGTGGTCTCTGGAAGAAACCAAACCGCCAAGGCTGTACCCATGCTGACAGTGAACAGGAACACCCCAATCAGGTTCAGTGGTGTGTTCGATGATATCGCATAGGGGCACAAGAATCCTCCAATCCGACCAACCGCATTCGCTGTACCATGACCGGTGGCTCGAATGTCCGTTGTCAAAATCTCACTTGTGGTAACCCAAGTGGTACAGGTGGCACCCATCATGAGGAATCTGACGAAGAACGAAAGAAGGACGAGCAGCGCCCGTGGTGCGTGGCGGAATGCTGCCACCCCAAGCATCAGACAAGTAATGCCTCCAAGCGAGTAGCAGAGAGATTGCGTAAAGATCCGCCCCCATCGATCAACCACTCCAATAACCAAAAGCAAACCGACGATTTCTGCCGATCCACTGATGAAAATGGCTTGATAGTCAAACTCATAACTCCCTCCCTTGCCATGCCCAGCGGGGGTGACTGTTGTAAACACCAAAGATATAGCCAAAATAGCGCCATTGTATAGGAAAGCGAGTCCAAACCATGCTGCCCAGAGGAGTAGCGTCTTACGAATCCACTTGCGCGTAAACAGGTCGCAGATATTCCCGTGTTTCTCTATTTCGCTCTGAAATAAGATGGTTCCCTCAGGGAACAGCTCCTCTGGATCCTTACCGTTACAAATGGCCGCAGCTCGGAGAATTTCTAATGCTTCCTTTTCCTTCCCTACTGTCAGCAGCCACCTCGGAGATTCTGGTACTAGCATGATCCCAAGGATGGTCGATACGAGGCATGGCAGGGCACAAAGAATGCAGAACAATTGCCAAGAGTCTCGAGTACCGCCGAAAGATATCCAAGCAAAAGCCGGAACCAGCAGTGTCCCGGCTGTCCAAAAAAATTCAATGTACTACCACAACACACAAGCTGTCAGCACCTTCAGACAATCTTTTGTGCCAAAATCAGGGAGTTGAAAACTTACCAACAAGTTGGGGCCTCGGTATTGGGAGGGAAGGAACTCTGCCAACGTGTCAAAAGGAACGACCAGTCCGCCAATACCAAATCCTACCATAAATCGAGCAAATAGCAACCATGGGTATGTCTCACACATTGCTGTTCCGATACCGAAAATTGCGATGACGGCAGCGGTGACACTGAACACTGGGCGACGGCCTATGGCATCCCCCAAAGGGTTCAACACCAGGGTTCCGAGGAGAGCCCCCAAGAATACAACTGATATTAGAGCTGCATTTTGGTTTGGGTCCAGTTTCCATTCCTCAGCAAGGACAACACTAAGAAAACTCAACATTAGAACTTCCATGGCATCCGCAGCAAAGCACAGTCCCTGATATCAAAACGAGGGAATGTTAGAAACGAAACTACAAGCGCCTATTCAAGCAGTATTGACCTTACAGCGGCAACCAATATCCTCAGTTGGAACGCCCCCATCCCCAATAGTTCCATGGCATCCTCAACATCGAGCTCGTTGTCTGACGAGTCTTCCGTTCTCTCATTCACCTCATCGTCAAACGCATCTTCGGAACCAGGGGGACAGGAACCGTAGTTGACTTGAGGAGTTGGGTGCTCCGATTGACCTGGTCTTTTCCAAGTCTGAAGCCATGCACTCAGCGATGACAATAACGTTTGTTCTGGTAGATGGGTATTGGGAGTGTTATTGGACTCCATAGTTTCCTGAACTGAGGGGATGTGGTCGGTGCAAAATGGGGTGGGGGAGAACTTTTCAGTGGTCCTCGTCACAATCAGGAGGGCTTGGGTGAAGCTTGAATGGAACAGAACCAAGCCTACGCCTTGAGATAGCAGCAACGATACAATCACGGCACTACCTTTGGCAATGCAAACAGGATTTCTCTACAATTACTAACGTATTATGTACAGCAAACATTGGATAGAAAGGAACTTGTGAATAGATAGTTTAATCCACCCTAGCCACCGATAGTAGAATACAAAGCTAGCCTAATAGAACATTTCCTACCCGAGCCCCCTCCCTTGTTGATACAAAGTGCCAAAGCTGGTCAATGGCTTAACGAAAGAGAACCAAATCATCCCAATGGATGATGATGGTTGCGGTAAATCGAGTTGTCAAAGAAACGGTGAGTTTCGCCTGCAGGTGGTTTTTGGTCTCCACCACCAAATCCACCACCAAACACCAATGCAAACAGAAAGAGTTTTGGCAACTCAATAAGAATCATCCAGTACAACTCGAATCTCTCGAGTCATTCCGGCCGATGTGCTGGATCTGACGAGGGAAGAAGGAGCAGTATGGCGGCTTCCCGAAATCATATCAGACGAAAGGGCGTAGTACACTTCCACCCAAGCGTCTTCATCGTCCTCGGTGAACTTCTCGCCCAGCAGCTCCTTGAGAGTTTCGATCAAGGCACGGCACAGTAGTGGATAGTACTCTGATTTAACTCCAAATCGAAGATGTTTCTGTCCTAGATCTGTCAAGAGTTCTGTCAGCATTTCCTGATCCGGTCCCAGCATTCCTAGACCCTTCTCAATCATCTCTATGAAATACTGAGCATGACGAAGGAATTTACGACCCTTCCAAAATTCTTCAGATGATAGTGTAGCTGCATCAATTCCAAATACATTGGCAATACCATTGTCTTTCTCCAGAAACCTGATAGTGGCAAAAAGTAAACCATGTCAGTGCTTGACGTTTCCACGATCAACAATCAGCATGAGCGAATCACTACCTACCGTCGAAAGAGAATGGTTCCTGCAGTCCGCTTGTAATTCTTCACTCGCCGGATGTTTTCCCAACTACCATTGATTCTTGATACCAATGTGTATGTGATTTCTTGAACCATTTTATCTTCACTTTTCCGGCACACACTTGGGTTGTGAGACCTCAAGCTGTGTTGGAAGAAATGTGCTCTTTGGGCGAACAACTGCGAAGACCTGCGTTGAAGTGAACGCACTAGATCGGCTGAGCAGAATTGAACGATAGCGACGATGGGCGGGAAGAACTACTCTTCTCGGAATCAAAGCCAACCTCACTGGATGGATTTATGGGAGTGAGCATAGTTCTTCCTGCAGGCAACTTGGTATTTAATGATCGGACATCAACGTAGTCCGGGGACATGCTAATTACTTCTTGCGAAGGTGACATCTAATGTCAACGGGAGTTGGGCCAAACGTGAACTCAACCACATCCTCCTTTGAATGATGTCCCAAATTCCTATGCCGACCTCACCAATGTTGTGTTTTGTATGCCAACCCCACATCCTTCGCCGCAGCTGCAGTAACTAATATGTGGAAGGGTGGAAATAGCCCAGTCCCTCCGGTATTTGATGTCACATTTTAGGTTGGGCCAACTTTATTACTGTTGTTCATGGTTCATGGTGGATCTACCGCCACCAACAATGCTACTCCATGCCAAGAATAGTACTACTACTACTAACGTTAGTACTTGTCTGTAGAGGAGACTACCAACGTTTTACCTCTCCAGTACTGTAGTACAAGAAATTGGTACGTTTGTGGTGCAACAAGGAGGTGAATGAGGGATCCCGCGAAACGCCACCCAAGCTATAACATAACAAGTCAAATCTATGAAGTCGAACAGAGGTGGCACTGGGTCCTCGTCACGAGCTTCAACCAAACAACTTGTTGCTAACTCTACTAACTAAATTTAGGAATAACAGGGTAGGCAAGTCATCCCTCGTACAGTCCCCGCTCACCACAAGCATGGCACTACTACCTGTAGTCCTATTGTAGAAGTGAGTGAATCTTCTGCTCTTCCCACGAATTTTGCTGGACTCGTTGTGGGAATCTCCTATGTGCAATCGTCGTTGGTGCATTTGCGGCAGGGCTAGAAAGTTTTAGCGTTACAAACTGGTACAAGTACAACTACTAATACTAACTATGTCTATTTCGACATTTTTACAATGCGAGTTTCCAAGGAATTCGACGGGCTCCAACTTCCCCTTGGCAACTTTGTTCAAGAGAAGATGTTGTCGTGGACTCTCTCATCAAGAGTGTCATCATATTTAGTGAAAGATAGGAAGCAAATAAATGCCCCAATGCAAACAGTGAGAATCCCACCAACAATCATCTCGGTACGAGAGCTCAATGTTTCCGAGCCTTTGGCCCCATGTAGTTTGTCAATGCAAAAATCAGGAAGGTTGGGAACTTTAAATCCAACAGGGGAAGCGTGATCCTTTTCCAAGAGGAATTCGTCATCCGGTGGCCAGATACACTTCCTTTCCTTGCAAAAGGCATGATACAACGAGCCCCCAGTCGAGACGGTCCACCATATGCCCACTGCTAGGTTCACAGAATCTTGGTTGCATGGCTCTGAGCCAACCAAGAGATACTTTTGTATGTCGTCGTAATCTGATAGTACAAACAGAAAAGCGGCCGCTACGGCAACTGAGAAGACACTCTCGAGGGCGGGATTTCCACCTGAATCTACTTGGCGATGAGCTAGGAATGGAAACAGTACTCCGGTGAAAACAGCCAAAACAAACGCAATCACAGGTTCGAAGAAGCCGGCATTTGCAATGGGATCCCATTGCAGGAATCCCCATGCCCTTGAACCGAGGTTCGCCAAAAGTACACAACAGGTCATAGCGATTCCGATTGTTGTCAAGTAGTATCTCGTTATGCCATCTGCTGAGCTCGCTAGTAGGAACAGAAAAAGCACAATCTTTCGAGGCCAATCAGAGTGGACCCCAGATACCAACGAGTATGCTGAGAGAGAAGGCAAGCCTCGTACCAGCATTGCAACATTAGTCCAGCAATGGCTTATTTCTTCAACCAAAATCATCCCGAGGAATGCTGCTAGAATGATTGGTTTGAAGTCGATCGTACCATCTTCTCCTTTAGAAATAAATTTTGAAAATTAAGGATGAGATTGACTTCGACAGGACCTTTTTCAAATGGGATCAGATTAACGTACCTTCAGCGACGCATGGGAACAATCTCAATAGAACCATCAATACTGTGATTGCTTGAACACACGAGAATGACTCCAAGTTAGACTCCCATTTTGAGGCTAGACCTGCAGAGTGATCGGCAAATGTCAAATTGAAGAATCGACCTTCGTTGTCTCGATAGAGCAGGCATTTTTCCTCAGGTGGTAAGTTGAGACAATGATCGTCGGATCGAATATGGTTTAATACATTGCGGACTCCATCAATAACATTGGATGTCGTCGTGCTGACCTTGGAATCAATGACAAAGGTGGACACTCCAAGGTTTTTCAGAGTTCGCAATATTGTTGCATGACCAGAGACACCTCGTCTGTTTGCTTCGAAGATTTCCTCAGAAAGACGTTCGCGCTTATATGGCCGGGATACCCAGTCTTCTTTCCAGGAATCATTTCTGTGAGCCGAATATCCAAGTGTAGTATCATCGTCGAATGAAAGAGGGCTTTCGATCAACAAAAATGACGTCGCCATGCCAGTATCCTTGAACAACCTCGACGAAGTGTGTATTTCGGCACCCCTCAAGAGGTCTGTTAGCTCATACACTCCAGACTCATCGTCGGTGCTCTCTACGCGTTCCTTTTTCTTGCTGCTGAGGCCGAAACCCATGGTGCAAATGAACAACAATCGCCAAGAAGTAGTGTTTTGTGGAGGTGTGATACCAGAAGGTGGAGTTGTTCGCCAAATCTTGTATGTTTGACTTGCGCTGTATACACATCAAGGCGATGCCGGCGCATGTTATATATGGCTACCTCACGGAAGTGGATACCCCCGAGCCAGGCGAGCCACCGTATGTAGTTGTAGTAAATTGATGAGTGATGTTTGATGATGACTGATTGCTAGTGAAGTCCTCTCCTTCTCGCATCTCCTGAACTCCGATTTCCGTACATTTGTTGGATGCGACCGATGACGAACGTGTGATGGTGCTATTGGCAGCCTCAACCGAACTACACTCCAGAGTAATGTACTCGGTTCAAAAAATCACCTCTACATAAAACTATTTCAATTTGGGTAAACTTTGCCTTAACGTCCTGCCATAGGATTAGCCGCTCCAGGATTTACTTGAACACGGTCATCAATTCGCAAAATAGTGACGGCAGCTTCTGTAGCAAACCGCAAACTCTTGATTTTGGACATGGCTGGCTCGACCACACCTGCGGCCAAGTTGTCGCGGATGTTTCCCTCGACCAAGTCCAAACCGTATGTTTTGTATTGCGATTGTTGTTCGTCTAGTTGGCTCTTGGCGTGAAGGGATCGTAGTTTGGCTACCAACTCGGCGCTGTCCTTGGCAGCATTGACAGCCAAAGTCTTAGGAATCACCAAGAGAGCGTCAGCAAAGGCTTCGATGGCCAACTGTTCGCGATTGTCCAAGGTGGTGGCATATTCTTCCAGATAGACCGACAAGGCAGTTTCGACGGCACCTCCACCAGGAACAAGGGTGCTGGATTCAAGCATACGCTTGACGACGCACAATGAATCGTGCAAGGCACGGTCCATCTCATCGAGCATGTATTCGTTGGCTCCACGAAGCACAATGGTGGAGGCTCCACTTCCCTTACATCCATACACATGGAGCATTTCACCATCTCCAACACGAACTTCTTCCACTCCCCGGCACGTCCCGAGAGATTCAGGGTCAAACGATTCCTCACCCTCCATATCTGCCATGGTGATGACAAGCTGTCCTCCAGTGGCCTTGGCCAAACGCTTGAGATCTTCCTTTGGAACCCGACGAGCGCACATGACACCCGCTTCGACAAAGTATTTCATACAAACATCATCCATCCCCTTGGTGGTCAAAACTACCTTAGCTCCAGCGTCAATAATCTTTTGAATTTTCTCCTTGGTAATGTCCATTTCCCGCTTTTTGATGTTCTCAATTTCTTCTGGGTTGGTGACTTGAATATTGACTCCCATGGCCATACGATGCTTTTGCAAGTTCATATCCAGCATGGCAATTTTGATGGTTCCCTCGGAAGTGACATCCGACACATCGCAATTTCCGACCGCCGAAGGCATACCTTGGGAAGCCCTTTGTGCATTCAAGCAAAAGCCTCCCTTCATGAGGTAGGATTCGAGGGAAGACTTTCCGTGTGCTTTCAAAATATGAATGGCAGACAAGGGATATCTGACTTTTCCATTGGACGAAGCCGCTGGGTCGGTGGCTACAGATTTGGTGGCGTCGACAGCGAGTTGGGCAAAGAAATCTCCCTCCTTTCCGATAATCTTGGAGGACATGCTGGTTCTGGCAGCTTGCATGAGATGGTCCTGTGTGAGTGCGTCCACAGGGGTTTGTAGAGTCTTCTCAATATAGGCAACTGCCGCCTTCAAGGCAGCCCTGTAGCCGGACAAAATGGTGGTTGGGTGAAGGCCTTGCTTGGAAATGAGCTCTTGTCCTCGTTTGAGCAACTCAGCAGCAATGAGAACAACCGAAGTGGTTCCGTCACCAACCTCCTTGTCTTGAAGTTGAGCTAGATCTACAAGAAGCCTGGCGGCAGGGTGCTCCACTTCCAATTGAGCCAAGATAGTGGCTCCATCGTTGGTAATAATGACATCACCTACATCGTCCACCAACATTTTATCGAGACCGACTGGACCCAAGCTTGTCTTGACAATGTTGGCTACAGCAATGGCTGCAGTAACATTTCCAACGCGGACATCCTCTCCAGACTCGCGTGTTCCTTGAAGGAACTATTGAGAGAAAAAGCAAACACAACAACAATGTTCATGTGAGCAATGACGACATTATTTGTGACAAATGTACGGGCAAGGTGCAGTCCAGCATTGCCCATGTTTGCAGACTACAAAAAGAAACCATCCAAGTGATCGATCTACAAAAGGTACGTACAAGGCCACTAGCCGCGGAAGCATTTTGAGTTGCCATGATGTTTCCAACGTAAAGAAAGAGATCGTTGGTAAAATTAAGGTTGTAAATAACTACGACAGCAGCAGCAGGCTTGCCCAGCCGGTTGCATTCGTCGGACGTCGGACACCTCACCTCTCCGTCCGGGTCAACGCACAGACGTCAAGGAAGGAGGAAGGAGGAAGGACGAATCTTTCTTCGGACAGCTGACCAGACGGCCCAGCTCTCTGACGTGCTGCGTCCAGACGACGCAAGGGGGGAGAAGCTTGGCGGGTACGAGTAGCGCGAGAAGGACATTCGCCCCTCGTCCGTCTGTACGTCCTGTGCCGGATCTTGACACGAGGCGAAGAAAAAGATATGCGCAGACATTGGGGTGGGTCGGCCTTCTTCCCGCATTTGGGTGCGGGCAGCGCGTGTAACCAGTACGGAGTAGTATAGGGGCAAGGTGGCGGTACCGTACGTACATGGGGTCCGGTACCTACCGGTACTCGTAGTACGAGTACGAGTACTGTAGTACTCGTAGTGGCAGCAGAACAAAACGCAGGTAGCCCGAAGAAGTGCCCATCCGTCGTAGTACTGTGGTACGTACGGGGGACGATACCGATCCTTAATTGGGACACCGAGTAGCGCTCGAGGAATGATCCAAGTAGGGCGGGCACCGACGGTGGACAACGACGGACACACCGTTCGGAAATAATATCCTGACGACAAGATCCGCATAGATCTTCCCCCTCCGCACCAGTCTCGTGTGTTGTTCCATCTTTCGGGTCCCTACCAAATTTTAGCCACCATGATGTTGACTTCTGCTGCCACTCGTACCATCCGCCGCTCTGCCGCCCCTGCTGTTGGAGCCGTCCGTAACCTTAACATCCATGAGTACGAATCCATGGAGTTGCTCAAGGCCCACGGTGTCAAGACCCCTGCTGGATACATGGCCACTACCGCTGATGAGGCCGAGCACCACTTCATGCACAGCCTCAACAAGGGTAAGTATATTATTTTGAACTATTCGTTTAGGTTGATTTGAGTGGCACGCATTTGTTGTTTGGTTGTCATGGCACTACTCGTACAGTACGGCGATTGTTCGTTTTCGAGCACTGTACTGTACTCGTAGTCGTCCATTGGATCTACGGGTACAAGCCGTGCCGTGCGCTACTATCCAAGGTGTCAGTGGATCCATCCTTCTACCTCCGACAATCGTCTGTTATTAGTTGTATGTCTGTATGCCATATGCCAATCCGGAAACATTGTCGTCTCACCTAACTTTTTCATCCCCTTTCTTCCTCACTCCTCACCACGCATTTTGCATTGTGCAGCCGGAGAGCCCGTGAAGGACTGTGTCATCAAGGCCCAAGTCCTTTCTGGAGGACGTGGATTGGGAACCTTCAAGAATGGATTCAAGGGAGGAGTTCACTTCGTTACCAAGGAGGGAGAGGCCAAGGACTTCGCCGAGAAGATGCTCGGAGAGGAGTTGGTCACCAAGCAAGCCCCCAACGGAATCATCTGCAACAAGGTCTTCTTGATGGAGCGCCTTTACATGCGTCGTGAAATGTACCTCAGTATCATGATGGACCGTGCCACCCAAGGTCCTCTCATGGTTGCCTCCCCCAAGGGAGGAACCTCCATCGAGGATGTTGCCAAGACCAACCCTGAGTACATCTTCACCGAGTCTATCGACATCACCAAGGGAATCCAAGATGAGCACTGCGAGCGCATGGCCGCCAACCTTGGATTGCAGCCTGGAACCAAGCCTTACGAGAACGCCATTGTTTTGATGAAGAACTTGTACTCCTTGTTCGAGAGCGCTGACTGCACCCAAGTCGAGATCAACCCTCTTGCCGAGACCCCCGATGGTGACATCGTTGTCTCTGATGCCAAGATCAACTTCGACTCCAACGCCGAGTACCGACAAACCTCCATCTTCTCCAAGCGTGACTACTCCCAAGAGGACTCCCGAGAAGTCGAGGCCTCCAAGTACGACCTTAACTACATTGGTCTTGATGGAAACATTGGATGCATGGTCAACGGAGCCGGTTTGGCCATGTCCACCATGGATATCATCCAATTGATGGGAGGATCCCCTGCCAACTTTTTGGATGTCGGTGGTGGTGCCAACGAGACTCAAGTCCAAAAGGCTTTCGAGATCTTGAACGCTGACCCCAAGGTCCAAGCTATCTTGGTCAACATCTTCGGAGGAATCATGCGATGCGACGTTATCGCCTCTGGAGTTATCAACGCCGCCAAGGAGATCGGACTCCGAAAACCTATTGTTATCCGCTTGCAAGGAACCAATGTTGAGGAGGCCAAGACCATGATTGAGGGATGCGGATTCAAGATGATTGTTGCTAAGGATTTGGATGACGCTGCCCGAAAGGCCGTTGGTGTTGCAGAGATCGCCGAGCAAGCCTCCAAGATCAATGTTGGAGTCGAGTTCGATGGATTCCAATTGTAAGTGAAATATTATGGGACCCAGGAACGTTAGAACATGCCGCTAGGAGTGTAGCGGTTTGTTTTGTGTCTTTTGGGCTTTTGGTGCGATTTGGGTTGTCAGCCAATGAGGCAATCTTTCACTAAATGCTTTAGACAAGGAATACATTGTTGAATATCTTTTTGTGTGTTTCCTTTTTGGCCAAGGTGCCATCGTATGGTAGAAATATTTATTTGTCCAGTACTGATACCAGGAGACAGGATAGAGTTCCATCAAGTAGAAAAATTGAATTCACAATGGAAGGAAGACCATCAAACTTGAAGATCAAGGTTCAAGGTGGTGTCATCGGTCAGACACAGGAAGCCGTAGGATCTACATTTTTTCTCCAATACGATGCATCATGAACCAGAAAACGTACATACAATCTGATAAGAATCAATTTGAGAATATTATCTCTACTACCAGTACTTTTGCTAAAAGGACGGACAACGGTTGCCCATCCACACACACAAGAGGTCTACGACGATTCCTCTGCTAGTGTAATCTGCATGAGCGTTTGTCCCACCAAAATGTGCATTCCCGTCTCCAACTCTACAATTTGCTTGGCCTCGACGGCATTGCCATTGACCACACTTCCATTCGTAGATCCGTCATCCGAATATACAAACTTGCCTCGACGCGATTCGAACTTGCCGTGTGTGGTGGAGACTTCCAAATCCTTGGGTAGACTGATACCCTTTTCTCGGAACTTCTTTCCCTGTGATCGTCCAACCCAAGCAACTGTTCGACCAGATGGCTTGAGGAAATAGGATTGTCCCTCATATTCTCCCTGTAGAATATCAATTCGAATGGTGTCACTGGCGAGAGGCTCTTCCTCAGGCTCCTTATTGCGTGAGTGCGAGGATGTGGCTGGTTTGGTGGCTTTGACCGAGGCAGGCTTGACAATGGCTGGTGAAGGGTCCACATCCACGACATTCGATGATTGTTGTGGATCATCATTTTCCGACGTATTGCTCTGCTCCTTGTTGGTGGCCACCAATACTTGCTTGTGATCCTGCCATAGGGAGTCCTTTCCTGCTTGGAGTTGTGCGGCAAGCTTGGCTACAGTGTCGTCATAGGCAGCTTCGGTTTCGGCTTGCGATCGCAAGAGCCACCATTGAAGCACTTGTTCTACGGTCCAGGAAGTAGTGGGTTCTAGGTTGATAAGTGGTGGGTACACAAAGCAATGTCGGACAAGACCAAGAGAAAACGTTGAGGGACGAAGCTGTCAACGGAATCAACAAAGCACAACATCATTGGAATACGTGGACCTACCGTCATTCAACGAATATGGAATATCGACTGCCATGGTGATTGTTTTGCTTTTTGTTCTAACACAATGGAGAGGAATCAAAGTTTGAGTTTCCAACAAGAGTAGTTGTTGCTGTTGTTGTCCAATGGAACAAGCAAGGAGCAAGGCAAACAAGCAAAGGATTGTGGAGGACCGGATTTCGAATTTATATGATATACACTCCTGAACATAATACAATCAAGTGGGTCGACCAAGTCAATTTTGTATTCGGATGAATCAGTTTTTGCCTGGCCTCGCGCTAGTGTTGAATGTTGACCATCATCCAGACCCTCTTGACATAGACGGGAGTACAACCATAATATATCAGACAATGTCGAAAGAAGACGCACATTTACAGCACAGTACTGGTAGGATATACCAGTACCAGGTAGTATGGTAGAATATGCGATGAAACCGCAAGTCTCGAACAACATGCAGTCACAATTGCATTGAAAATCCAGCAGCAACATGTAGCAAAGGTATGTTGTTATACTACTTAAATATCGTTAATTCCGCAGACTACCCATGTTGTTCCGTCCAATTCCAGCAAGTGACAAATAATAACAATAATCAAACCCTTCTCCGACAATACTACAGCAGTAGCAGTGGTGTGTCAACGACGCTTGTGGCTTTCGTCTCTCTCTTGTTCCAACTATTTCCATTTCCAGGAAATATAATATAGCATCCCACACACAGTCAACTATGTATGCTTTCATCATGGAGAAGCTTCATCAGCAGCCGCCGAAGCAGCCACTTTGGCAGCAATATTGGTACTGTGCATATAACTCAACTTGACACCATTCGTCATTTCTTCGTCTCTTGGCCCAATCCCCCAAGGATCCTTGGCCAAGACCAAATCACCAGGTTGCAAAGTTGAAATAGCCGTAGGAGTCGTTTCTTCCTGATGAGGATGCGCCGCTACATGGGGACCTACCGCAACTACGCGACACATGTGCAGGCGAGGCAAATCTTGGGTGGGCATGTACAAGCCACTATCCGTCGTATCCTTCTCCTTGAGAGGTTGCAAACGTTCGACCAAGACCATGTTGTTGGCGGGTTTCCATTCTTCGGCAGGAACTTTGGAGGGTCCTTCCTTCCAGAGTGGGGTACCGACGCCGGAACCTCCAAAATACTTGGGAGCGAAGGGGTTGGTGATGGCAAAGCCTGTGACTGCAGTGGCCACACAAAGGACTAGAAGAATGGAGGCGAGAAGAATAGAACAGGACTGCATGTTGATTGGTTGAATAGAAAAAATGGACTCCAAGAGCGAAATTCAAGTGTTGTGGTTGGCAATGTTTGTTGGTAGGGGATTGGATGATGACAAGGTACTACCGGTAGTGTAGGTGATGTGAGAAAACTTTCGGTGGTCCTCCATCCGTGGCAAGAGGCAAGTCGGATATCCGCATCCACGTGGAAGTGTTCGTCTGTCAGTACGAGTATGTCTGCCTGCCAACACCTCCGGCCATGCACCAGTCACCCAACAACGTACAGTAGTACGAGTGCTCTGCCCTGTTAACATAGTGGTGGTGGAAAGAGTCTACATCCACTTCCCCAATACTAATATCGACTGCTTGTCTTGTGCATTTGTTTGATTCTTCATTGCACACAACGGTCTGGATACCAAAATATCAAAATGGCAGACGCAAATGATGATGACGAATTGTATGACGAGTTTGGAAACTACATTGGACCGGAATTGGATTCGAGTAGTGACGAAGACGATGACGATGACGACGACGACGAACAAGAGGAAAACCTACAACAACAACGACAACAACAACAAGCTTCGGTGGATGCTCCCGATGATGCTTCAGAAGTCAGTGGTGACGGTGATTATACTGCTGGCGCCATGGTCGTTTCGCAAGGAAACGAGGAATCCACTGCCGATCCCATCAATGCCATTGTGTTGCATGAAGACAAAGAACATTATGCTAGTGCCGCCGATACGTACGGTGAAGATGTTCGAACAGCCGTGTTGGATAAAGATGCTATGGATTTGGACACTCCTATTGTCGAGCCGGTCAAGGAAAAGAGACATACAGTGGACGACACTACTGCTACAGCTACAGCTACAGCTACCGCGGCCCAATACAACTACATTTACCAAGATGCCTTTTTGACTTCCCTCATTTCCAATGAAACTACCAAAACAAGACGCTCCGTCGCCATTATTGGTCATTTGCATCATGGAAAAACTACCCTTGTGGATAGTCTCATGGAACCCACTCTTCAGAATGGATTTGGTCCCAAGGCATCCTTGGAAGATCAGGGTGTGCGCTACACAGACACACTCAAGGCCGAACAAGAACGGCAGTTGAGTATCAAAAGTACTCCCATGACCATGGTACTTTCCGATACACGAGGAAAGTCCTATGCCATTTCCATGCTGGATTGTCCCGGTCACATGAACTTTCATGACGAATCCGTTGCCACCCTGCGTTTAGTCGATGGAGCCATGCTCGTCGTCGATGCCTTGGAGGGAGTCATGATGCATACCGAACTATTGATTCAACAGGCCATTGCAGAGGGTCTCAAAATTGTCTTGTACATTTCCAAATTGGATCGTCTCTTGGTCGAACTCAAGTTGCCCCCACGGGATGCTTACTACAAATTGCTAGAGATTATTGAAAGTGTCAATGACCTCATTGCCAAGGCATCCTGCAGTCGCTATCCTCCGCTCACACCTGCCAACGGAACGGTGTGTTTTGGTTCGGCTCTGCATGGATACTCGTTTACCTTGCCCAGTTTTGCGCAGCTCTATGCGGACCACCATGACGATTCTCTCGGATCCAACCTGACATCGGCACAGTTCGCGGCCAAACTATGGGGCAATTGGTACTGGGATCCCGAATCCCAAAAGTTTTATGCGTCTTCCAAAGACTGTTTGGCACGAGTGGTCGACCGAAGTTTCGTCACACTCGTCTTGGATCCCATATACAAGATTTACACAGCATGTCTGGGGGAATCAGAGGAAGTGACAGCTCGGATGTTGCGAAGTTTGGGAGTCCTGTTGAAAAAGGAGCAATTGCGGGCGTCGGCTCGTCCCTTGTTGCGGGCTGCCTTTTCCAAATTTTTGGAAGTGGCAGGGTGTGGTATTGTGGATACCCTTGTAAAACACATTCCGTCTCCCCAAGCGGCAGCCAAGGGCAAAATCCATCGGTGTTATTCCGGGCCTCTTTCACCCGATTCGCCCGTTGTCCAAAGTATGTTGGCTACCGATTCCAAAGGTCCCTTGGTGGCTCATGTGACCAAACTCTACAGCAGCCCCGACGGAAGTTCCTTTGATGCCTTGGCTCGTATCTACTCGGGAACGGTAGCTCCAGGAAAGCGTGTCAAAGTATTGGGAGAAGCTTATGTGCCCAACGAAGACGACGAGGATTGTACCATTGCCACTGTAGAATCCGTTTCTATTCCACGAGGTCGACGCAAGACACCAGTCACATTGGCCACGGCCGGAAATTGGGTTTTGCTCCAAGGCATTGATGCCACCATTTCCAAGTCTGCGACCATTATTGGGGTAAAAGAGGGTGAAGAAGATCAAGCAGACTCGGAAGACCCCGTCCATATCTTTTCCCCACTCAAGTTTCCATTCGTTGGAGGCGAGTCCATTGTCAAAATGGCCTTGGAACCATTGCAACCTGCGGAATTGCCCAAAATGGTCGAAGGACTGCGTCGTGTTTCCAAATCCTATCCCATGGTACAAACGAGAGTGGAAGAATCTGGGGAACACGTGTTGTTTGGAACGGGGGAATTGTACATGGACTGTGTCTTGCATGACCTTCGACATGTTCATGCTGATTTGGAGGTCAAGGTCTCAGATCCTGTTGTCGCCTTTCGTGAAACAGTGGTGGAAACAAGTAGTCTCAAATGTTTTGCTGAGGTAAGATTTTGTTGCGAGATGCCGTTGACTGGATTGGATGGAATTTCTTGAACTCAACGTCCATTTGCTGTTCCTGACAACAGACGACCAACAAACGCAACAAATTGACCATGATTGCAGAACCCTTGGATGAGGGAATGGCCGAACGACTAGAAGCTGGCAAGGTCAAGTTGGATTGGGACAAACGAAAGCTGGGTCGATTCTTCCAAAGCCAATACGGATGGGATCTGTTGTCTTCTCGGTCTGTTTGGGCCTTTGGAGACTCACCAACACGGGGAACAAACTTGCTGATGGATGACACTCTTCCAAGTGAAGTTGACAAAGACTTGTTGAACACCTGCCGGTCTAGTATTGTTCAGGGTTTTCAATGGGCTACCAGGGAAGGACCACTGTGTGAGGAACCCGTCAGAGGAACCAAGCTAAAGATTCTGGATGTGACACTAGCTGACAAACCCATCCATCGCGGAGGTGGTCAGGTGATCCCTACAGCCCGCCGTGTCGTCCATTCGTCCATTCTGACTGCAACTCCTCGATTGATGGAACCCATTTACCGTCTCCAAATCCAATGCCCTGGGGAAATTGTGGATTCGATTCAAAATGTGCTCAAGAGACGTCGTGGGCACATTGTCAAGGACCGCCCCATCTCGGGAACGCTGTTGTACAACGTCCGTGGCTTCCTCCCAGTGCTCGACAGTTTTGGATTTGAAACCGACCTCCGTACCTTTTCGCAAGGACAGGCCATGGTTCATTCCGTGTTTGATCACTGGGCCGTAGTACCTGGGGACCCACTGGACAAAAACATCCTGTTGCATCCGCTGGAACCTAGTCCACCCCAACATTTGGCTCGTGAGCTATTGCTAAAGACCCGTCGACGAAAGGGACTCTCAGAAGATGTCTCCATCAACAAGTTCTTTGACGAGGCTATGAAACAACAAATGGAGTTGAATACGCAAGAGGGCGACGTCATGGGAATGTAATAGTTGCGATAGTGAAAATGTCTACCCGTACAGTACTTTTGGGACCAAAGCCTAGCCACTTTCTTGGTGTGCGAGATGCTACTGGTAGTCGGACAATAATGTTGCAGTGCTGCATTCCAACAGTCTTCCAATACAATTGAGACTACAGACAAGATTTTACTTGAAGATAGCTTGCATCACTCTATCGATTAGTAGTACTGAACTCATGAATGAGCTTGTCTGCCTTTGGAAGGTTTGTTACGTTCAGGCCAAATCACCATAGAACTAGAGATACCTAGTCAAGCACTCGATCCTGCTGGTGAACCTCCAAGAGAGGAGAACAACGAGCAAACGGTAGAGTTCCAAGTTGGCCTTCGATGAAATATCTTTTCAAGATACGTGGTCCAATGTCCAAGTTCGCATATGTCATGAGTGGGACATCTTAGTGCAAACTTACATATAGTTGTCAATCCTGTTCCTCCCTTTAACCACAACAACAACGGATATTGTCAGACATTTGTCACAAACAACAAAACCCAAAGGGTAGGGAAGATATGTCGCCCCGCTGGGATAGAACCAAGCTTATCATGAAGCGAGGCTCAGCAAACAGGACATGCAGCAAAAGAGGACAGGAAACAGAAATTGCCATATTTCGGGCAGAGACCTGTTCGAACTGCCCCACTACAATAATATTCCCCCCGGCAGAAATTTGCCTAGCTGCCAACACAATACCGTGAAAATGTGGGTATGTGCGGACAAGAGTCGAGAAAAGGGGGATGGAAGTCAAACAAATAACACGCTCAGAATGCAGCATAAGAACCTACCTGCTTTGAGGCCGATCATTGTTTGTGTTGAATCATTACGAACAATACCAGTGGATACTGTAAAGTAAAAGTGTCCATTCATGGTGGTTGCAACAACACCATTCTTGTTTGGCAAATTTTATGATGAGAGGCGCCCAAAAGGAGTGGTTGGTGGAACGGCGGAAGGACATTATTGTGGTCAAACGAGTCCAGTTGAAATTTAACGGACAAATACCGGCCTGACCCATTTGAACGGTTTCAAAAAATAGGACTACCATGCCACAATCCTCCCTCACCACCTCAACTACGAGTGCGTTGTGCTTGTTGTTGTTCTGGTACCTGGTAGCAACAGAACGTACCGTAGACTCAAAGTACTCGTATCCAAGGCCCACAACAAGTCTCTCTTCGACAATAGTCGTATTTCGTAATGTCTTCTGAAGCTGCATCTCCTAGCAAAGCCGAACAGGAACAATCCGTTCCCAGTCTTTCCGCCCGGACGTTGGAGCACGATGACGAACAAGTATTTGGTTCCTTGAATGCTGATCTAGCAGATGCCATCGCTGATAGTGTTTCTCATCATATTCATCAAGGTGTCAAGTCCTTGCCTCTCATCAAGGATCCTTCCAAGGCGCAAGAGTTGGCTGAGCAGATTCAAAAGCCCTACCTCCGAAACATTGACATTATTGAAGCCTACAGTCAACGCAACATCTTCACTCTCCGTTCTTTGAAGCCTCGTCGTCGGGAAAAGTTCATGCAACGATACCATCCTACCATCTCGGAAGAATCCAGTGGCGATTCCACGAGCAATACAACAAATGGTCCAAAACTCACTGTGCCACCGAGACCCTCTTCTCTGTTATACCCTTCCTCCAAGGACGAAATTCCCACAGCAGAGGCGGTGGAGCGTATCCAAAACGAAATTCAAGCTTTGACGTTGCAATTGGAACAAGCTAGACAAAAACGCAACGATCTCTTGGTCCAATCCAAGTCTCTCGAGAAGGCTCGTGCGATTTCACAACAGGCTGTCAAGGCTCTCGATCCCTTGGCTTCCGAAAACCCCAAAGATGACGTACCGAACGCTGTTTCGGAAACTATTACAAAAGGACAGTCTCTCAAAGACTTGACTTCACAGGGCGAAGTGTTGCTGGAAAAACTGGAAAACAGTGAAATTACCCAAGACAAGGAAAACGATAGCATTGAAAAGGCAGATCCTGCCGAACTCATGGCCTCGGTCCTACCAGTCAAGAGGCGGGCTCCATTGTCTATGGAACAGGCCTATCGTCAAGATCGAAAGGTAATTCGGACGACCCTGGAAGATCTATCGGCGTTTACCAAACTACTCCGAGATTCATCCAACAGTAGGTCATAGGGATCATGTATTTATTGGTGGGGTATTCTGTATTAGTTTTCATTTTGGAGTCAGCTATTGTGAAGTATTGGGACAACGTTGATACCTCGTATTTGTACGGAACGAGAGCCTTGGGAAGTGAAAACCTGAGCTTCAAGATCATCTGCGTTCCTCGTGTTGCCGATTTGGACAGAATTAGCTTCATTTCCCCTAATCTTTCACCCCTTGTTATTACTTCATGCTGGGTCTGTTGCTGGTTCCGAAAATAGATTTCGTGTTCACTCGTCGGGGGCTCAACACACCTATTGAGTATGTTTCTGTTATTTAACTAGCTATGAAACCCGCAGTGTACACGACGTTCCATGGAGGTTCACTGGGTTCATCAAACGGAAAATGCCTAAATTGTTTGGAAATCTGTTGGTTTCGTTAGTACTATTGAAAAAGGGAATCTGTATTGATAGGTTTGGTTGATTGTTTGCTCCCTGGCTAGAGCGATGTGATAGCAGCCTGCCATTAATACAAACGAGTTTCCATATAGATTTTTAATGAGATCGAGGCACTTTTCTACTTCTTGCATCATACAACTTTTTCACTACATTGTATATTATTATATGTTATTCAAACCAGCGGATTTCCATCCAACATGTATTCAGGAATGATTTCTTTTGGACCCAATTTAAAGCTCACCGGCGGTACGTCCAGTCAAGTCACCAATATCCTTGTGGGTATCGTCCCACAAAGTGTGGAAAGTTCCCTCCCTGTCGGTACGTTGGTATGTGTGTCCACCGAAGAAGTCACGTTGTCCCTGTACCAAGTTGGCTGGAAGGCGAGATCGGCGGTATTGATCAAAGTAGCTCAAGGAAGCACTCATGGCGGGCAAAGCAACTCCGTTGGCAATTCCCAAAGTGACAATACGGCGCCAAGCCATTTGGCGGGAGTTCAAGTCGGCTGCAAATCCAGGGTCCACCATCAAGTTGGCCAAGTTGGAATCACGGGCAACGGCATCTTGGATACCCTTGAGCAATTGAGCACGGATAATGCATCCACCGCGCCACATGCGAGCGCACAAAGCCAAATCGACGTTCCACTCGTTCTTGTCGGAAGCGGCCTTGATGATGCCCAATCCTTGAGCATACGAAACAATCTTGGAGCAGTACAAAGCAGCCTCCAAATCCTTGACAATTTGGTTCTTGTCAACAACAGGAGTGACAGAGGGTCCCTCCAAAATGGCCTCAGCGGCGATACGCTCTTCCTTGCGTCCAGACATGTACCGAGCGTCCAAGGCCGACGCAATCGTTGGAGCAGCGACAGATTGCTCTGCCGCCTCTTGTACAGTCCAACGACCGGTTCCCTTCATACCAGTCTTATCCAAAATGTAGTCAACGACATATCCGTCTTGACCTTGGTCATCCTTCTTCTTGAGGATTTTGGCCGTAATTTCAATCAAATAAGATTGAAGAATTCCCTTGTTCCACTCCTCAAAGAGGTCACCCATTTCTTGGTTGGACATGCCGCAAACATTCTAAAAATAAAAGAAACAAAAAAACAAGTTAGGAAACGGAAAAAATCGAGAGCAATGGGAAGAATTTGGTCATCAACCTACCTTGAGGACGTCGTAAACCTCTCCAATCAATTGCATATCTCCGTATTCAATTCCGTTGTGAACCATCTTGACGTAGTTTCCAGCTCCGATGGGTCCGCAGTATCCAGTGCAGGCTTCATCTCCAACTTGAGCGGCACACTTGGTAATGATAGGCTCAATGAGATCAAAGGCCTCCTTGGGACCTCCAGGCATGAGAGAAGGACCGTTACGGGCTCCTTCCTCTCCACCGGAAATTCCCATACCGATGAACATAATTTGCTTCTCAGCCAATTCTTGGGCACGACGAACACTGTTGGGGTACCACTCGTTTCCTCCATCAATAATGACATCTCCAGGCTCCATGTACTGGGACAAGGTAGCAATGGTGGAGTCGACGGGCTTTCCGGCCTGAACGAGAATCACAATCTTGCGGGGCTTGGAAAGCTTGGAAACGAAATCCTCAGGTCCAGTGGATCCAACAATGGGCAAGTCACCCTCAGCCTTGGCTCGGGCAACGGTGGTGGTAATTTTCTCAGGAGATCGGTTGCAGACAGCGACCTTGAATCCGTGTTGGGCCATGTTCAAGGCAAAGTTTTGGCCCATGACGGCCAATCCGTACAATCCAATATCGCAAGACATTATATCTGAATTTCTGTTTGTTGTAGTAGTATTATTTGTGCTGAAAGAATGACAAGAAAGGCGAGTTAGAGATGAGATTCTCGTCTGTCGTCGGGCCTCCAACACACATCGCATCGCCCTCCTGGGAATCTGCAGTTGCACTCCCCACATGGAAGCAGGTAGTAGTGTGAATAGAGCAATACTACCTCTCATGTGGTTTCAAGGAGTAGTGGGTGCAGTGACTGCAGTGGTAGTACAGTAGTAGCCAAGAAGGTGCAAACAATTCTCATATAGATTCCATTCGAAACCTTTTTTGTCCCGCCACACTCACCGTCAAGATGATTTTTTATGTCATGAAGTGGACTCGTCAAGGGTTCGGATGGTTGGGAACCGAATCGAAATCTTCCGGTTGGCCCCAAAAAGCCTCGGGCAGGCCCACACACCGGTATCGCGGGTTGGACGGATTGTCCGCCCGTTTGCCCTGGGTATCTTCTAGTCATTCTCCGCCGGTAGTTTCGCAACAAGGGCCTTGATGACCAATAATTTTCGCGGGAAATCGGAGGGACCCATCGTGCATCCGTCGTCCGGAGGTGGGGGATGGCCCCTCAAACCTTGCTTGAGAAGAGTTCAGAGGAGGTCTCACGATGGAAAAAGAATTCGTCCAACATGCCACGACTCTACCCTTTGTGCGATCTCCTCGGAAGCTATTGCTGGAATATGGATACTGATACTGTAGGGGCATTGTTTGGGGGACAACAGCAATCCATTAGAAATAGAATGTGGATTTTAGTTGTTAGTTTGTCGATTGGACAGAATTAGTTGCTAGAAGTTGGGTGCCGATGGATTCCAGTTGCTTTATCGAACGAAAGAAGCTTACGAGCCAAAATGACAAGATATGACATGGTTGATATCATGTGATCCTTCCCACAAAATGCAACATTGAATCCAACCCGACCTTGTCAAAAAGAAGCAATGCTTCTACAAAACCGTCGGGTCGTAGCTTTCAACGGGACCATTGTATACGTCCTTTCGATTCTTCAAGTGCAAAACATGAGATACAGAAGGCAACAATTCTTCGAGATGATGTGTGATGTACACAAGTCCCATGTCGGTAGCCCTGCAAACCCTTTCCACAAGGGCTAGGACACGTTGCCGATAGATACCATCTAGGCCTTGGCAAGGTTCGTCCAACACCAGCAAATCTGGCTTGGAAGCAAGAGCACAGGCAATCAACACCAATTTTTGCTTTCCTTGCGACAAATTACGGAATGGCTTGTCAACAACAGTGTCAATGTCCAACCACTCGGCAAATTCCATGGCAGTTTCGGTATCAGCGCCATCGGCATGCAACACATCAAAAACAGTTCCTTCCGCTTCGGCCATTTCCATGTGACGCTCGGTCGAGACCCAGCGCACCCGACCGTGAATACTTAGATTGGGATCATCGTCTGGCCTGGCCAACAGTCGACTAAGGGTACTCTTTCCGGCACCATTGCCGCCTCCAACCAGCCACCTCTGGCCGGGTGCAATGGTCCAAGTCAAGTCATGCAGCAAGGTAGCTTCACCACGTTGAATTGTGAGTTTGTTGGTCTCTACCAAAGGTCCAGTCTCGCTACTGAACTCGCCGCTCCCCCAGACTTCGGAGATTTCTTCAGTGGTTGGGAGAGTGTCATCCTCCCAATCCAAGGTGGTACAGTTACCAGCATTCACTCCAAGGGCTTCTTCGAGAACTTCCAATCCGGTGCGTCCCTCACGATCCACCGTCGCCAGAGTCCCATCGGGTTGAAAGTAACTGATCGTTTGAATGGAATCCACAATTTCTTCGGGACGGTGAGTGAGTAACAACACTTGCGTATGCGCCGTTGCCGAACTTTGGACACCCTGCACCAAAATGTCCTGGGTGAAACCAATAATAGTCTTTTGTACCAGATCCTTGAGTACATGACGGGAGGCCACATCCAATCCATCAAAGGCGTTGTCGAGTACCAGCAGTTTGGGACGTGTCGACAGAGCCCGGATGATCATGACCTTGCGAATTTCTCCGGTCGACAACGTGTCAACGGTCCGTTCCAACAAACCATACAGACCGAAACGAACAATGAGAAACTGAGCAGCCTTGTTCAAATTTCCTCCTTGACTAATTGCTCTGTAGGTAGTAATATGTTCTGACTTTCTTTTTTCTTGCAAAAGTTGTTTGTGCGAATCAAAACTGACATGAGCGACAGCGTTGGACATCCAACCAGTGGCAGGAACGAGATGTTGCCCTTCCTTGAGATAGTCACTAGAACCTCGCGACACAATGGTCTGGCCTATCAATGATTTTCCAGTATCGTTGCGACCCAATAGTGCGTGTCCACCGTAGGTAGGCTTGGCAATCGTCAGGTTGATGGGTGGGGTAACAGCAGGTTGGGATGGATATCCGAGACGGGCATCCACCAATTGCAACAAAGCTTCGGGAGCCGGAGACTCTTCAACCGCCCCACTACTGCTGAGAGACCTGATTGATGCGAGGTTTCCCCATGTTTGTGTGAGTGTCGGGCAACACCGCGGAATGGATCGATATTGTGACCTCAGTGTTAGCATCATCGTCATGGTGCGAAAGGAATGTGCTTCCTAAACTTTTTGTGAGGTTGGCATGTTGGCTGACGTCAACCAAGAAACCGAAAGAACATGTCACCTTTATTCCACGTGGATCACCATGATTGGATAGCTTCCCGTACGTCCTCCAACACAACAACGACAACCTCCAGAACAATCTGCTAGCCTGCTATCGTACCACCATTCAACAGTGCATTGCAGACATTCTCCTTGTCGCCATTGGACAAACTAAGCTTGGAGATTTGACATTGCTGCAACTGGCTATGAAACCATCATTACTTTTATAATGCAAAGAATCAGTAGCGCTGCGAGAATACTCTTTCTTTGCCTTTTCTTTTGCAATGGCGCCTCGTTTACGGGTCATGTCTTCAAGGCTTTGATGCCTCTGTCTACCAGGGTGAATGGTCGGAATCAGGCAACCCAAAGCCCCACGTCGACAACTCTTCATGGAATCCCAAAAATGTTTCGATGGCTAACAGATGAATATCCTCATATTCTAAACCGAAACTTGGATGGCTTCCGCAAAGGAACCAAGGTCGACAGCCTCTATCTAGATATGAATGGCATCATTCATCCGTGTACCCACAACAATGAAGATAAAAAAGTTGTGTATCTCGATGAGAAAGCCATGTTTCGAAAGATTTTTACCTATGTTGACAATTTGTATAAAATGGTTCAACCTAAAAAGGTTCTCTACCTTGCAGTGGATGGCGTCGCTCCTCGAGCCAAGATGAACCAACAACGATCTAGGCGTTTCCGAGCTGCCAAGGAAGCGGAGTTCTTGGCAATGTATCAAGCCGCACAACAAGATGATGCGTCGCTGCTGCTGAATGTCACGGATAAAACAAAGTTCGATTCCAATTGCATCACACCGGGAACAGACTTTATGGCGAAGCTTTCCGAAGTCATGCAAAAGTGGGTGGATCACAAAATGGAAACGGACCCCTTTTGGAAAAGTGGTGCTCGAGTCATTTTGAGTGGTCCGGATGTACCCGGTGAAGGGGAACACAAAATTATGGACTTTATTCGGGAAGAGCGCCGCAAGCATCAAGAAGGGGAAGAAACGCATCTCTATGGTCCAGGCTGGGCACATATGCTCTACGGGTTGGATGCAGATCTCATCATGTTGGGTCTGGTCACACACGAGAAGAACTTTATGCTGCTGCGAGAAAAGATGTCTGTGGTACACCCTCCCAACAATGGCAAAAAGAAAGACCTCCTCAAATACACATCAAATGACTTTGAAATCATGGAACTTTCCACACTCCGTAAGGTGATCGGTCTCCAGTTCAAGGAGGTACAATCCCGTGTTCCACATTTCTCGCTGAACCGAGTGGTGGATGATTTTGTATTCATGTGCATGCTTGTAGGAAACGATTTTCTACCTCACAGTCCCCATCTCTCCATCGACTCTGGTGGAATCTCGTACATGCTCAAGAGATACATGAGGCTCCTTACACAATGGGGTGGCTTTTTGACGGATAAAGAAAAGATTCACCCACAACGATTCGAAGAGTTACTATATCATCTTGCTTCTTTTGAAGAAAAATTCTTCCAGATTCGTGCCAAAAAAGAAAAGGAACCTGGTTGGTCCCTCCCTGCCAAATGTGAACGTGCCGAGGGAGACTTTTATGGCAAACACTTCTCCGGTGCTCCAACACCCAAGGCAGCGGCACTTGCCAACAAGAAAGGTTCCACACCACCACCATCTTGTCTAGCCTCTGAGGAAGGATGTGAACATCAATGGAATGCGATGGTGTCCAATAGCCCTCAAACAACAAATATGCGATTTGTTTTCAATCACCCCGAGAGCAAGGCACGGTCCTATCGCGACTTCTACTATGAATCCAAACTTGGCTGGAATGTAGAGGACCGCGAACATACTCTGTTTCAGCGCCGAAAACATGTTCGGGATTACCTCGAAGGTTTGCATTGGGTATTGAACTACTACCACAACGGATGTGTGTCTTGGGATTGGTATTTCCCACATCTATACAGTCCACTTGCCACAGATATGGTAAACTTGCATGAATTTTATGGTCCACCGAAGGGGAAGCAAAATGATGGAGGGTTCAAGTCTTTTCCCTTTTCGCTGGGTGAACCCTTTCCAAGTCTCGCCCAGCTGTTGTCCGTTTTGCCACCACAAAGTTCCAACCTGCTTCCAAAGGCTCTATCAGAACTGATGGTCCGAGAAAATTCTCCTCTTAGTCCGTTCTATCCTTCAGAGTTTCGCTACGACCCCAATGGAAAAGTGCGAAGTTGGGAGAGTGTTGTGATTCTCCCTTTCATCGACGCGAAGATGCTGTTGGACGCCGTGCAATTCATTTTGGAAGAAGACAAACGGAGAGGGGATATTCTTACAGATGCCGAGCGACATCGGAATCGAGTCGGAGGGGTTCGTGTTGTTTCACCCCAAAATGCGGCTGACAACCGGTGGGTCTATGGCAACAAGCGTAGATGACAAACATGGCTAGCTACTTTTCCAAATAGCAACACGTGTTGATTTGCTTCTATGTATTACTTCTTGATAAAGGTTATTTCATCCTTTTAGCGTATTGGATTTATGCGGGGTTCATATGGTTAGTCGACCGGTATGCCAAGTCATCCGAGCCAGCATTTCCAGCCGAAGCAACCACCAAAGCACCCTCATCATTCAATGCATCAAGGACATCCTCAAATTTTTTGTCAATCCCACTGTTGTCACCGAGACTCATGTTGATAACGTCAGCACCCATGTCTCCACACCATTCGGCAGCCTCAATGATATAGCTATTGTCCTGCGAGCCCGAGTCATCGAACACCCGAGCAATTAACAAACAAACTCCAGCTGGGTTGTCAACAACCCCAACGACACCAATTCCATTTCCACCTTCCGCCAAAATGGTTCCCGTAACATGTGTGCCGTGCGTTGACCCCCCTCCAGGATTGTACCAATGCAAATTTGCATCAAGACCAAATTCTGTTCCGATGATAGACGCCGAGTCAACCTGGAATGGAATGTCGCCATGACTGACCAACAGGCCAGAATCCACAACGCAAATCTTAAAAGAATCAGGATCTGAACAATTTCCAGAAAATGAGGGTATCGGGATTACTGTTCCATTGCCTTGAACTCTGCCAATCCCCCAAGGAGTTACTTCTTCCTCCTCTTGATGCCAACTCATTTTCTTGTCCTGTCGTACAGACAGAACATCTGGGTCGGCCTCAAGGTCAGTGATTTCACTGCTTTTCACTGTCATTGCCATGGCATTTGTACGTTCAAAGACGTACGGTCGTCGGTCGTTCCCAACGGAACGATATGCAGCATCCCTCAAGGAAAACCTTCGCTTCGATATCGCATTTGAAAATTCAACGATAACCCGAACAAGCGGATCTGTGCTCTCATCTGAAAGCGTATCTTCAGACACAACGACATGGAGTTGTGTCAGTATAAGAAATACCACCGACAATGAATGTACGTGTTGCCAGCACGCCTGCAAAATTCTCTTCATCGTCTTCTTGCGAAACTGCAACGGTGAATCAAAATCCTACAAAGTGAATTGTTCAGACCAATATCAGGAGTAAATCCAAAGCCACAGTTTAATCGGAAGCTGCTGTCGATGGGTTGGACAACAAGTAGCAACGAATCCCACCGTAATCAACACACAACTCCTGAATGGACGTTTGCCTTAACTACACACCGTACTTTTGCAAACCGCCAAAAAATGATGTCCGATCACATCTGCAGACAGTGACAAAATTTGGCGGCACACCATCAAGTAGGGCTGGTCGGCCGGCGACGGTCCTATTTGTCCACACCTATTATTGATATGCCACCTTTCACACTTAACTTCCCTAATGTCTTCGGCATTGGACGTTTCATCATACTGAGATCCGTTGCTTCATGTTGGAGTGGCTTGCAATGACTTGTGACACGCTTTGTGAGAGCTGACACACAACACACAACACACAACTTTTCCCCTCCTCCTCCTCTTGCGGTACGTTAGTATTGACGTTATAGCTCATGGTGGTGGGTGATGTTGGCCTCCTGGAGATGGAGCAGCGAAGAGGGATAAGCTGGTTACTTCTACCACTACCTGTCGGTAGCCACCATGCTGCTACGAACGTTTGCATTAGTACAGTAGTACTACTAGGTAGTAACTACTACTGCACGCAGTTGCTTTCCAGCGATTCCTCCGTGTTATTTGTAGACAATAAAGGTACACCCGATTCCCACAGGATTGTACTTACTAACGTTAGTAGTACAATAGGTAGTCTACTAACGTTAGTATTACTACTCTAGTAGTACTAAGTAGTAGCTACTCACGTGTGAAGCGTATCCAGCGCACTCCCTCTAGTATAGGTCTTCTACAGGAAGGTCATCATCGAAATCCCCTAGATCCACCAGGAGCCATTTTTTGCCACTTCGAGGCATCTCCAACACGAACAGGTCCTGAGTGGTTTCTTCTTCCAAATATTTCCTCAACGATTTCAGGATGTGCTCCTTCCTCCTTGTGGAATCTGCGGTGTTCCCCTTCATAGGTATTCGGCTCATCGTATATGCTTTTTCATTTTGCAAGAACCCGGGGGAGTCAGACATTTTGCTAGGAGACCCTCGCTGTGATTGACGGGTGATATCAGGAGACGAAGTTAATGAAGAGCGTCGCGCGGGTCCGGAGAGAGACATTCGCCGAGGTCTTTCAGTATCGTCTGACACGAGATTCCGACAACTGAGAGTGTGCTTCTTCTTGGTGTCTTTTGTTGGAGACTTGAGTATCTTGTGGGTATCCTGCAATTCGAAGTGTTCGTCGACGTCATCAGAGCACGGAAAGGCGTTGACCCCATTCAGCGTTTGTGCTTCTTGTATCTCGAAGTTGAATCCCGCAGTCGAGCTAACCGGTAATAACTCTCGATAAGAACGGAGGCTCCCAGATTTTCGTCTTTCCCTTCGTTGCAGTTGATCGTCGCCCCCTTGGATGTAATGATGTTCTGCCGAAGGCGAGGAGACTTTTCTTCTCTCCCGACTTTTCGAGCGAGACCTTCTACTGCAACTACTTGACCGGGCCCCAGAAGATCGTCGACGACTCTCTCGTTTTTGCTCCTCAGCATCGCGAGGAATCGATCTCTCCAACTTCGACGATGACGAAGGCGAAACACCTGGGCTTCTTGATGTTGGGTTGTCGTCAGCAATGGATAAAGGCATTGCAAACAGCTTCTGCATAGACTCATCGACCGATTTCCGTCTGAGCTGGCGTTGATTGATAGGGGTAACATAATTTGCAGCACTCTCACTAGCTCTTTCATTCATGGCCAGAGCAACAACATCAGATGAACTGTGTCGTCGGCTGCCTACCTTGTTCGGGGATGTTAGAGATGGACCATTATTGCTGCGAGATTGCAATTTCCTGCGACTCCCGGACTGTTTGTTGTACAAAAGGTCACGACGTGATCTTGGAGACTTTGATCTTATGTTTCTGTCTTCAGAGAACAACTTTCGGGATGACTTGGCCACCTCCGAAGATGGTGTGACGGGGGTTGATGGGGTTTGAATCAACGAAAATGACTGTGAAGCTCCTGTCGCGTAGCCATTTGCCATTGTATTAGCAGGTAGATCATACATCATTCAGAAGCTTGGAGTGCCTGCTACGGTGAAGTGACAAAGAGAACTTGATTGAGGATTGGCACGGCGTTTTCCGCTTGTTGTGACGAGGAAAAGAGCATTCATACTGTAGTGAAGGGAGTCAAGGTGCCAGGAGAAACTGAAGTACCGCACGCAGTGAAGGATGAATTAATATGGGAGTTATTGATCAGTGGTGGGAGACCAATACAATGGCATATTAAACTGGGTCGTGGACTGGGATACCATTCCCATCCTATTATTGCCAAAGACAGAATGCTTCTAAATACCTAGTGTCCTACGTCACGAAACCGACTACTAAGTACTACCTAGTTGGTGGTGCATAATTATTTGGAGCAGCAAGGGTATTGTACTGCAGTGTACAGGAAGTACATACCGTAGTACATAACGATGGATAGTTGACTTTCGGGACCATTGATAACAAACATACTCTCTAGCTTGAGGGGACTATTGACAACGGTATGAGAAGGTGCTAAACTCATTCTGGTAGACAAGAATGGGAAACTCTGAGAGTAACGTTGTGAAGCTTATGCTTTTGTTTTCACTGACGTCATTTTATTAGTTTTCCATTCACAAGAAATCCTCCACGTCGCCTAGATCAACAAGGAGCCACTTCTTCCCACTCTTGGGCATCTGAAGGACAAATACATCCTGATTGCTTTCTCCTTCAACGTACTTTTGTAACGATTTTAGCACATGTTCCTTTCTCCTCAGGGTTTCAGGCGTTCTCGCTTTCATGGAAACGCGACTCATGGTATACGATTTCGACTCTGCAAAGAAACTGGGCGAATCTAGCCCCTTGGATGATGGAGGAGGCGGTGGTATTCCATTTGGCATGCTGTGGGTTTTGCGGCTAATATTCGGAGACTCTGATTGCACCGCACGCCGTGAAGGTCCAGCGGGTGGTACTCGCACCCGCTGTGGTCTATCATCATCTTCTGGCATCACAATCATGTTTCGGCAACTTTGGGATGATTTCTTCCTTCCACCTTGATAGGAGGGTGATTTCAAAAGCTGCCTGTGGCTCATTTGCCTACATTTCCGATCCTCTTCTCCTAATTCTGAGTCGGAACAAGACGCTTGCATTCCGGTGTCCCATGTGGCAGGAGAATTCGGTCGCGAAGAAGCGCGCCTTGAAGCACCTTGAAGGATGTGTTGCCTTATCCCATCATCGTCATTGGCATCAAGATGTCGACAACTTTGCGAAGCTCTCTTCCTCGTGTCTTTGGAAGAGGGTGCTCTGCACAACTGACTACTGGTTTTCCTCGCGGCAAAATGTCCTTCATCGTCGCCTAGCTCAGAATCTGACGAGGCGTTTCGTCCTGAATCCATTTGAGCATTCTTCTTCCAGTTTGCCATTGAACCTTCCCTGACAATAACACTGAATCCAGCAACGGGACTGGCAGATATCTCTCTTATGGGTTGGTTGTTCTCTCCGGACTTCCTTCTATCGCGTTTTCGATGGTCCTGTGAGCCTTCAGTAGTCGGGGCATTGACAGGAAGATCGGAAGATGAAGGCGCTCCTCTAGACTTCCTATCCCGGCTTTTGGAACGAGATCGACTTTTGGAGCGAGATCTTCTTGGACTGGCGCTGCTAGATCGAGCCCTTGATGAATGTCGGCGGCTTCCATCACGTCGTCGAGGTTCGGGCTCAGTAGCAAATTTTGCCCTCATTTGTTCCACCTTGGATGACAATGTTGAGTCACCGGGACTTCTAGGGTTAGAATCGGTAACTGACAAAGGCATCTTGAACATCTTCTGCATGGCGTCGTCAATCGACTTTCGTCTGTTTTGTCGTCTGCTTCCAGGGGACGTAGTGTATCCTGAGCGCTCGCTCTCTCCAGCATCAAAGCCTTGGGTGAAAACATCAGAAGACTTTAGACGTCTATGGCTTCTGCTGGGAGAGCGTGACGTGTTGGCATTGTTTCGGGATGAAGAAAGCCCTGATTTTTCGCTCTCGCCCTCGGTATGGCATAAAATGGCATCCGATGACTTCAAACGACGAGGTCTCCTGCTAGGAGACCGCTCAGTGGTGTTGTTTCGGGATTGTATCTTTCTGCGACTCCCGGACTGTTTGTTGTATAAAGCATCGCGACGCGATCGTGGAGATTTGGATCTACTCGTGGCCCTCTGCTCGGAAACGAGCTTGCGTGAGGACCTTGCCACTTCTGGGGAGGGTGTTGATATGGGTTTTGGAGGTGTCATGAACACATTCATAGATTGCGTGGAAATCCGCGGGAAACCATCTCTTGTCTTATTCTCGTACATAATAGTCTGAGAAGTTGTTGCAAACAAAGGTTACTTGCACGAGTAGTGGAGCAGCGTCCAAGCTGTTTGTTTCGATGGTCTGTGTGAGCGATGTGTGATCGCTACGTACCTTCTCTTCATGAGGAAGAAGTGGAGTAGTTTGATGTCCCCCCAAGATGCTTGGCGTAGAATCAGAAGTACTCGACGACCTCTACCATCAAGAAACCACCGTCCTAGTTGCAGGAGTACCAATAAGTAAATTTTGCATGAGGTCGTAGAAAAGAAAATTCTGTTGAAGCTGCATTAAGTTGTATTCATGCCTCTTGCTGGCAGGCATCGCAGTCAACCACCTATAAAAATACCGCCCACGTTTCTTTGGAGCACTCCGGAACAGGTCTGAGGTGGTCACAAAAGGAACCTTCAGAATCCTGTTGCCGAATACGTCTTTCTTGTATCGACTGAAATCATCCCGAAAAGTGATCAGGACACAATATCCAGTACGGCATGTAACATTTTTGCGGATCACTTAAAGTTAGGTTGCCACCGAGTTCCCATGAAATGTCCTTGAAATTCGGATTGAGAGGTAACAGAAAGATCATCCAAGCGATAGAAAGTACTTTTGGCAACGAAACTGGCGACCAAACGTTGACCATCATTGACCGTTGGCAATTGGCAACATCCTAGCAAATTCGATTTTGCAGCCGAGACGTACGTATTGGGGAGTACGATGTGATACATACAGTGTATCATCCTTCATGTGTACCTGGTACGAGTTCTTGTCGCAAAATGATACTTGATGTTTGACTCTTGATCCAATGCTTCGGAAAGTGAGAGCCACCTATGAGTACCGGTACTGACATCAGCGACATCACCAAATGAGGACTGGTGAGCCCTCCTACATGATCTGTTTATGCTACGTCAATGATGGATGAATTGGGTTTACACAATGAGATAACCATTGCCTCAAAGCGCATCATGGCTTACTAGTCATAGCCACCACTGACTCTAGGTTTAGAAGCAGAGACATTGAACAACAATTGGGTTTGCTGGCCCCAACTTCCAGAAGAACTTTACATGCTACCACCAGTCAAAAATTCTTTGCCCAAGGCGTTGAGCTTGTTGACCGCCATGATAGTTGAGACAGCGGCCTTGAATTTCCTCTTGGCGTTGAATCTCCTGAACTCTTGCAAGTTGACTCCAAGGTCCTTCTTTGCCAAAGATGCGTCATCTCCTCGAATCCACGAATTCTCAAGGGCCCCTTGGGCATCCAATCGAGTCTTGGGATCTACCGTTAGCAAGGAAGAAATGAGATCCTTGGCCTCGGCGGATACTGTACCCCAATACTCTTCATGAAACTCATACTCTCCCTTCCTGATTTTCCGGAAGAGATCTCTCTGTGTACTCTCAATGAATGGGGGGTAACCTCCGAGAAGGATATACAAAATAACTCCAACAGACCACATATCAGCTCGCTGATCGTAAGGTGTACCCTCCAAGATTTCGGGGGCGACATAACCAGGAGTTCCACACTGAGTAGTAAGGGAAGACTCCTCATACACCTTCTTTGCAAATCCAAAATCAGCAATCTTGACCGCGGAGTCATCATCCTTGCTGAGAAGCAAAAGGTTTTCGGGTTTCAAGTCTCGGTGGGCCACATGGTTAGAATGCATGTATCCAACGGCTTCCAACAAGATTTTACAGGTATCACGAGCTTCCTTCTCATTGTAATATGCCTTGGCGACGATGCGATCGAAGAGCTCTCCTCCTCGCATCTGCTCCATAACCAAGTAATAGGTGGAGGGCTCTGTGAAGAAATCATACAGACGAATAATGTGAACGTGCTTCATTTCCATGAGAATGGCTACCTCGTCCAACAAGGCAGCTTCGTCTTCTTCAGACAACTTCTTGCGGTTGACGCACTTGACGGCGTAAGAAACCGATGTATTCGATCTGTGAAATCCTTCACGGACTGTTGAGAAAGCTCCAGTTCCGAGCTGCGGTAGAGAATGAGCAAACCTATCAGAACATATCCACTAGAACAACCACAGAGCACATGAAATAAATTTGATACAAATACCTACCACTCCTTTCAATCTGTAGAGTTCATCGAACCGCATCCCACTGCCGGCGCTGGGTTGCGGCGTATCTACATGAGTATGTGACATCTTTTCGTTGGTACCAGGTAAATAGAATACTGGAAAGATCGCTGTGAGAGTGGTCAACTATTCCTGTGCTCGTCGATTACTCGTACTGTATCTGAAGGCACTGGTTTGTGTCTCTGTAGATTCAACTAAGCATCCAATCACTCTTCACAGAGCAATGTTCAAGATACAGAAATTGGGATGTACAGTTGTCGGTGTCGCTGCTGTCGCCTGCTATCAAGGTGCTGGTACGATAGTAGGTGGTAGGTGCTGTGTAGGTGTCGCGATCTTCTCGCTGTCGGTCTTTCCAAGCAGTCTTTTCTGTCCAAGTTGAAGATGACTTTCAGGCTATAGTCTGGACTCAGCCGACCACTTTGTCGTCTGTCACTGCTCCGGGATTCACCCCAATCCACCCAACCAACGATTGTAGGAGGGATGACAGAAGACGACCATAGGCTGACAATATTCTTTCAAACGACAACTACCAAAGGAGACAGCAAACAAAAACCTTTGAAAGAATTGGAATAATGGTTGGAAAGACACAAAAAGGCGAGAAGCGTACCCTCAAACAATCACAGGATGGCAAGGATGCCACCAAGGCAAGCAGCAAAACCACGCCTCCAAAGGGATCGACAGCATCCAAGCGTGGTTTGGATGAAATTGATGCTCTCTTTTCGGAAAAGAAAAAGCGGGCACGTACAGAACCTCCCCCAACAAAAAAGAAACCTCGTGAGCCTCTTCCTTCTAGACAACCTCCAATGCCGTCGAATGGCGCTGAATGGGTTGACGATGGGCTTGGTGGAAAATACAATTCTGAGGGATACACTGGGAGAGTGGAGGATGGAGTCAAAGTTTTCAAACGTCATATACTCAACAAACCAAATGCTGGATACACAAAAGATTGCCCATTCGACTGTCAATGTTGCTTCATTTGAGAATCAGTCTCACTGAAGGAAGTTTTCTAAAAGGGTAGATTCAAGAATTGTGCGCTACGAAATGTTTGTCTAATGTACTGCTTGGAATATTCACCAATGGAGTCTACGACGTAAAGTGAATTCCTGCTTGGTGGAAGTCTGCCAAAAGTTGAAGGAAATCGTCCAAACTGAGGTTGCGAGCACGTTTGTCCTTGTATTCAGGTTTGGCCAAGATGGTCTCCAAGGCAGAAAGGATGGATTCATCGGTCGACATGGAATTCTCCAAGCTCATGAGGGTTTTCCGGTTTTCTTCCAGAAGCTTTAGCGTTGCCTTGGTAGTCAGGACGGAGCGAAGAGTCTTGTTCTTTCGGTTGAACAACAAGCGGATCTAAAAATAGCGACAGCAAGGCAAAACAGCAGTTAGTTCCGGTTCTCTCCTTTCCCAATGTCAAATAGTAATACCGTAGTTTTTGTTCTTACCATACCGTCCCATTCGACAAAATTCACAGGAGGAGGAGGGTTCTTGGGTTCTATCCTGACCACTCTGGATTCAACCTTTGGAGGTGGACGGAAGTTGTTTTTGCCCACCTTCAAGAGCTGGTCCACTTTGGCAAGCAATTGTGTATTGACAGACAAACGGCAGTAAAGTGCTTCTCCAGGACGCGCCGACAATCGCAAGGCAAACTCCTCTTGGACCATGAGAACTGCACACCGGAACATGGGTCGATGCGCCAATAGTTTAAATACAATAGCACTGGAAATTTGGTAAGGAATGTTGGCAACACAGAGATCGAAGAATGGCCACTTGGCCTGAATGGCATCACCCTGAATCACTTGCAACTTGGATTCTTCAGGAGTATTCTGGACACGTTTCAAGACCTCCCTAACCATGCGAGGATCATATTCGAGTGCTATAACACGTTTTGACTTTTGAAGAAGTGGAACGGTCATGTTTCCTGTACCGGGACCAATTTCCAAAATAACATCGGTTGCCTATTGTCGAAAAAGAAACACGGTAAGAAAAAATTCTTTGGAAAATAGAACCTCATGCAGGAAAGAAGAACAACGAACCTTGATACCGGACTTTTGAACAATAGAATTTACCACAGCTGGATTTTTGAGAAAATGCTGTCCAATGGATGTATTGGGAGCAATAAGGTTTCCTCCATGGCCTTTGTCGTCCTTCTTGGCAGCTGCCTTGCCACCAGGCGCATAGGGTCTGGCAGGGGCGACACCCAAGCTGGACGATTTTTGTGATTTTGCTTTAGGCATCTTTCAATACTTGGACTATGTGTGCGTGTGTGTGTGTGTGTTTGTATTGAACCTTACGTTTCCAGGCAACAAGACGCTGGAGAATGTTGTTTGGACAACGACAACAACCACTGCGACGGAAAATTTTCTGCCAGACGTCGTCGGAACGAAAAGGGACGAGCTGATGAATGGCTCTGCGTTTATGCTGCACCTGCGACCAACCCCTTAGAGTCGAATGAGTCCACAGTTGGCATGGGACTCACCATCCCAAGACTTATGAATTTTTGGTTCGTTGAAAATAAGAGAATGGGCTGAAACGGTTGTTGAGCGGCCGGCGCGCATTTGGTGGTATGTAACATTGCTATGAGAGGCGACAGCGCCACTCTTCCGAGCCGACACGGAAGCCCGGCCGGTGGAACACAGTAGCAATGATTTGACAACAACACATGAATGGAAAACTTGGATGTGAGAGAATTGGCAATCCTTGTTGTACAGCACTCGTACCTTTACCGTACTTCCCACAAAGGTGCTGCTTCACATTGTTGTTCGTTCCTGCTTTGTCTCTTGCAGTCTCTTCGTGTGAAGCCTTAAGATATGCCAGCCAAGTCACCTAGGCAAACGTTGGCTCAACGCCTAGAGCGCTCTCGTCGTCACAAGCAATGGCTTGGAAAGGATGCCTCGTCGGTCGGGGGAGGTTCTGTCGGCGGTGGATCGGTTGTGTCGGCCAATACCACTTCGTCTGAGCCTGCAGCAGCATCGGAACAAGCCAGTGCTGGAGGATCCAAGGTTGTTGATGTTTCGTCGCACTCCAGGACCGTCGCGTCCCCAGAACAAGACGTCTCTCCAGACAAGCGCGAATCTCTAGGCGCTCGGCGTTACAAAGCTCTCGCTTTGGGCAAGCGACGAGTCGGATACACAAATTCGCAAAACTCGTGGCCAACTACCCCTCCCAGCCAACCACAACCTGTGCAGGAAGAGGAGTCCCCCGTCACACAGTCTGAATCTGTACCTCAGCCACGCCGCTTGCATGTGCAGGTGCCGCCACCCGTGGATGAATCCACCGACTCTGCCGATCCTGGGGATATTCCTCTCCGGTCTCCTCCCAGGGGTCAGTGGCGTCCACCACCCAAGCACCAACCGGAATCGCATTGTGAGTCTGTTCTCTACCAATCGTCTTCCATTGACCAGGAGCCAAGGACCTTTGATGAAGACGATCCTGTAATTGTCAGGCCTACCAGGCCGTCTGTTTCTGCTGCTCCTTCGCAACAAACGTACACCCCTCCCAGAGGAAACGCTACTGGACCACGACGTCAACCAGTAATTAGAGATCCTCCTAGTTGGCTCAACGCCAACAAAAACGTCACCAAAGCGCAGCAGGAATATCAACCTCCCAGTGCTGTAGCTCGAAAGTTCACCCCAAAGCCCCAGGCAACGCCACCACCACCACCTCGATCGGAACCTGGATCAGCAACACTGGATAATAACGTTTCTGAGGACACTCATAGTGTCGCTTCCTTTGGAGCAACCATCGAAATTGCCAAAGTCGCTAGTGTAGCGAGTTTGCGCGCATCTTTCAATTCGCGGGGCACCAACCAACCACTCATGCCGATGCATTCCAACGATCCGCGTGTGCGTCACTCCCTTCCTCCATCGTCAACCCCTATCAAAAGTCCCGATTACAAAAATCGACTCTCGCATCAACCCCGCGAAACCCAGGGTTACTCACCTGCCCCACCTGTCCGTGGTCCTAGGATGCAGTCCTTTCCTCTTGATAATGCCAAGGAGACACCCACTGTTAACGCAAGGCCTCCAGTCGCCAGTCCTCCTAGAGTTTCATCGCCACTCAAGAGCAACCGATTTTCTTATACTCCAGAACCCAATGCTGCAGTGATGACAGAGGCAAATGATGATGAACTTGGTGATGACCTCACTACGTCGAGACAGGCGGAGCCTGTCAAGCCTGAACCTCCCAAGCGATCTGTTGTCAGCTCTTGGATGAACAGACAAAAGCAGTTAGTTCAAGCAGCAGATTCCGAAGTGAATGGAGCACCTTATGTTCCAGCAGAGAAACCCTCCCAACCTACCAAAACGACCAAAGCTCCATCTGTTGCAGACAGTTGGAACCAACGAATGAGGCTTCTCGGAAAAGCTACTCAGGAGCAAAGTGTGCCCGCTACGAAGCAGGTCACAGTCGAGCCTGTTGCTGTAGAAGCGACTCCAATTCAAGAAATGCCGCCGTCTGATACCCCCGAGGAAGCTGTCGTGGCAGAGGAGCCCCTCTCAGAAGAGTTCCCAGAGGAGGAGTACGAATCCCAGTTGCCAATCTCCAAGTCGGTCGATTCCACTGCAGATGAGGCAAGGTCGGTCGTAGTTCAACCCGAAGAATCCGCCTTGTACGACGAGACTAGAATCAAGGAGCAGGAGCAAGTCTACGCCAATTGGCAAGAAAGAAAGAGCAAGAAAAGCTTTTCCAAATCCCCTTGGCAACGCGACAGCGCCGATATCCAAAAACGCAGCGAGCGCTCACTGTCTATGTCACATCCTGACGAAACTGAGGATGCTCCTTCCAATGTCAATAGTGTTGCTACATCTGAAGTACCAGCAGCTGCACCACCTGCTGCCACTCTCAAGCCCTTCATTCTTCCCCAGAAGTCTGCGCCAGAGAAGGAGGAAGCAGCTACACCTGAGTCGCGCCCTAATGTCGAGGCGCTCGGGCCATTTGTCCTTCCTGTCACGCAACCTATCCAGCAAAAACGCAGCCCCCCACCTCCTATTCAAACAAACGTAGAGGGAGTGCAACCCGCTCGTGTTTCTCCCCGTCCGCCAATGTCACCTCAAACTGGTGGACTTCAATCCCCTTGGCAAAAACATGCCGAAACCAGCAAGTCGTTGTCATCTCATTCGTCTATTAAGGCCCATGAGTACCTGGCTGAAGAGAAGAAGAGCGCGAGTAGTCCCACGCCTAGGAGTGACGACGATCGGGCACTTTATGATGCCTCACTTTCTGTCGAGGAGGAGGAAGTGATGGAGAGTGAACGCACTGGTCATGGATCTCCTTTAGCCAAGATTGCTGCCGCGTCGTCGTTGAGTACAGACTACGATGAGGTTCTGAAGTACACATCTCGACAAGATGCCACCGACGACGAGGGTGACTCCTACCTCGCGAACATGTACAATGATCCCTCCGGCAGTATTCCCGATGATTTACCGGATGAGTTCCATCATGCATTGGCCAAGCCTTCCACATCCCACGAAAGCGCAGCTCATGATGCAGAAGTACGAAACGCACAGGAGCGTTTGGCACAAATGCAGTTGGCTATTAAGCACAGCGACTCTACAAGTGTGTACCTAGAAGATGACACCCTTTATGGAATTCCCCACGGTGGTTCTGCGGGTGCATCCAGAGTCCAACCAAACTCATTCGAATCAGACGCTCCTAGTCCAGTCAAATCGTTTGACTCGCACAGTGGTAGGTCTGAACGCCAACAACACCAATCTCAATCTCAAGGTGGCTATCCTGTCCCCCATTCGAATGGTGGTAATGATTTTGTTGACTACATGAGCTCCCAAGACCATCGGGCTTTCCTGACTCGTGATCAAACCAATTCTGCAACGTTCAAGAGCCCAGGAAAAGTTCATTTTTCGGGTCAAGAAATCACATCACGTGGTCGCGGGCTCAGCACTGGTACCAGCACCAATACACCCAACACCCGATACAATGGCCCTCCAAGTGCACAGAAGGAGTATATCAGGTCTCCTGAGCTGCTAAATTTCTGGAAGTCCGGATCAGCATCCCAGGAGGAATTCGAAGAGGCCGAAGCCTTTGCCGACACTGACGAATGGCTGGACAAAGACCCTGATATTGCTGGGTTTGGTGACGATGATTCAGTCAATGCAGGAGGAGCCCGTGAGTCCAGAAACGAGAAATCATCAGTCGCAGCATCGCAAATGAATCTGAACACTCCTACCTCGAAGACGTCTACACTTCGTCATAAGCATTCCTCGAGAAAGAAGAGAAACGACGATGTATTCGATCCTTTCGCTGACGATGACTTTGGTCCCAAGAGCGAACCAGCGGACGCTTTTTTCTCGCCAACTCAAGATCCTTTTGCCACTGAAGAATCGTTTTCACCTCTAGATTGGGGGACTCCCTCCAAAGGAATTCGCAACTTTGCAATGGCTGAATCACCTGACCTATTGGGACCCTTCGAGATCTAGTGCATCTACTGCTAGTTGAATGTACATGAATGCAAAAAATACCTACTAGAGAATACTTTTTCTTGGATCTTTTCCTACAGGTCTTCCACTCGACATGGGGTCCGAATGGCATTCGTGAAGCCTTTCACGAATCGGAGACGAATCGCTTGTGGAAGGAGGAGACCGCTTCCAGTGTGTGTCGTCTTCAGTTTCTTGGAACGATCAAGTCCGACTGCAGCTGCTCTCCTCGCTGCTTTGGCTTCCCGGGCCCTCTTGGCCCCTTGTCCCAAGAAGTTCACAGGAGACGAGTGAGTCAACGAAGCTGGTTTGGGGATGGGAGCTTCGGTGATGCCCTTGGATGGAGACGAGGAGGGAGTGCCAGTGTCACCAGATTTGTTGTTGACCTTGGTTTTGACACTGTGGGATGAAGTTACCACTTTTTCAAGAGACAATACTTGGGCGATAACACGTTTCATCTGGAGTGACACAGAGTGTGAGCATATTTACTCAGATCCAATTGAGATTCAATCAAACAGTTTTTGGAAAACACTTACGGCTGGGTGCACAATCTTTCTGTATTGTTGTGGTCGTCTTCTTACGGAGCTGAAATCAGATAATTTCTCGATGGCAGGTTCCAACCTCATGATGGTCATTTCCCCTTCCAGTTTGTCGTCGCTTCCCTTGCTTTCTGCGATATATGTCAATCCGAGAGAGCGCATGATGGACAAGTGGGCCTCTACTGATGTCCTCTCGGGAACCGTCAATGCTTCAATGGTGGACGCACCACGAGTGAGAGTTGGGTCGGCAAACAAAATGGAAGGCAACAATGGAACATATTCTGTAGTCAACGCCAACATTCCCATATTGTTGTGAGTCTTTGCAGGCAAGCCTTCAGCAAACTTTCTAAACAATCCTCCATTCTCTTGCATTTGATAGATTGTATCGTTCAGTTCCCTGGTCGAGAGAGTCACAGAAGGGGCAGTCTCCACCCGGCAGAGAAGATGAATTGAAGCTGCCGTCGACGACGACAGTGTCACATGTCTCGAAGGACCATCTGACCCCAAAAGGTCTGTAGAGCTTAGCAACTCATGTGCAGCCGCGCACCGATCCATGGTTGGATCAATATAGGAAATGGAGGGCAAATTCAAGAACAAAATGTTCATTGTAGTCGAAACCTCACCTCCAGCGTCTACTGATTCCATTACATTCAAGCCACCGTGTCCATGGTCACGGCTGGCATTGTGATTGGAAGAAAAATTTGACTTCCTTTTTTGCTTTCGAAACACAGCCGATACTGTGCCAGCCACGTCGGTACGAACATCCTTCAAGCCGTTGCCCCGTAGTGATTTAGCCAAAGAGTTGGACAAGTCTGAACCTTGACCTTGAACCGAAGCAAACTGAAGAGTGAACAAGCATGACCGGATATCCCCTCCAGCGGTTTGTACTAGTTGGTGAAGAAGTGAGCTTCCCACGAGTTTATTCATGGACTCACAAGCAAGAACTGCTTTGAGGCGGGCGACAAGTCGGGTGGGTGTTGGTGGTTCAACATTAAACTGACGAGCATACGGCAAAAGAGGCTTGAGGGCACTGGCGTATTTGTGATTGCAGATGAAAATGATGGGGCGTCGAAGGAAATGCGCCTTAGCTTTGGTTGTTTTCTCTGTAGGGATTTCAGCGCGAATCAATTCCACAAGGGCCTGAATGGAACCCCTGGCATCAGCCCCGTCAACTTCGTCGAGAATCAAACAGTTTGGCTTGCCTGCATCGGGGTGATCCCCAGAAGAGGCAAAAGCAAGTGTGGAGGTCTCCATGGCTGCAAGAACACGGTTGGTGAGGACAGATGCAGACCTATCATCTGACGCATTCACCTCGAGTGGTCGATAGCCAGCCTTTCTTGCAATGATGTGAGCCATTGTTGTTTTACCAACACCGGGAGGACCAGAAAGTAGAATGACACGGTTGTTTTCATCGGGTCGGTTATCCTTTGGGTTTGTCTTTCGTTTCACAGGAGATTCCTCCTTGGGTGGGACGCCCCCCAATGATGAGCGTGGTGGAGCTGCCCGCTTGAAAACATAGGGATCCCATTCTCGCAGAGCTCGTAGCACTTCGCGGTTTGTACGCTCATTGGACAAAAGATGCGAAAAAGCAGAAGGAGCATGTTTGTCTACCCAAAGTTGACCATCTGTTACCGAATTACCCTGGGGAGATCCCAATCCTGGATGCATCTCTTTCGAATCCTTGACTCGTCGAAGGCTCTCAGCACTCTGTTTAAGTTCCCGCATAGAACAACCGAGCAATGAATCGTTGGGATGTTGTACTGTAAGCTTAGAAGTAGAGGCTGATGTTGTTGTGTTTCTCAGAATATGCACGCGCTGTGCATCGGCCAACGTCATGGCAATGGACTCCTTTCCCTGTGGCGGAGAGTTGTAGGCCCCATGGAGTGTTGTGGACTCACACATGCCATGATGTTTTCGAAGACACTTAAGGAGGAAAGCATCTGGGGCTGTTGGCTGACCAACCCTTCTATCATTGAGAACAGGAGCTTCCGTAATCTTCTTTGTAATAGAATTTGAGACAGAATTGAATGTGCTATCCTTGGCCGTCGATGGTTGACGCCAACCTTCCAAAGTGTTGCCACTGTTCGTGAACCTGCAGTGATAGGTGAAAAAGTTAGCATTACGAATGCAAGAAATAATAAACGCAGCCAACAGATTGCTCGTACGTACCGATCAAACTGATAGAGATGGCTGTCCTGTTTGCGAGTGACCAATTCATGGATGGACGTCGTTTTGTTTTCGTCATTGTCCACTGGAGCACGCTGGTTTGGCGCCAAATTTTCAGTCTGGGTTTCCATCGAGGCAGCCGCCAGCATCATTTCCTCTTCCAACATGTCGACATCTACGCCTTGAACTGGATAATCTTCCTCCACTGGGTAATCATCGACATAGTCGTTAATCAAGTCATCGTAGTCTGGTTCCTCCATCGTTCACGGTCACGAAATCCAGCCAATGAAAAACTATCAGTCGGCCTTTCTAGTGATTCCAACAAGGATGTTTTGGATGGCGGTCTCTGTTGGACACAATAAAAGGTGCGAGTCTAAGTACTTGGGCTCGACCTTCTGTGGAATCTCCGATGCCTCAAGTGGTGGAGAATGGAGCGTATGATGTCGTTGTGCAGAGGAGGCGAGATTTCCCAACTGTTTTGGAAGTTTTATGGCGCGAAAGTGAAGTAGTCCATGTAGTCGATATTTGTTGTAGAAATACTAACGTACTTTTTTAGTTTTAAGTTTCTAGTGTTTAGGCACCTGTTGTGCTGCTGATACAAGCTCGACAGAAACTGCAAGGACACAGAATGAAATATGAAAGAATATAAAAAGGGTATGGCTTCGCACCAGCGCTCTCTGTGTTGTCATAGCAAAATATGTTCTAGTACAGAAAAGGATTGCATCCACCGAGGCCGCAGCAAGTGCAGCATTCACACTGTCGTCAAGGAAACAAGAAATATGAAGCCTTCATTAGACCAAAAGTCGGAAAACAAGCTAAAAACAAGCCAAGTCACCACAAAAGAACACAGAGTAACACTTACCGCAAAATCACTGGGGACATCACAATCAGCTCCTAGCACTTCGAGATATCCAAGACCACCAACATTGGAGCAAATTTCAGCTGGCATCGATCCAGAGAATGAGTTTCCCTCTACTTGGAAGATTCTCATCCGTGCCAGGGAACCAATCTCTGATGGGATGCGCCCTTCCAACTCATTGTCATAGAGCCAGATTTGCTGCATTGCGGTCAATAACCCGAGTTCTGTGGGGAGCGTGCCAGTCAAGGAACTTTGAGTAACGCTGAAAGAACGAAGCGTCGTTAGGCTGCCTATGAAGGAAAAGACGGGCCCGCTGAGAGCAGGATTTAATCGACCCAGTGTTCAACAATGGATTCCATCCCTTCCATGTGCGACAAGTCTCCAGAAATGGAACTCTCTGAAATGTACAAAAATTTCAGTGAAGAAAGTGTCGAAAATATAGAAGGGATAGAAGCATTGAATGCATTGCCCCCTAATACAATGTATTCGAGATCGTTGGCATAGACGAATTTGTCATTGCTCAGACCACCATCGAGCCAGCAATAGGCAAAATCTACCTCCAGGAGTCCTGAAGGAAGTGTGGGCAATTCTCCAGCGAAGCCAGTCTGTCCAACGAAGAGGTACTCTGTGTAGCCAACTAGGTGAGGGGGACAACAAGTATACCGACACAGACCAAGCATTGAAACTTACGGAGATTAGAACCCAGAGCCGACACCCAGCTGCTATCCCCATCATTGTACAAATAGGGATTGTTGAAAAGGTTCAAATAATTCAAGTACCCAGCTCCAGAAGCAAAATTGCCATCGGATGCCAAGAGAACAACTTCGCGAGGGAAGACTCCGGTCATTACGACTCCAACCAATTCGATCTCGAGCACTCTCCCCTGTGAGTCGCAGGAAATGCCATACCATCCATCACACGGATCAAGGTCAGTTTCTTCCCATCCTGAAGTAGAAACCCATGTTGGGAAATCGACAATCCCTGTGAACATTGGATCGGCATCAGTTATAGCATTCGAAACTTTGTTGGTGGAATAGAAGATGCAGTACAAGGAGTAGTACTGGACCAGCTTTGGGTCCGTGAAGTTGGAGGCTCCCTCTTGCAATTCAGTACGTGCCAGGGCTTGCGATTGGTACGAGTTGGGATCCTCAAATTCTGCGCCACCATTGAGGACAAATGGCAATAGACGTTGTTGGATGGAGTTGACTGATGTTTGAGACGTAGGGCTAGAAGACTCCGTGACAGAAGGACCACTGGAAGGACCACTCGAAGGACCATTCGAAGGAACAGCAGAGGGAACGCCTTGCTGGACACCAGTTGGAGCAATAGTGGGTGGACCTGTCGGGCTAGTTGAAGGAGTGGGAGACATGCTACCAGCCATTTGTAAGTATCGACCCCAAAATCCCAATTCTGTGTTGTCTTGTTTGTCATCAATGGAAAACAAACTTCTTTCACGCAAGGACACAACAGTGTCCGTGGTGAAACACAGTAACAGGAGAGTGAGCGTGGATGCGTAATATACCATCTTCGGATAATGTCATGGAAAGATAAAAGCTCGAAATGTTCAGCTTGCATGTTGTTCCTTCCGAAGGTCGGCTCTCAATGTTCATAGTATTCATCACAAGATGGTTCAGGTATGGTAATCTTGTTTTTGCATGTTTGTCACAACTGCCAACAACTCTAGGATACTCCGAAAGCCAGTTGAGCCTAATGTTAGTATTAATCAATATAATGATAGTATATACTATAGTTAGTACCGTTAGTGGTACTAATCTCGTACCTCGTGCGAAGGCTATACCGTCATCATACCATTGGATTGTGTGGCTTTGTGCAGTGGATTAGCTTCTACGGGAAGATAATATTGAAAAATGCTACAAAGTTCTCATCAAACGGGATAGAGTTTACACAACTTCTTATGAATACCAATTGGGAGTTCCATCGCCTCCTACTCGGTGATCTGGAGCGATGGATTGCATGAATATGAGAATGGGAAGCGGCATCTAGCGGTTGGAACAACAAGTCAACCACTTGCCGTCCTTGGTACTAGTCGAGAGCCCCTTACCCGTAAACGGAAGGGTTGCACTCAAGCAGATTGCAGCATGTGCAGCAAGAGCACTGTCAAAAGATGGCGAACAAAAGTGGTGAGAAAAGAAAGAATATGGAAACAAGGACAACCCCTTCTAAGCTTCGAATGGACTTACGGTGAAACCGGTATCATCACAATCAGCTCCCAAGATTGTGAGAGAACCAAGGAGAGGATTGATGTTGTTGCAAACTTGAGTAGGCATAGATCCGGTAAATTCGTTTCCTTCCACTTGGAAAATACCCATTCGTCTCAATGAACCGAGCTGTGTTGGGATGGTTCCGGTCAACTGGTTATCGTAAAACCACATCTGCTGCATATCGGTCATTAGCCCAAGGTGAGATGGGATGGTACCAACCAAGGCACTTTGGGTGACACTGAAAGATTCCAGAGTGGCTAGGTCGCTAATGAAAGTAGGAATGGTGCCACCAAAGTCAGGGTTGGCATCAATCCAGTGTTCGAAAATTGCAGGCATGCCTTCCATGTAGGACAAATCTCCAGACATGAAACAGTCAGCAACGTACAAATGCGACAAGTTGGGGAATGTGGTAAAGATAGAGGGAACAGTGGTGTTGAACGCATTTCCTCCAAGATTGATGTATTCAATGTTGGGAGAGTTGACGAACTTGTCGTTGCTGAGACCTCCGTCGATCAAAGCGTAGGCAAAGTCAATCTCAATGACTCCGGAGGGGAATACTGGCAACTCGCCAGCAAACCCGGTAATACCAAAGTAAAGAAATTCTGAGGGAACAAGAGAGGGTTAGGGTTAGGGCGACTTGTGATGACAGGAAAATGTTTGGAACAATTGACTTACGCATGTTCGATCCAAGATCAGTGACCCAGCTGCTATTGCCTCCGTTGTAGACATAGGGGTTGTTGTAGAGCTCGAGGTATTCCAAGAATCCTGCACCAGTGGCGAAATCTCCGTCAGAGGCTAGGAGAACGATCTCTTCGGGGAATTCACCGGTCATCAAGTTCTCAACAATCGCAATCCTGGTCACGCGGCCTTCGGTGTCGCAAGTAATTCCAAACCAGCCGTCGCAAGGGTCAAGATCAACTTCTTCCCATCCAGTCGTAGTGATCCAGGAAGGGAAGAAGCCAAGTCCTTGAAAGTTAGGGTCGGCATCAGTGATTGCATTGGGGACCATGTTGGTAGCATTGTAGATGCAGTACAATGTGTAGTACTGAACAAGCTTTTCATCTGTGAAACTGTAGACTCCAGTTTGCTCCTCAACACGGGCGAGAGCCTTCGATTGATAGGATTCAGGATCTTCAAATTCGGCACCACCCTGAAGAACGAAAGGAAGTAGCCTTTGTCTAATTGTTGTGATTGTAGGGCTGGCAGTTGGACTGGGAGTCGGTGCGCCGGTAGGGGAGCTGGTGGGTGCAGCAGTTGGTGCGGCGGTCGGACTTGCTGTGGGGTTGGCGGTAGGGCCAGGAGTGGGACTGGCGGTTGGGTTGCCAGTAGCAGCTACCGTTGGAGAGGCGGTGGGGGCCCTAGTTGGGCTAGCCGAAGGGCTTGCAGTTGGCGCTCTGGTAGGACTGGAAGTTGGACTTGCAGAGGGAGCAGCCGATGGCGAGGTGGTGGGACTTGCTGTAGGACTAGTGGTTGGTGTTTGGGTTGGCAATCCAGTCGCAATTGGTGCTCGGGTAGGAGCCACAGTTGGTGATGCAGTTGGGGATGCAGAAGGCGAGACCGTAGGAGATGCAGAGGGCGATGCAGTGGGCGAAGGCGTTGGAGCGGCGCTGGGGGATGTAGTGGGGCTGGCAGTGGGCGCAGGTGTAGCATCACTCTCAGTAGGGGCCTGGGATACTGTGGGGGTAGAACTTGGGGCAGCCGTAGGACTGGTGGTGGGAGCTGCTGTTGGGGAAGATGTTGGAGCAGGAGTTCCTACGACGGGGGCCGTGGTGGGGGCAGCAGTAGGAGAAGCAGTAGGAGCAGGAGTTCCTGCGACAGGAGCCGTGGTGGGAGCAGCAGTGGGAGAAGCAGTTGGAGCGGGAGTTCCTGCGACAGGAGCCGTGGTGGGAGCAGCAGTGGGAGAAGCAGTAGGAGCAGGAGTTCCTGCGACAGGAGCCGTGGTGGGAGCAGCAGTGGGAGAAGCAGTTGGAGCGGGAGTTCCTGCGACAGGGGCCGTGGTGGGAGCAGCCGAAGGGGAAGCAGTAGGCGACGCCGTTGGGGATGCAGTAGGGGCCGCTGTTCCCTCTACTGGAGCCCTAGTGGGAGAGGGGGTGGGGGAAACAGTAGGCGAAGCCGAGGGACTAGCTGATGGGCTTGCCGACGGAGAGGCTGATGGGCTAGCAGAAGGGCTAGCAGAGGGGCTGGCCGAGGGGCTAGCAGACGGAGAAGCCGAGGGGCTAGCAGAAGGGCTGGCCGAAGGAGAAGCAGAAGGAGAGGCAGAAGGGGATGCCGATGGCATGGCAGTACCCAGACTGTTCTCGGTTTGCAAGAATCGATTCCAGAAATCGCCCTCTACATTGGCATCTTTTGCAACGTTGCTTCCCCTGATGTAGGTCTCCGCGACAGCAAAGTCAGCAGAGAGGCTCACCGCGAACAAAACAGCAATGGAAGATAGTTTCATTGTAATAGTTGTGAGAGTTACAACCAAAACACGAAGGTGGACTTTCCAGGATCAGTGGTCCACTGTATGGGGATCGTCCAACGACCTTGTGAATCGCCACTTTGTTTTCCGCTTTTTCCTGAGAAAGAGTGTATCATGTGAGCGGTAGTTTGGGCGAGGGTCGCGACAAGTGGGGCACAACAAACGGTCCTAAGTAATAATAATCCGTTTGTATGGAGTTGTATATTTTATGTCGCAAACAGTTGCCGGCGACCAACCGTTAGATGTACGAACGCATTAACACTTCGTCGATGGGAAGCACGTGTGTATGGGATTGCCGGGGTGCTCGACAATGGCGTTGAGCGTCAGACCTGTCATCTTCTAACACCATAGAAAAGCAGGGAATTATTATGCAACGTCCCAATTGGGATGAAAAACGAACATTTCGTACGTCCTATCAGCGGACAACCGAAGCCATACACACGAATGGTACCACCATAGGTTAACAGGGGCAAGGAACATACCAACCTCTACACTGGGAGTACGACGACTCCAAAAGAGGCGTTGCCCTCTAAAAAGTGCAGTTGGAGATGATGAAAAGCATCGTTACAGAAACGTTCTCCCAGGTTCAGATGATTCTTGGCTCATCAAGCCGCGAAATTACATCTTGACCTGTAACGACCAACCGATGTTGTCCCACATACATCTACCATTGTCTAGTGAATCCCACAACACGAAGAGTATTCTTCGGGTACTAGTGTTTCATGTAGTCTACAATGAAACGAAGAAAGCACCACACGTTTGTGTGGGGCCATGTAAAGAAGGCAATCAACTAACGTATCAACTACCCACCTACTAGCTTAGAAGTAACTAAAAACACAGCAGTATCATCACAAGACCAAAACCCCTCTCTTCTTGAGTTAATCACTTGTAGAAAAACGCGAATTCGCAGAACAGAGCGTCTCTCCAGCCGCTGTTGGTGTTGCTCCTTTGTCTATCCATTTTCTGGTCGGTTTGAGCGGGGTCGCCGCGCGCGAGAGGTAGGTCGGGCGGATGTTGTGCATAGTGGAGCGACGTGCCTATATATGCTGCTTGTCCAATGATCGGATATATTTTCCGTTGCTACCTCAATCTTGATTTTGAAATTCTACATACCTTGTATATGAAAATAAAAGGTGCCGGCGCAATGAACTATATGTGTCTGCAGATGAAGGATGTCACTGTATGGGGCAGCACATTGCCGCCTATAAAGGTCAAGCTCGCTAGTAGGCGCCTCCGACACACCTCTCCCTTGTACGAGCCGTAGTGTAAGCTGAGCATTGATTATATTGCAGGGAAAGGCGTACTGTCACACACAGGAAGCCTTGAACAAGCTCAAGAATAGTTTAGTCGGAGAGTGGCATGCACCAGTAGTGATTCATTCTACAAGAAAGAACTTGAGAACGTTGTAGAAAGGAAGAAAGGATTGTTATAGAATCGGGATGACAATGCAACAATGCGCAGGAGTGAGCCGGTGCCTCTTGGCCCTTGTAGTGAGCCTTTGTGTACTCGTGGCGCCCGTGGCAGCCTGGGGAAGCAGCAGTAGCAGTACGGAGACAGATGAAACCTCTTTCGGAAACACCTTTGCCCGAGACTGGCTGTACGATTCCAAGTCGTTGTCCATCAAGGTGGAAGGATGTGCGTGGGGCTACGTCGAGGACAGTGAGGAAGTGGGCTGCCTGGAAGATGACAGTGACGAAGGTACCACCAATTGGTACATGATGGCCAACTGCAGGCGACCTCAAGTCATCTTTTCCGTCTACGCGTCTAGCAGTGGCAGTACTAGTTGCAACTCCAACAACTTCGTTGGATCGGTAAGTGAATCTTGTGATTTATGCCAGATGTTGCACTCCATTTCCTTCTTTTTGACTCACAACAACTATAACGTGACCCTTCTGTCCTCGTTCAGTTTGTGACCAAGACCGGCTTTGCCGAGTTTGTTTACTACTTGAAGCAGTATGATGGAAACTACAACTACAATGGAGAAGATGGCTATGACATTGACGGTTTGCCAACCTGTGAACAAGGAAATGCTGGGTACATTGGATTGGACTGCAGCAGTGGGGCCTGGGTCCTCAACTACTACAACGATCAATACTGTGTCTCTCGCACCGGAAACACCTACGACCAACTTAAGAACATCAACAAGATGATGAGCAACTACGAGCAATGCCTCAATGCCTGGTCGGACGGAGATGGCTACGACAACTCTCTTGTGCACCAACTTGTCTACTACGCAGAGCCTTGTACCTCCTATGACTACAATTTGTGCCAGGACAGCGGGGTTTTCCAATCGCGTAGCTCGTCCAGTGCCACAAGAACCTCCAAGCGCTCGTCTCGCAGTGGTATTGCTAGCAACAAGTCCTTCGCCACCAAGTTCAAGTATGTTGTTGGAGGCCTCTTCCTGGTGGCCTCCTTCATCATGTTCACCGGAATTCTATTTACCAACAGGCGACGACGACGTGCCATGATGATGCGAAAGTATCGCCAAGCCAAGAAGGCCAAGCGCGAAAAGGGCAAGGACGGCGAAAGCAAGAAGGAAAAGCGATCATCGTCCAAGAAGCGATCCAAAAGTCGAAATCGAGACAAGAGTGAGGGTGTCTTCACCTAGATCGTCGTGCGGACCACCACACAGCATTGTTGGATTTCGTGTCGCATCAAAGCATCTGTTAATGCAAGCTCTTTCCCGCTCGTTACCCTAGCCTCCAATGTATAATTTATCTTAATTTGTTCTTTGACTCGTCGTGGAAACAGGCCTTTCATTGCGCATCACAGTACTAGCTTGGACTAGAGGAGTGTATTGCATTAACTGCCATATGCAACTAGCGCTGTACTGCGCAATACCAATACCCAATTTCTGTTTATGTGAAACACCATGGACCGCTCTCCAAACACATCGTACTTCTTCACTCCCATTTCGGTTTCTGGGTTACTGATAGGATTGCTCATCATATCCGCGTAAACCTGAGAGGACGACGGGGACTACAATGAGGCACAGGACACAACACTACTCGTACTCGCCTGTCAGCGGAATTGTTTCTTCTCTGAAAATTTGTGACTAAAACACACCCGTATGTACTACCATAAAACACAGCTTGGAACATGTACGTACATTAGGACAGACATACAGCACGTTTGGCTCTCTCCTCTTTTGCCTTCGAAGTTGAACTGAAAGTTGTGGGCCACAAGGAACCCGGTAGCAAGACAGACGGCTCTTTGTTGGGTTACCAGCAACCAAACTGCGAGGTGGGGACGACAGTAGCACGAGAATAATACGGGTAGTCTCTGCTTCAGTAAGAACGCATCTTTCATCAGGTTAGACTACTACTACATCTCTCATCCATCATGCCACCAAAGAAAAAGGGAGGAGCACCTGCTGATAAGGGCGGCGAGGATCATCTCACTCGTATTGCCATTATCAATACTTCCAAGTGCAAGCCCAAAAAGTGTAACCAGGAGTGCAAGAAATCGTGCCCTGTCGTCAAGCTTGGAAAGCTATGTATTGAAGTTGGACCCAAGAGCAAACTTGCCTTCATTTCGGAGCCTCTTTGCATCGGTGAGTTATTCTTGTTCGGTTCCACCCTCTAGGTCATTCGAGATGGCACTCTAACGAAATACTTTGTGTTTGCCATTCCTCTCGTTTTTCTCGAAAGGTTGCGGTATCTGTGTCAAGAAGTGTCCCTTCGAGGCCATCAACATTATCAACCTTCCAAAGGATCTAGAAAAGAATACCACTCACCGTTATGGCCCCAACTCTTTCAAGTTGCATCGTTTGCCCATGCCTCGGCCTGGACAAGTGCTTGGACTAGTCGGTACAAACGGTATTGGAAAGTCCACTGCCCTTAAAATCCTCGCTGGAAAGATGAAGCCCAACCTTGGGCGCTTTGAGACACCACCTGACTGGCAAGAGATCCTTACTCATTTCCGCGGTAGTGATCTCCAGAATTACTTCACTCGTATTTTGGAAGATACAATGAAGGCTACCATCAAGCCCCAGTACGTTGATCACATTCCCAAAGCCATCAAGGGAGAAGTCGGAGAAATTCTCAAGGAAAAGGATGACCGTTCCGAGGTGGAAGGAAGGGATGTTATGGCATGGGCGACATCTATGGCCGAGTTGGACCATCTTTTGGACCGTGATATCCGCGTTCTTTCTGGAGGAGAGTTGCAGCGTTTTGCCATTGCCGCTGTGGCTGTGCAACTCAGTGATGTCTACATGTTTGATGAACCTAGTTCCTACCTGGATGTCAAGCAACGTTTGACCGCTGCCCACATGATCCGTGAGGTTCTCGAAACCAAGGATGGTGACCGTCGCTACTGCCTTGTCGTGGAGCACGATTTGGCTGTCTTGGATTACCTCAGTGACTATGTTTGTGTTCTTTACGGATCTCCTGGGGCTTATGGAGTTGTGACCATGCCTTTCAGTGTCCGCCAAGGTATCAACGCTTTCTTGGCTGGATTCATCCCTACCGAGAATCTTCGATTCCGTGATGACGCTCTTTCCTTCAAGGTATGTGTATGGGATGGTGAGGAATGTTACGAACAACAGTGCTGTGGTCGCTAATTTTGTCATTCCTTTTATTTTTATAGGTCTCAGAAAGAGCTGAAGCTGGAGTTGGTGAGGGAGATGATGTCATGAAGCAATACAACTACCCAACGATGACCAAGACACAAACACGTGGAACTGCCAAGTTCATCTTGCACGTTGAGGAGGGAACTTTCACGGATTCTGAAATCATTGTTCTTTTGGGTGAGAATGGAACTGGAAAGACCACTTTCGTTCGTATGCTCGCTGGTTTGTTGAAGAGTGACGAGCAAACCAAGTTGGAAGAAGAGGGTATGGAATGGGAGGCTCAACAAGCCGGTGTTCCTGATTTGAATGTCAGTTACAAGCCCCAGAAGATTTCGCCAAAGTTCCAGGGCTCTGTCAGGCAATTGTTGCACAAGCGTATCCGTGAAGCATACGTCCACCCTCAATTCATTTCGGATGTGATGAAACCACTTGTTATGGAAAGTCTGATGGACAACGAGGTCCAGAACTTGTCTGGAGGAGAATTGCAGCGTTTGGCTATCACGTTGGCACTCGGAAAGCCCGCCGATGTATACCTTATTGATGAACCCAGTGCCTACCTGGACTCCGAGCAACGTATCAACTGTTCCAAGGTTATCAAGCGTTTCATCATGCACAGCAAGAAGACTGCGTTCGTTGTTGAGCACGATTTCATCATGGCCACTTATCTTGCTGACCGTGTGGTTGTATACCACGGTAACCCTGGAGTTGAGGCTACTGCTAGCTCTCCCCAGTCGCTTTTGGGGGGTATGAATCAGTTCTTGAAGAGCCTTCAAGTTACCTTCCGAAGAGACCCCGTTAACTTTCGTCCAAGGTACGTTGGTGTCAAAAGCATTTGTTTATTGGGTGAAGGTACCGTACTTGCTTGGGGTGACGAAATTCTTTTCCCTATGCCGTTTCTGTCTGTACTTTCTGTGCAAACAACCGCTGTCTTAGCGTTGGCATGTGGGGGTTTAATGTCTTTGTTTTAATTTCTTACCAAGTTGGGAACCGGTTTGTTCAACCTCTCGGCCTTGAAAATTTGATTGCTCACCATTGCTTATCTCAATTTCTATCAGAATCAACAAGAAGGGTTCGCAGAAGGATGCCGAGCAAAAGAAGAGTGGCAACTACTTCTTCTACGACGATGGCGCAGACAATGAAGAGGATGCCGACGACGATTTCGATGACATTTAAACAATGGTATAGTTTGCTCTCTATGTATTGAATGATCCTTTCCTTTGTCTAGGAGTTGGTAGCTCTAAAACGGGATCATCTAAAGCGATGGTGATCGAATAGACTACTGTTTGCATCCGCTCCCTGCTAGCTAGGTGTTGTCTCGGGACTCCGGACTCCCGAATTGTCGCTGGTGCTTCTGTCGTCGGGTGGTGTTAACCAATCGATATTGGCCGCAAGTGTTGGTACAAGCACTACCGGTAGTACGGACACGATGGGGATCGTTACTGATTGACGATCGCTTCGTAACCGTAAGTACTCGAAGCTTTCTCGTGGCTTTGCGGACGATGGCGTCCAGTGTGAAAATGACTGGTTCCTTGGGATGACGAAGAAATTCTGACTCGATGCTCACCTGTAGTAGTGAGGGCTCAAAAATATATGCTTAAATTTCTTACCATGGAAAAACCTTGACGGTGTTGTTGTCATTCTTCACGAAAGTGATGTAGTTTTCTTACCTGCTTTGGTTTGATTCTTAGGATATGTCCGATGCCATGGCAACCGTAGGCTCATCACCTGGTTGCCCATTGTGATAGAACATTCCAAAGGTGGTCGTTTGTTTCGGTTGCTTTCGGAAGCCCATGACAATGTGTATGGGACGTGGACAGATTTTCCAAGTCTTCAAATTCAACTCTAGCAGTACTGTACCAGTACTGTACTCAGAGTGCATCGCCGTCTTATCAAGATGCTACTAGACAAGGGCGGCACTTGGGTTTGATATCGTCCCAGACGGTTCAGCCGAGTGGTTCTGAAGAAGTCAGAATGAGTAGAGGTTGTAGTGGTTCTTACTCTACAACACAGGGGCACTCCCTCCCATGTGACTTGTTGACGGTGCATTCTAGCTAGAGTAACCAAAGCTAAGAGATACGCAATACTAGTACGAACTAGAAATAAAAGAGTCATAAGCAACCTCCAACAAGTCCTACTATTTGCTTACAGGATGGATCCAGAGTTGGAAGCGATACGGGGCCAAAGCTCGGCGCACTCCTTGGCAACAGGTCCGGCGACGGCAGATCCCTTCATTTCACCCTTGTTGTTGACAATAACTCCAGCACTGTCCTCGAAGTGGATGAAGACACCTTCCTTCCTGCGGAAGGACTTGCGTTGTCGGACAATAACGACGGGCATGACCTTCTTTCGGAGCTCAGGCTTTCCCTTCTTTACTGAGCACATAACCATATCTCCAGATCCAGCCTTAGGAAGACGGTTCAATCGTCCACCGATGTTGCAAACAGCAATGATTTTCAGACTCTTGGCACCAGAGTTGTCAGCGCAGTTGACAACGGCAGCGACAGGAAGACCTGCCGAAACTCTGTGCTTGATACCAGAGGCAAGAGCCCGTCCACGTGGTCCTTGTTCTCCCATTATGCTAGTATTTCAAAAAGAACTGAACAAAAGCAACAACAACAACGTCAGAAAATTGTGTGGTGGAGGCAACAAACAGACGATGGCTACCCCCAACAACTACTCTTCCATCAACCCAACGGTAAACTCCCTCCAAGACATCATCAAGTGATATCCTTCACGTCTACAAATGGGGGTTGATTCCATTTCCTTCTCAATCTCTACAACTACGAGTAGTATCGGCAGACCCAACAAACAGCGTTGATCGTGCTCACCTTGCGAAAAACAATTTGCTCGAGCGATGCAACCACCACTTCCTGGATGTGCGGGACGGAGTTGGTCGGTCGACACACTCGAGCGGGTGCGAGCAGGGGAGAATAGTACATGGTAACGAGTAAAATGGCCGTATGTCCATCTGTCCGTTGCTTCAATGAGAATGCTTCCTTACGCCGTACGTACGTACGTTGTCGCACCTCGACCGACCAAAGCCGTCTATCGCGGTAGGTGACGATGGACAATCATGGAAGAAAATAAAATACGGGTAATGATGCTACAACAACAGGAAGAAGCCAAAAAGAGACCAATTAAAAATCAAACTAGGTACGAGTAGGAGGGAGGGTTACTACGCATATTCACATTGGTGCGGACAGAGAATTATTCTAGCCAAAAAATAGAATCATAGTCCAAGTACAAGGGGATAGAGGAAACTAGGTATTAGTGTTACACAACCCTACAACAATTATGGTTGTTTAAAATTCGTCTCCCATTCCCATGGCATCCATATCAAAGTCGCCCATGCCACCCATGTAGTCATCATCCTGCGAGAAAAAAATATAAAAATGAGAGAATGAAACAAGAACGATTTCTTCGCTTTCTGCCGGTCAGAGTGGACGTACCATAGTTGCTTGCTCCGCTCGAACCTTCTCCATGTGCTCGTCGTACATCTTCTTCTCGCCATCCTTCTTCTTGAAGAAAGTGTCTTGGGCATAAGCCTCGGCCTCCTCAACACTGTCAGTGACGATGATATCATCGAAAAGGGTTCCGGTCTTGACTTGCCAGATTTCGAATCCAACGTGTGTGCAGCCATCCTTGCAAACCTTGTACATATCGTCGTCGTACTTGTACTCGGGGTTGGCGATCATGGGGTGCTCCCACTTTCCCTTGTAGTCAGGGTTGTCAATCTTCTTTTGCTTCCACTCTCCCTTGAAATCAGGGTTGTCGATCATAGGAGGCTCCCATTCACCATCGTCCTCGTCATCCCAGTCCTCAGGCTTCTTGGCATCAGGATCAGGGATTTCAGATGGTTGGTCATCCCAATCAGCAGGCTTCTTGTCCTCAGGGTCAAGAATTCGGGCCTCATCAACCCAGTCAGCAGGCTTGGAAGCATCGGGGTCCTTGATCTCCTTGGGTGGCAAGAAATCAAATTCTTCTTCCAGCTTTCCCTTTCGGACAGACTTGTTGTCAATAAGGACTTGGAAAGTGTTGTCAGGGTTCAAGATGAAAGTGTAAAGGTGAGTCAAATCGTCAGTCTCAGTACTGACTTCCTTGTTGATCAAAAGGTTGTCGTCTTTGCTGTCGGAATGGAGAATGACATGGGTCTTCTTGTTGGAGGTTCCGCAAACATCAGGACCGAACATGACGGCATAAGGGGTATCGCCTCCAAAAGCAGCAGCGTCAAAGCTATCGCCACCAGGGAGCAACTTGATGTAAGCACCACCACAGTCCAAGTTTTGCTCGTGCTTGACGGAGTATTGAATGACCAATGGCTTGTCGCCACTGACAAAAGGGGTATCCAACTTGGCGGAGAGACCGTAGAATCGGGCATCTTGGGAAGTTTGGATTCCCTTGTCCTCGGCATCGGCATACCATTCACCAGCGGTGTGCTTCCATGTTCCCATCTCAGCCTTTGGCTTCCAGGTGGAAGACTCGGTCCAGCGACTAGTCCATCCCTGTGGTCGTGCATTTATGCCAAAAATCATTAGTGAGAATACAAACCCAACGACAAGCAAAACGAAACCTATTCCATAGAATGTTGGAATGAACGCGACAACACATTGTATTGTATCCAGCCATTGATTGGATCGTCCACAGAGACTCAAACATCCAAGACCCGCCACCGCACACAAGTCGACGAATCTTGCATGGGCGACATACGAAATCCCAATGACTGACGGTCATGGCAATGCGTAACGACAATGGCAACTTACATCGTCATTGAAGTCTTCCTTCAAGTACATGGTGGCAGCAGAAGGGACAGCAGCGGTGGCTGCGAGGACGGCGAAAAGGGAGAATTTCATTTTCAGGCAACAAGAAGTTGTTGTTGGAGGTTGAACCAAGGTCGATGCGTCGGTCGGTGCGATTTGTGATTGATAGCATTTGCGGGAAACTGGATTCGGCTTTTTCGCGTATGTACCGCACGGTACGGTACTCGAGTACACTCGTGCTCTCCGCCGATCAAAATCTCTCGTGGAAATTCCATGCAGCTGCTACGACGTGTTTCCGTTGACGCCTGTGCCATGTCCGCTTCCTCCAAATTGCCACGTGGTAGTTTTTGGATTCGCGTATCTTTTGGTTCGCCCAACTATCTCTACTACTGTACTACCGGTACCCTCTACGGTAGTAAAAGTACGGTAGGTAGAGCTACCGTCAAGAAGCCAGCTACTAAACGATAGATAGAGATGGGATGAATGTTACAATATTCCACAAAGCAACCTTGCTCGGATTAATTAGAAAAAGACAAAAGCAGAGTATCATCAAATCTAATCTACATGGAGTAACGCATCATTATTGGTCTAAGGGTTCCAGGGAGCGACCGCGGCGGGTGGCAGTACGGCCCAAATCATCTTTGTCGCGTTTGTCATCCAACCCATACCGTCTCGCAATGTTGCCCAGCCAACTTAATGTCTCAACCATAATCTTGCCTGTTCCAACAACAAGGACCATAGGACGAATAAAGGTGGAGTTTTCCTTCCCATCGCTCCCATGGAACCCCTGCAGTGCTTGATGGGCAGCACCGTCCAGACGAATCTTGCCAACAGATCCAACATCACCCCTATTCTTTCGATCAAACCTACTATCAGGTTCGGAACTCTTGTTTTCCATCCAACCATCCACGTAGGAAATGCCATTGAAACTTTGGACAGACTTTTCTGTGAATGCTTTCGTTTTAATCACAATCGGTTCTTCCAAAGACTTGTGCGGCTCCATTTCTTCCAACGTTGCCACCATGTCGGGGTATTCGTCGTCGTCTTCATCCAAAAGTAGGGTATCAATGTCCACGACCCTGGCATTGGGAGATGATAACATTCGTAGATCTGTCTCCACCTTTCTATCAACGGTAACGCTGACATCCCCTTTCGTAGCATGCAGGACTGTCACAGAATCGGGGGCAATGCTATCAAAGTGTACACGACATGTGACTCCGGCCTTGCTGTTGTCTTCTACGGCCGAGTCACTGGAAATATACACCTCACAGCTGGCATTGACCCCACTCATTTCGACAATTGGGAGAGTCTCGTTCGTCATGGGATTCGTGGTAGTGGGTAGAGGTTGTGATGCTCGGACGAGTACATGTCCATGGTTCGATTTGATATTGACAGCTTGCTTGGTGCTATCGGTTGACTGGACATCTACTCTGGCTTCTCCCGTAATGTAGAGGGAGCCAATATCACAAAGTGCACCTGAATCATCACTGTCAAACAAAACTGAAGTGTCTGCCGAAAGAATTGCGGGATCATACTGCCGTCGAACAGACACATCCAAAGTGCTAGCATGAACTCGTTTGGCCCGAAATCTCCCTGCACAAGGGAGAGAGATATGCAACGTCTCAGCCTCCAATAAATCCTCCGAATAGATGGTGTTATCTTCACCGAGTGCCTCGATGTCGAGGATGTGTCCTCGAAGCTTCTGAACACAAATATCACCATCTGCAGTGCGGATACGAACATCTCCTTCAATTTTGTTGTGGATGGTGATGGACCCACCATGTTCCAAATCACAGTCTAGGTTCACTTTTTCAGGCACCTCCAGGGCCAAAGATGTGGTTTCATTCTCAGGGCTAGCCATCAGCGAAGAAATCAACGTGACTCCATCCATGTAAGGTACTCTGGCCATATCATCAGCTAGGGAAGCCCATTTTTCGGTGTCTGGTTCCACTCTGGCGTTGTCCAGAACCACAACACTCGGGTTGTTTGTCTGGGTGGAATAATCCTTTAGGAATTCCTGAATCTTGCAATCAATATCCTTGGTATTTGAAGGATCTTCTGTTGACGCCTTGATTTCTACAAGAATGTTGGGTTCTTCGCGACCTAGGGATGTTTTCCGGTCTCCAGATTGTGACACTGCCAATTGAGCAGGGAACTCGGATTGTTTGGATGTTTGCAGCAAAGAAGCAAAACCATCATCTCTCCATTTTGACTGAATATACAAGTGGGTGTTCTTCACATTCGAACGAATAGAAAGCGTACTCCCTTGCTTTAATGCTGAGAGTGATTGTGACTGCCAATGGCGTAATAGCTGCTTGCTCATCACGAGACCTTTAATGCTGCCAGGTGTGAATTGGTGATTTGTGATTTGTGTTCGGGCTTTTGCTCTGCTTGGCTATGGATCGTCGTTTCAATTTGAGTCACGATCTATTCCGGAGTAGAAGTTATTGGATTTTGGAAATCCGAATTATCGTGATGGCTTAAGAAACCCTTCTGTTTAGAGAACATTTTGTGATTAAAAGTACATACCGTGATATCTTTGCCACAAAAAAATGGTATCAACCAATACCTTATAAGGCTTATAACAGTTTCAAGTATTAGCGTATGAATGATGTCTGTCGGTAGGGTTGGTGCTGTCAACCTCACTTTCTGGTGGGCTGGTGTTGACTGTTGACCGCTTGCGTCTCAGAGGACCGTCGGATTCCCCAGCAGGTCTACTACTCCGAAACACTCCATCTGTTCTTGTTATCAAAAGGTTGGGAATGTCGTCACCCACGGCACATGGCCAAGATGTTGAGGAGGGTTTGGAGGAGATGTGGACAGAGTCCACTCGAGCCATCGCCGCCATCGATCCGGGTACGTAGCTTGTTTGTTGCTGCCTTTGGCAGTGAAAGCGGTTCATGATGTGTGGTTGTCTACGCCGAAAGCAATGTCCGATTATGGATGTCGTTCTGTTGAGAGCCCTTGTCTGACGTTGCTTTGGTTTGCTTTCGTAGTCACTGAAAATTGGAAGATCCAAACATTGCCATTGGCTCGGATCAAGAAGATCATGAAAAGCGAAGAGTTTATCATGCAAGAGCTAGAGAAAGAGAAACACCAAAAGGCGGTTGATGAAGGACAGGGTGTTGATATGGACCGACCAATACTGAAATTCATGATTTCTGGGGAGGCACCGGTGTTGATGAGCAAGGCTTGTGAGTTGTTAATCAAGGACTTGTCATTTCGAGCATGGCGGCACACGGAGAGAAATCGACGTAGAACGCTTCAGCGGCAGGATTTACATGCGGCGGTAGGAGAGAGTGAAGTGTATGATTTCCTCATTGATATTGTTCCAAGAGTTACTGCTCCAAAGTCGCCGGTACCAGCAGGAGATGCTGCTGGGGGGATGGGACAGCAGGTGTCCAATGGCATGCCCATGGCAAACATGCCTACAGCTCTTCCAACAATCACGCAGCCAATGGGGACTGCTCAGTCAGTGGCGATGGATAACTCCATGATGCAACAAATGCATCATCACCACCAACCTCTACAACAACAAGCGCAGCAAGGATTGATTCAGCATCAGTACGCGGACGCTAGAACGCAGCAAACACAGTATCAACAATATATGACAATGGCTCCGGCCCCTGCGCCAACGTCTGATATTTCACACAATGCGTCATCTCAAATGTCAGACGTGAATGTTCACCAACAATGGGCACCTGCCCCGGTACCGACTGGCACAAACAACGCGCAGACTGGCTAATCATCGAGATTTGTTATACTTCCCTCTCGTTGAATGGTGATGCTTGTCGTTTGTTAAATTATCTTGTTGGGGGAGCTAGGAGGTCGTACACACGCAGTCAACCGGCGCTCCAAGCGGTTTAAGCTAATTCTACAAAAGCATGATCTTCTCTGTTTTCTTGGACTGTATTACTTCACGATTCAACATATAAGAGGATTGTGCTTGTTTAGTGCACTTCCCGCTTTTGTTACTTTTTCACATGTGGTGCTTTCCATATACAGACAAATACATCCCTGATGGGAGCAGATGTCTTTATCACGGCAATCGTTGCCAATGCATATTTACAAACGGTAACATTCTCGAGGAAGGCGGATTAGAACTCAACTCAAATCGCAAAAAAGTCAGATAGCAAAGTCTGCACATTGCGTATACGAATTGTCTCTGAGGTACCTCTCTCTTCAAGTGCTAACATTGGGCTACTGAACTGCATTTGATCCCCCACTGGGTGTGGTCTAGCCCCCACGTTTTCATGGGGTGCTTGGACTCCTGATGGACGGTCAGTTACGTATTGAATGATGTTCCGTTTCGTTGCTTGGGTGGCTCCGGGAGATTCACCTCGGCGATCGTACTAAAGTTGGAAGTATTTGTGAGGAGGGTGATAACAAAAAAACGTACACTACGATCTGGAACCGTACCTTCTTGCTCATCATTCGTCGAAGATCGTCATCCTTTCGGTCTGCCTTGCTCTTCAGACGCTCCTTCTCGGTTTCAACCTTGTTGTGCTCCCTCTTCCAATGATCACGGCTTTCTTCCAACTGTTTGAACTTGGCCGTCCACTCTCGTTCTTTCATCTCCAGTGTGTCTTCAAGTTCAGCTTTTTCCCGTGAAAGGTCTTCCAGGCGTGATTCCAGGTCATTGTTTACCCTCTCCAACCTGGCCAAACTCTCACTCTGATTTTCGATAATGCGACTGTAAGTCTTGAATTCGTTCACCTCTTCAGTGGCCAGACGTTCGAACAATGGGGCTGGGAGTGACTGTCCGTTTCCGTTCACGTGCATGTTTCTCATGTCATAGTGCCCATGAATGGCAGGGTTCGACTGCTCCATTTGTTCCAAATCCCGCTTCCAAGATGCCCCGAGTTAGAAGGGGGAAAACTTTGAATTGATCTGTGATACGTTCCTGACTTGAGTATAGTGCGGTGCCCAACACGCAACGTTGTTCTTCCAGAATTATCGCGAACGCAGTGACTCGAAGTGTACGGTTGTTCTCGAATATCTTGCGCTGCCTTAGTGACCACCTCTTTCCTTGTGCGGGGGAAAGTTGGGTCAAAACAAAGTCACGATGAATATGACGACTTTATGCAGTTCTGAACCTTTGTAGGTCTGATTCCATGTGATGTTGTCTTCCACCACCTAGAGAATGGATTCGTCGTCCACTTCTTGTGTCTCGTGTCTCGCCGCTTCTCTCGAGCTGAGTAGTGCGGCCACCAACAAACCCTCCCGCCGATGTGGTGCTTCAGTGCACCTGTCATGACGTCTCCTACGTCACTCTGAACGAGTCACATCCTATAACAGATTATGTCTCAATTGTTGTATATATGACATAAACAAGACATACGTTTGATTGGATGAAATGGTACGTGCCTACGTCCATGTGTGACAGTCGCCAACAACCGTCGCCAAGATTTCCTATTTGTCGCAGGAACGATGGTCGTTAAAAATGTCACCTGCCGCCTCCAATCAAATAGTAAGTAATCAAAAGGTGTACCAGGGTCGTCGGCCTGCGCGCATCCGTCCCCTGGTTTGACCCAGTCCTTCACATTTCAATTTCCTTGAGCCGATCAACGATCACCGGTCAGATTCATCAATAGAAAAGCAACAATGAAAGCAGCGACTACCTTCATCATATCACTACTTTCTCTTTGGTCGATTGGATTGGCTATAGCTAACGAATGTGTGACCTTGGATATTCAACCGGATACTCAATGTGAGACGGTGAACACATGGGAGGAGTTCGTCGCTCTGGTTGATGGGTCCGTCCCAGGCGATGAACTATACCTCTGTCCCTTTAGTATTGACAAGGAAGATGCTGACCCCGTTGTTATTAGCTGGGAGCTCAAGTTAATTTGCCTTTCTACCTCGGAGACGGATCGATGTGACTTTAAGGGAACGGGACTGTTTGTTGAAATCGCCACTGGTGGAGATACTCTGATGCAAGGATTTACTTTCCGGGAAGGAGATGACTACGGTGTCCATGTAACTTCCGATGCAGAAGGATCTAGTTTGGCAACTCATACTTTCTGCTATTGCCGTTTCACAAAGTTTTCTCGAATGGAGACTTCCCGTGGTGGAGCCTTCATGACCCAAGGAGACTCTGGCACAATCAATCTTTTCTACTGCTTTTTCGGAAACAACTACAGTTTTACACGAGGTGCGGCTGTCTACGCTAGAAGCAACCAGGTGAATATTGTCGGATCGAACTTCACCGACAACACTGCCCTTGAATATGTAAGTGCTTTCATCGCTGAAATTCCCGTTGAGTCTTGGATATTGCCTCTCACATGGTGACTGTTTGTACGCGACAACAGGGCGCGGCTATCTACACCGCTGGAGACTCCAATCTGTATATCGAAGGTTCTACCTTCATTCGTAACTACGGCAAAGACGACTACGGCATCATCGTAAATCCCCGTACGTAAACATATGGCTGTTCCCATGTAAATTGTGTGGAGATTCAAACTCACTGACATTATTTTCACAGGAGCTGGAAGTTCTGTATGGGAGGATGGTGGCGACAATGTGTCGGAAGATGGTCCTTGTGGCGGCTTTTACTTGTTGAAAGCTGGAGAATGCCAGACATTCACAACGTCTGAGTAAGCACCAGGTGACAGTTTGCGTTTGTATATTACTAACTACGAGGATTAGTCGAGGTCGCAACATTGCTTTGGAAGCCCATCAGTTTGTGAGGATGAGATACAACTCTCAGCAACGAGAAACATACGTTCGTCATTAGTGAGCTCGATATCCATATCATTTAATGTTTCATAGAGACAACTATTAGATGTCACCACAATAATATTGTCGTCAGTACGGAACAACACAGCCGTAGCAGGTGCCATGGGAAATCTTTGCATCACTTGCCCCGCAGTAAGAAATGTTTGAAAATGGTTGTTTTGTGAAAGTTTACTTCGGTGCTTGCTGCCCGCTCGAGGGTGCTCTTCGTCAACCAAAGAAAGGATCTTTGTTCGAGTTGGAGGGAGTTGACTTTCGGAGTGCTGCTTCTGCTCTGGTTTCCAAGAGTTCAAATTGGTTCACAACAATCTTGACATTCTCTCTGAGTTCACCGGTACTCTTGTCAATCCATTCATCAATCTTCAGTTTACCCACCACCCCTATACGAGCACCCTTTTCCACAAACTTGGAAACGAATTCGGCATCGCTGCCCCACAATTCCAAAGTATACCAATCGGTGCCTTCCTCTCCGTACGCTATGTTTTCTGCCTCCCTTTCGGCAGGATGGATCCGACTTGGACATGCCATACTTGCCGTCACCACCACATTGCCATCTGGTAGCACTTTTCGTTCCGGTACTCCACCCACACGGCCCACCAATGAGACGGATTGAAAGTCTGGTACATTTTCATCCCACGTGAGATCCCATTTGGAAGGGTCAAACCCGTGAACCTCACTAGTACTCGTATTCTCGAAAGGATTCTGTGCCGTGAGATTATCCATCTCTTCCTCACTGTCAAATGCAGGGAAAAAATCATCTTCATTCATTGGTGATTCTCTTGGCGGAAGAAACTCCGGCGAGGCCTTGGCAACTGTGGGCTTCTCGCCAAGGCCAAAGCCGCGATGCCAAGTCCCTACGGCTCGGCATGATGGAGTGAGCAGCCATCCAGAAACAGGAACACTGAAACCGTACACTGCTCCTACTAGAACGATGCGTAACGATTCCCCTCGCATGATGCTGTTGTGTCGCTCCACAGGATGAATAGAGATGAAGGGCTCACTACTCGTACGTTCCGTACTTCCCTGCCAACGCTGGAGGGAGAAGTACTGCGGTAGTCCTTTCCAGAATCCAGAACTTCTGGGTAGTCGTATTGGTCTAACAGCGTCAGAACACGTGAGGTACAATGGGCAATAACTCACCACACAACAATACCTCTCTGGAGATTGCAACAACCTGCTCCATGTACTCGTATTCCGGACGAAGATCTAGTCAATTTCCTGTTGTTGCAGTAGCCGGGGTTGCTTTGGCAGGTCTTGCTGCTGGGGTGGTGGTTCATCAAACCTTGGTGCGAGAGTACGGATGGGAAGGAGCGCTTCGTTATTTGTGGGAGGGTGAAGCATTCCCTCCTGCCGTGCAACGCCAGCTGGATGCCCTCGATGAAGCAGAGCGTGGAAGAATAGCACAGGAGCAAATTATCAACGCGGTCGAAGAAGCTTTGGATCGAGCACGCCTTGATAGTGTTGACGATACACCGACTACCAAGATGATTGTTACCAAGTGGGTTGAGTACTACAAACCAGCCAACTTGGAGAAAGCACTAGCAGGTTTGAGTTCGACCTTGGATAGACTAGCTGCCAAGGTGGATTCTGTCATTATCTCTCAATCCAGTGGTGGCGCTAATCCAAGGGTTATTACCGATATCAAGGCTCGCAAGAAGTTGCTTTCCAAGCAGCTTGTGCTTGATATGGAGAGATGTGATACTCTCATGATGTCCTACCAAGTACTTCAGGAATAGAGAAATGTCGAACCCGTACCTAGGTTAAGCTAGATTATCGTAAAATTCTGCTTTAGGTGTCACCCGCTTCTTTGGAGTATTGTTCCCTCTTTGCAAGGCTCGCAGCGCACGAGCAGCCTCCTTGCTTTCCAATGTGGAAGGATGAGACCGTTGTTCTTCTTGCGTTTTTTCACCAATCACGGAACGTTGTAAAGCAAACAACCACAGGATGTGAACAAGGTTATTGCGTTCTTCCTCGGTCCAAGTGTCGCGAGTGACGTCCATGGCCGCGCAGTAAATGGCTTCGGCGGTGGAAAGCATGCCTTGGCCAGCCGAGTGCCATCTCCAAAAGTAACTTTGGGCAGGAGGGTTGTCCAAGTGAACTTTGGGGAGACTCGCGATTACAGGGTGCGAACACATATTTTGATGTGTCCACTTGATATCCAAAACGACCAACTTCTTGGGACACACGGTGGAAATGGGCACAGAATCCTTGTCAGGAAACAATACAAAAAGGCCTGGCTCATTGGGGTCATACTCTGGAAGGGGCTGGGTTTTGAGATCATACAGGGACACGTTTTGACGAACTTTTGACGTTGAACAAGAGTTCAAGGCATTGGCTAATGCAACGATTTGGATACCTGTGGAACCTGATTTTCGCTCCTTGACGTCAAGTATGATATCCAAATCAAAAGGGAATCGAAGTCGACCCTCGCGGATAGCCGGAGGAAACTCATGCTCGTCTATCAGGACTCGGCAACATTCCGTACAATACAAACTTCTGGATGAATCACAACAGTTGACTCGACGAGGCCATTCTGGATTTGGGTGCGTGTCTTGGAGGTATTGAACAAGTCTTTCCTCCGAATCTCCAATCGCTGTCATGACTTGATGGCCACAGGTTTCATGGTCCAACAGGTAGTTGTTGGCACATTGGAAGCAGAAAAGCAACCTGCATCCATGATTGGCTTTGGAACACTTGCACGTCTGGCCGACGGTGGTGGGTGGGTCTCTATAAAATTCGTATAGCATAGTAATAGCACTTGGTCGTCATTTTGTTCTTGATCTTTCCTTGCACACAAGGCTTGTCTCTAAGTGGGCGTGTCAATGTGTCAGCGTTTCAACCTATCAACGTCGTAGCTCTCTACGTGGAAAGCAAAAATTTAACACGAACTTTGATGAAGAGAGAAGGGCGTAGGATTTGGGGTAACGAGGATACGGATTAGGGTGGTTTTTGACGCTAATAATCCTTCTGCTACTGCGATCCCCAACCTGAAAAAGAGAAGAACGGCACTCGAACCAACGAAACCCAACATCATCAACATCAACGCACCCAACCCCCCAACTTTGAAAGAAAGTAGGGCCTTCACTCGTCAGCTCTGGTTCCACACTTCTTCACAGGAACTCGATAAGCATGTCCTCCGATGAAGCAACAGAACCAGCTCTCAATGAGCTAGAGGACTCTTCATCGAGCGACCCTAGATTCACACACAACAAGCAACTTCGTCATGCAAGTTCCTATGAGAGTGAGGAAGAACCAAGGCCACAGTTGACCGCCCGCAGAGGAAGGTCGTCTGATTTCGTCTTCCGCCTCAAATGCTGTATAGTTTCGCTGAGCTTTGTTGTTGGGGTAGTCCTTTGCTTCATAGAAATGGGGAGGGACAGCCGAATTAACCAGACTCTCGCGATCTGTATTTGGATGGCAGCTTTGTGGCTCACAGAACTGATCCCATTGGTAGTCACCGCGTTCATGCCCCTGTTTCTCTTTCCTGCTTTTGGGATTCTCTCTGCGGCGGAGGCCGCTACAAACTACTCCAACGATATCGTCTTCTTGTTTGTTTCTGGTTTCATGGTTGCATTGACACTGGAACGATGGGACCTCCATCTGCGATTCTCTCTGAAGATCACGTCCTATAGTGGCGGAAGACCGAGTGCACTCCTCTTCGGAATGATGGGTGCCTCGTTTCTTTTGTCCATGTTTGTGTCAAACACGGCTACCACCCTCATGATGGTACCAAATGCTATCTCTGTAATAGAATCCTTGGAAAGGACAACACTGCCTCGGTACTTGCATGAGGTGCAATTGTTCGGGACAGCACTGTTGTTAGGAATCGCCTACGCTGCAAACGTTGGAGGCATGACCACTGTTGTAGGAACAGCACCCAACCTGGTCTGCCAGGCTCAGTTGGCTGTGTTGTTTCCCGAGGCCCCTCCCATTACCTTCGCAGAATGGCTAGGGTTTGGTTTCCCTATTGGTTGTGGGGCATTCTTAGTGATTTGGCTATATCTCAAGATAGTGTACCTTCGCAATTTCCAAGGAGAAGCTGCGTCTCGATTCTTTTTCCAAAGAGAATATGAAGCGCTTGGGCCTTGGACATACGAGCAAGTAACGGTTGCAACATCCTTTGCAGTGCTAGCGGTATTATGGTTGTTCAGAGGCAATTTGATTTTCGACAGTTTTACCATCAAAGGTTGGACAAACCTTTTCCCTGAACCCAGCTACATAACGGACAGTACAGTGGGTATGGCAGTGGCTGTGTTCTTGTTCCTCTGTCCTGCTAGATCGTCAAAACTTCCAGGTGCGAACCAGGACGACGATACAGTAGCCAGTTCGGAGAGCCAAACTGTTCTCACGAAAGTAAGGAAGAGGTATGATACCACCTTGCTGAACTGGGAAACGGCCAACAAAATGCCATATGACATTGTTTTCTTGTTTGGGGGAGGGTTCACGCTAGCTAAGGCGTTTGTGAACAGTGGTCTATCAGATTTCTTGGGAGAAAAGCTAGGGGAAATGGATGTCTCTCTGGGGGCTCAAATATTCATATTGGTGTTTGTCATTGTTTGGCTCACAGAATTCACATCCAACACAGCTACATCGAATGTGATGGTCCCAATTGCCGCATCGTTGGCTGTAGGAGCACAAGCCAGCCCTTACAGTTTCATGATCCCAGCAGCTATTGCTTGTAGTTGCGCCTTTTGTTTACCAGTGGCGACTCCTCCAAATATGGTTGCCTTTTCATCGGGCCGATTACCTATGGTGGAGATGAACAAAGCGGGTATATTCTTGAACATGATGTGCACATTTCTAATCCTGGGGTTGGCGTTCACTATCATTCCCGCTGTGGTGGGTGTTGGGGTCCGAGACTTTCCCGAATGGGCGCAATCAGCGACGTTCTAGCTTTTCCGCATTGTACTTTAATATATCCATATAGCTATACATTACCAACGAAACCTTGTGGAGGATGTTAGTTTTAGTGTGACACAGGCCGGAGATTATCCACTGAACCTCTTTGGAAGGCAAGGCCGAACTATTGTCTTGAACAAAGGCAAGAATTCGTATTTTCAACCTATAATACAAAGATCAATTTTTGACGGTGCCATGGTAGTCACTCTCTATTGGTACAAGCGTTTCCCACAAAGAGCCTAAATCTTGCACTCTTGGCATTCCTCCAAGTCGAACCACTTGGTCAAGTATGTATTGTAAATGAAGCAGCCCAAGCAGAATCCACATGAGGACTCCAACCAGGTAGCTACGTTGCACATCATCACAACCATACCGACCAAGGGAATGTATGCCTCACCCAACTCCTTGCGTTTCAAGAACACAGTCAAACATGAAGTGGCCAAGAAGAGACCAATAGCCCAAGCGAAGCGCTTTGGGCGAGCTGGCTTCCAGTGGGGTTTGTCGTACAACATGATGGAGAGCAACGTTCCCAAGAATCCAATTGGTGCCAAAGGAGTCAAACCGAACGTCATACTAGTCAAAAATTCCCAAGAGACAATTGGAAACAAAATCTTGACCATGTCGGGCTCTTTCCAGAAGAAGACATTGATCAATGCAATCCAAGTAATGACGTTGAGAATTCCAGCTCGAGCGCGGACGGCATGTTCGTCCATGTAGATCTCGTCGGGTTTCTCGGGGTTGGAATGATGTCCAAGCTCCCACCACTTGCCGTACTTACCACTGATAATGAGACGCTCCATGGCAGTCATGGGGACATCCTTGTTAGAAGTCCAAGGGAAGTTCTTGGCATGTGGGTCGGAGACGAGTTCATGTCTGCCGTTGATGACAACAGTTGGGTTTGCCTTGTGGAAGTCGGCATTCTTCAATATCATGAGAGCTGGGATGGTCTTCAATTCAAACAAGTCTCGCATGGCCTTGGTGCGGTCGAGGTCGTAAGGCATGACATCGATACCGGTGTTCTTCTTGACCGAGGCCTGGAAGCCCTCATTGTCGCGGTCACCACTGGCGAAGATGACCTTGGTCCTCTTGGCCTCAAGGTCAGGGGAACTGGCGATGACGGTGGGAGCGAATTCCTTGCAGTGAGGACAGTAGTTTGCCCCAATGAAGACAGCGATGTAGTCAAATTTGTTAGTATCGAAGGCATCGGCAATAGGGATGTATTCAATGGGCGATTCTTCGTCGGCCGGTTGGACATTCAATTGAATGGAGTCACCGAACATGGCTTGGCGCCAATCACCGCTCTTAGTGTTTGTCATGATTTTGGTGGATTTTGTTGTTGTTGTTGTTGATGTTTTCTGTTTGATGCTCAGCTTTGTTTATGAGATGAGACTGAAGGTCGAAAGGAATGATGTTCGGTTCGGTTGGGTTTTTTCTCCGCATGGTAAAAGCCTTGACGCGGCCTGAGCAGGGCCGAATTTTGTGAGGCCGATGTCCCGTGTGGCCGAGAGGCCTGAACCCACAAGAGCCTGTTTGAGCCTCTTCTCCAAGGCACGGCCGCCGTCAAAAATGACCACTGTTGTTTGGAACGTGACCCAATCAGATCCTCTATCTGGTACTGTACGACTTTGTTAACAGCAGTGCACAACAGACACCATGACGCAGTTTGTTGCTGCTGTTGAGGCAGGCGGCACATCTTTTGTTGTTGCGATTGCAGAAATTGTTCCTGGATCCATACCCAAAGTCATTGAACGACATGAGGTTGACTCTAGCCATGACAATCCACAAGAAACCATTGCCCAGTGTGCCGCTTTCTTTACTGAAAAGTGTCCAGCGTCTGGGTATGTGGCACTTGGGATTGCAACGTTTGGTCCGGTAGGGTTGGACCCTTCCCGAACTTCATCGTATGGGAGGATCCTTAGCACCACGCCTAAGAAATCATGGAGAAATGTGGATATCTTGTCCCCATTAGTCCAAGCGTGTAAAACTGGTGAAAAGCACTTGCCCGTCAAGATTGAAACTGATGTCAATGCTCCTGCTTTCGCGGAGTACTTGTTGGTAAAAGAGAAGATGTTTTCCGTGGCATATGTAACAGTTGGAACTGGGGTTGGGGTAGGCCTGGTCATCGACGGAAAGCCAGTTCATGGAAAAATGCACCCCGAAGGAGGTATGTTATGTTGTGGTCCTAGAGAACCTTATTACCTTTGGTGCCGTTCACGGAAATGGCTAACGCTGTTCATTGTTGATAATGCATGTGGGAAATGGAAGGCCACGTTTCTGTGCAGCCCTTAGATGGTGACACTTTTGAAGGATATTCTTGGGGAGGGAAAGCCCCATTTGGTGGGAAACGAACTGTCGAGGGTCTAACGTCTTCAGTCGCCCTCACAGAGAGACTCCAACAAATCACAGGCGAAAAGGATACTCCAAGGAGCCGTTTGGCCGAACTCTCAGATGATCATGAAGTTTGGGATCATGCTGCAAACGCTCTGGCCAACTTGTGTGTTACGCTGATGCTGACTACCTCTGTTGAAAAGATTGTTCTTGGAGGAGGCATCATGAACCGTCATGGGTTAATTGATAAGGTTCGAAAGCGCACTGTTACGCTCATCAATGGGTATTTGGAGCTCCCAAGTGATATGACCGATTTGATCTCTCTTAGCGTCTATGGCCCTGACGCTGGCTTGACGGGGTCTTTGCTTTTGGCTCAACAGGCTCTTAAGGAATCCTCTTCCAAGTCTCAAAATATGTTCTCTGAATTCAATGTTGGCTTCCTTCATGGTGTTACTGTAGGGGCAGTCGTTGCCGTCTTGGCGTTGCGAATGTACAAACCCTAAGTAGTTGTCGCAACAACACGAAGACTAAACCCACGCCAATGTAACAAATGGATTAATGAAAGCTTGCATAAACTACGTCTTCTGAAAAATAGGGATGAAAGTTTAATATACCAGCATGATGTTGACCTACTCCTCTTCTCGCCTGTCACCGCCAAAGAGGGCGTTGGCCATGTCAAACTTGGCATTTTCTGCAGGTTGTGCCCGTTCCTTGGCTCGGGCGTCCTTCTCGCGTTGGTGTTGCTCATTAAGGATAGCACGATCAAAACTTGGAGCAGCCATGTTGACATCCTTCAACTTTGCCTTTTGTTCCCGTTCCTTCTTCTTAGTCTCTTCCCTGAGGAGCACAAAAAATACAAGACAAGTTAGCATGATCTGAAACCAAAATTTTAAGACACAACCCAGTCTAGGTGTGCTGCATACTTTTTCCTGTCGAAAGAAGAGAAACAAATGTTAGAGAGATTTCCTTTGAACATCGGCAGATATGCTTGCAGTGATACTTACTTATTCTGTCCCATAAAATACATCTGTAAAACAATACCAAGAGAGAGACAAAGACAGATCCTGAATGAGTAAAACATAGGAACCTACTACTACATGTAGTGAACAAATTCAGCACGCGTCATACCATGTCCGCCATCTTGAGAGTTTGCTTTGTTGCCTGGAGCAAGGAAAAATTCAAAGTGTCACGAAAAGAATGTGAACTTGGTGTCGACGAGCCAAGTTGTCCTACAGTGTTGATTGTGGGCATGGAGGTGGAGCAGCAGAAGTCAAGAAGTCATCGGTCACAAATGGAGGGACTTACATAGCTCTAAAGCGGGCATGGAGGTTAACAACATTGTCTACGGTACGTACTCGTAAAGAGCTACCGTACTGGTACTTGCCGTACGAGAAGGTAGAGAACTGTAGAATAGAGAGCTGCATCAATGAACATCATGGTTTAGCTTTGTTACACTCACTACTCCAATCTTCTATAGTTACAACAGAGGAAACGGTGAAGATGGCACTGCCCCCTTTGATCGAATAATTGGAAATGGCATGATCTAGCCGAGGAGAACAACGTTGCCAAATCCGTCTAATCATCGAGGCCCCCATCACCAAAATCATAATCGGAGCTATCAAAGGAGTCATCATCATCGTCATCATCTTTGGATCTTGATGAGGACATAGCTTCGAGTCTCCTCAAGAATTCGGCATCCTCTTCCTCGTCATTAAATCTACGATAGTCGGTTCGATCATCGAGATTGGGATTGAAACTGTTTGGATCGAATCTGAATGGAGTGACATATGTCAGGTTTAGATCAGGAATTTTCGTGGCTTTCATGAATTCTTCAAATGGAACATCTCGCGGAATATAGTCATCGGGAGAAGCCCAGTCATTGAAAAACTCGTCGAATTCTTCCTCGTCTATGGCCAGGTTGGCACCCTTTTGAAGATTCTGTCTCAACCTCTTTATCCACACGAGATCTTTGTGTCGTTGAATCTTTGACTTCTTGCTTGAGTTCTCCTCATTTGTAGTCAACTTCCTAATCTCACGCTCGTGCAGTGCTGTTGCAAGATTCAGGGCAGCCTCCTCAGTGGCCTTATAGAATTCAGGTTCTGTAACCGTTGTGAGTTCTCCCCTTTTGTGTGCATCCTCAATGTAGCTGGAGGTCATTTCACGTGCTATTCTATGAATGTCCGCATGGCGGAAATCCTTCCATAGCTTTGTCTCATTCCACCCCTCATGCTCCCAGAATCGGTCTGGTAATAGGAGTGCCAAATCCTGTGCAGTCTGCCGATCCCCAAATGGGCTATCATGCATGGTAGAATTCGAGAATCGGCCAGTGTCGACTTTCTTTTTGAAATCTGAGACAAGTCTTTCATATTTCTACAGGAGCAAACACAAATACAACAGAGTGAGCCAACACTTGTTTCTTGAAACAGGGGATCTCAAGATCCGAGGTAGCCGGAGAACGTGACTCACTTGTGGTCCTCCACGAATCATATAGTCAATTTCTTGGGTCCTGGTATACCCGGCCTCTCTCAGGCCCCGTATCAGTTTGGCGTCCACGTGCTCGGGAGCAACCTCCTGAAAATAAAGGGCTTTGTTGACGGCCGAATTCAGTTGCAACGAATCAATTGCAATTCGGAAAGCTTCCTTTCTGGAAAAGACAGCATGTTTCGGAAGTTCATTGTCTTGTGCCAATTTCAAGTCAATGTATTTGTATGGGCTCAAACCTTCCGGTTCATCCTTGACAACACCCACAGCAACAAGAGTAAACGACTTTCCAGTTGCCTCCATTTTCTCTACAAGAGTTGACGAATCAGCTTGGGACAAACCAACAGCATCCGCCACGAGGACCACCAAGTTGCGGAGCGATGGCACTTCCTTGGCTACGGTGGTGACTTCTTCCAGTCGTCCCAACAGATCCTTTCCCTCAATATATGCCACCCAACTGCTCACATGCTCTAGTTGATCCTGTGTTGGTATCCCTCGTGTAGTATTGGACTGAACAAAGCGCAACTTGTCCAAAAGACCGGTGTATCGCGCAGAACGACTGAGAAGCTGCTTTCGCGCCAATTCGATGTTGTCCACAAAGGCCAGGATGCGGTCAAAACGAAACCACGAGTGTTCTTGATTCAATAGATCAAAAACTGCTTGGTCGTTGGCTTGTGCATGCTGTACAAGACCGGAAACAAGAACCGTTCCGTCGAGATGATTTCTAGGCTCTGGTGTGACCGGGTCGTCGATATAATCTTGGATGAATTCTTCTGGATCTCGGTCTGTTCTACGTGCTGGTTCGGGATGAAAATCCGTTTCCAGTCCAAAGGAGGATCCCAACGATGTTGATGACATGGTTGGCGCCAAGCGGCCTTGAAAGCTCCATTTGGAAGTGAAAGAAGGTGCTGCCAAGGGCCACACAAGCCATCCATTCGAGCCCTTCCACAAGGATATAAACATGCATGTAACCAAAATCATTGCTCTTGTTTGTACGGGGTGCATCATGGTCGAAATTTCTCTCACCCTACCGGTAGATCCCTAGCCTGAGATGATATCGACTGCAACAGACTTGTACCCTCCTGCACGAACCGTGGTTGTTGTTGAGGTTGTTGTTGTGGAGAAAAGGGGAACGTCAAAGATTTGTGACTCACCTCACCCGGGTTTCGACTGCTGACGTCATGTTCAATTGTATCAAAGTGGTCATTTCGATCTGAGTGCCTCGATCCCTTTCGAAGCCCCGCTCTCTTCGTTCTGCAGTCAAGTAGCTGCGAGAGCAATCTCGCAATTATTAGGAACAAGACAGAGCGTCAGAATCTGGCATCATCTGCTTCAACCATGGCGGCAGCAGGGAACACTCAAAGAATCATCCCTCTCGAGGAAGGATGGAATGATGAAATTAAGGCCAAGGTTAGTGATGCAAACAGAGGAGAGAACGAATCCAAAGGATATGCGGGTTTCTGCGGTGGTGTCCCGTGCCACGTCTTAACGCCACGAGCCGCCATTGTTCTGTGGTGTTTCGAGTGGTTGTTTCGCTGGCTATCTTAGCCCTTGTATCTCGCTGTATCTCACTGTTTCCCATGTGTATTTTGTTCTCTTTGCCAGGCCATTGATAAATTGGAAGCCATGCTAGATGGAGGTTTGCAGTCGGATCAAGCCAGCATGTTTGGGCCTCGCGAATACGTGGAGATTTACACGTGAGTCTTCTTGTCGTTGCCTTGCTTGTATTGTTTCTTGGTGTCATGCCTGCTGCTAACCACAAACGCTACGTACGATACTACAACACACTCCCACAGTACGTGCTATGACATGTGCACACAGCGTTCTCCCTACAACTGGTCCCGTGAGCTTTATGATCGTCATGGTGAAACCATTGAGCGATACTTGACCTCCAAGGTTCTTCCTGCCTTGCGAGACAAGACAGCTCAAGGTGGAACTACTCTGCTCTCTGAATTGAAGAACAGGTGGTCCAATCATCAAATTATGAACAAGTGGTTGAAGAAGTTCTTTACCTACTTGGATCGGTACTTTGTCAGACACCACAGTGTCCCAACCCTCAGCGAAGCGGGTCTCCAGTGCTTTCAGACGCATGTCTACGATGAGATGAAGCAAGATGTCACCACTGCCATTCTTGCGCTCATCAATGAAGAGAGAGAGGGAAAGATCATTGATAAGGGTTTGATCAAGAGTATTGTTGAGCTCTACGAGAATATGGGCATGGGTTCCCTTGATGCCTACAATGCCGATTTGGAGGCTCCCTTGCTTGCATCCACTCGTCAGTACTATGCCAAGAAGCGAGAAGATTGGATCAATGATTCTACCCCCGATTATCTCATCAAGGCGGAAGAAGCACTCAACGAAGAGCGCATTCGGGTTTCCGACTATCTCAACTCATCCTCCGAACCAAAGATTCTAAAGGTGATTGACGAAGAAATCCTTGAAAAGGTTGAAACCGTGCTCCTCGAGAAGGAGTCGTCTGGATGCCGTGCTTTGCTTCAGAATGACAAGTCTGAGGATCTGCAGCGAATGTTCCGCCTTTTCCAACGTCTAGAGACGGGATTGATCCCCATTGCGGCCATTGTCAAGGGTTTTATCGTTTCCATGGGAGAAGATGTTGTCAACCGAAGACGAGCACGGTTGGATGGCGGGGAAAAAGACAAGAACGATGATCCCAAGTTTGTCAAGTCTCTCATTTCTCTCCATGAGAAGTATTTGGGAGTTGTCAAACAGGACTTTTCTGGGCATTCACTCTTCCAAAAGGCCCTGAAGGATGCGTTTGTGGAAATTGTCAACAATGACGTAGGACAATTCACTAATGCCGAACTCATGTCTACCTATTGTGACAGAATTTTGAAGAGCGGGGGAGAGAAACTCAGTGATTCTGAAGTTGAAACCAGCCTCGAGCAAATTGTCCAGCTTTTCTCCTACCTCACGGACAAGGATATGTTTGCTGAAATTTACCGTAATCAACTGGCCAAGCGCTTGTTGAACCAACGTTCGACGAGCGATGATGCAGAGAAACTCATGATTGCCAAATTGAAGATGCAGTGCGGAACCCAGTTCACGTCCAAAATGGAGGGTATGCTTGCCGACTTGGCGGTTGGAAACGAACAGCGAACAGAGTTTGAGCAACGAATGCGCAGTGTGGATGCCAAATTGGACTTTAGCGTGCAAGTCCTCACCACGGGTTTTTGGCCAACCTACAAGAGCCCAGAAGTCACCATCACGGAAGAGATGGACAAGTGCATGCTGGTCTTCAAGGAATGGCATGATCAGAAGCATCAAAAAAGGAAGCTTTCTTGGATCTTCTCACAGGGAAATGCAACCGTCCGTGGTGTCTATGGCAAAAAGACATATGACTTTCAAGTGGCAACTCTTCAGGCAATTGCTCTGAATGCACTCAACGGTGGAGTTACCATGTCATTTGAAGAGCTTGCACGGAAACTGAACCTCGAGGAAGCTGTGCTCAAGCCGTTGATGCACTCGCTCTCTTGTGGCAAGTTCAAGGTGGTGACCAAGACACCCGCTGGCAACAAGATCAACACCACCGATACGTTCACTGCTAATGCAAAGTTTTCTTCCAACATGAGGAAAATGCGTATCCCCATGGCCTCGCTGGATGCCTCGCTCAACACGAAGAGGGTGGAAGAAGATCGTTCTATCGCTATCGAAGCTGCAATTGTTCGAATCATGAAGGCTCGCAAAACGCTGCAACACCAGCAGCTTTTGTCGGAAGTGCTTGCGCAGCTTGCTTTCTTCAACCCCAACCCTCGGGTGGTGAAGAAACGCATTGAAGCTTTGATTGATCGTGAATACCTCGAGCGCAGTGCAGAGAACTCGCAGGTGTACAAAGTAAGTGGTGATCAGTGTTACAGTACCTCTTCACCGGACGTGAAGCCCATGTTTCTCACACTCGTTTTTTCCTTGTTCTGCTACCCAGTACCTTGCCTAAGTTTATGCCCGGTAGTGTGTTCCTACGAGTTGCGTCTACCGGTAGAGCTATTGTGGTGTTGGTTGGCTTTGCTGCAGCGATCGAAGGAATATCTTCAAAGCTTCTTGTCAGTACGACGTTGCGGTTTTTCAAAAGACGCTACGGCGAGGTATCATACTTGGCGTAGTGCTAATTTAACATCTTCCGGCATAATATTAGAATGGTATGATGTTCAACATCCACACTGTACTAGAGAGAGCAGTACTCGTATGTTTATGTGCAAGAACTGCCTGGCAAAGACTTCTCAAAACTCAGTTCTTGTAGTATGTTGTTGGCTTGGGAACAGCAGGCCTTCTTTCCCATTGCAACCTTTGACGACAAGCAATGACATTCGCGATTGTTCAGCCCATATGCGGTGGCCATGCACCATGATTGCCGCTATCATGATAATTGGTCGATGAGCTTCCCTGGTGATTGTTTGAATGGATGTTTCCTCCGGGCGCAACTCCTGTAGCATCGGCAAACTGGAATGATCCAGCTGCACTGTTGTATGTCATTGTCAGGCCCATTGTTCCTGGATGATGTCCTGCTGCGAGAGAAACCAGTTGTGCGGCGAGAGGTGCTGGTGCTGAATCTGAATGAAACACAGGTGTAGTAGAACGAGGGGTGGTGAGAACTTCATCATGATCGAAAGCGCTGGTGACCGACCGACCACCTTGCCGCTTCCAAACGACCTTGGGTATGACTTACCAGTGACACCCGGAATATAAAAGGGATTGGTGTTGTTGACAGACGCAGCTGCTGCCCCTTGTAAAGCCGCTTGTGCCATTAGGACAGCTGGGTCGGTGCTGATTCCAAGAGCCGCAGTCCCAGCATTTCCAGCACCACTGGTGTTAGTACCACCAAGTGTTTGGTATGGGAGGCTCAAATCTAGCAGAGATCTATTTACAACTGAGGATGACGAATTCCCCAATAAGTCGTGATTTGTAGCACCAGTGTGGTGAGCAAGTGTCCCTGCACTGCCCAGCCGCCCGCCACCACTGGTGAGTCCTCCCAAAATGGACTCTAGTTGGTGTTGCGCGATGTGGGGCGTCCTGTAGTTAGTAGCACTTGGAAGTATACCATCGAAACCTAGCGGTAGATGGCCTCCTTGATTGCCGGCGGTAGTACTGGTGGTGTTACCAAGAAATGAAGTATTATTGATGGTTCCATGAGGGAAAAGATTTGACCCTATAGCACCAGCACCACGGACTCCCCGGAGCGCCGCAGAGGCTGCCATGACATCTGAAATCCAACAACAATATGTAAGCCATGGTAATATCCACCTCAACACTACAATCTCCAAACGATCCAGGGAAATCTATCGCCCTAGGGCGGTGGGTGACGCACCATGGTCCTCCTGTGAGGAAGGCGGACGACTGTGTTGCTCAAGAAAAGATCCACTTCTGTTTCCAAGTCCTGCAAAGTGCTCCTCGAACGTTGCTTCCTGTTGAAACGAGGAGGTATCCGCTTCCGGCTTTCGTGAGATTTTCCGAGCTTGTTTGCTTGGTCGATGACTTTCAATGACAGCATCAGTCGCGCGCTTGTGATCCTCATATGCCGGGTAGTGGTCGGAAGTCTTGGCAGTGTTTATTCTGCGCTTATCGTTCTTTCTTCGCCAAGCCTTCATTTCTTCCCTGTACGCAGCCCAAAGCACGGTCTCCTTCTCACGGTACTCTTTCTGATCCGCTTCTGATAGTTCTTTCCACATTGCACTCAGTAACTTACTAATTTCCCCGTTAGTACCGTTTGGGTGCTTGGCTTTCACCTCCGCTCTGCGGCTGTTGGCAAAGGCCAGGAAAGCAGACATAGGACGCTTGGGGGCATTGGGGTCCTTTGTCCTCTTTTTCGGTTGAATAACATTGCCACTCTCGTCCTTGTAGTTCAGTAGATCCTTCTCGTAGCGCTCTTTGTCGTCAGAAGCCAGCTTTTCGTATTTTGCTTTATCCTCCGGTGAGATAGTTCTCCAAGCTTCTGCAACCAGCTTGGTGATGTTCACTCCCTACAAAAATGAGCAAACACGGGGCCAATAGTGAGCAGGAGGTTGGCATGAAAGGCGGTGATTGCCACTGAAACTCTGTCAGAGGGAGGTGGATAGAAGTATCCGTATTGTGCTAGCTACAATTACATTATACCTACTTTGGCGTCGTCTCCTTCACCCGCAAACTTCTGCCTATACTCTTGGTGCTTCTCAATGGAAAAGAATATAAAAGAACTGTCCTGGTGTTAGATACCTCTGCCACGGCGCAACGTAGACTTTGCAGCAAGAAACGTACCTCTTGAACCGTTTCGGTGGAGGCCGCAGGATACCACCACCGCGTTGAGCACTCTTCTTGGACGACGTTGCTGCACCATGATGGCGGAGGTGACCACCAACTCTGTCCTCAAGTGTGTGTTTGCCGGTACCCATCATGATCTCTGGCGACTCTGATATATCCAGGCCTGCATGAAAGAAATAATGAGCAAAATATGTGAGCTCT